>CM024263.1:9004950-9105595 GCA_013621005.1 Aeschynomene evenia | reverse complement strand
GGCCTCCTACGCCGTGCGCACAAAACTGGCAGCCGCAACCGAATATGTGGACAGAGCCGCATGGAGGAATGCAAGGCTTTGTGGGTAATCCTCAGGCGCCCGTCTATCAACAAGAGGAAGGGTTGCAGCCGAGGAATCCAGTGCAGCCTCAATTGTGTGATCCAAATATGATTGCTGATGTACTTCGGCAGCATTTTGGGTTGCAATTGCGACCATTGGAGAGGCCTGTGTATCGGAAGCCGTACCCAGAATGGGTGGACAGGATCCCATTCCCCAGGGGTTTTCGGGCTCCTGATTTCACTACCTTTTCAGGTGAAGATGGAAAATCTACCATGGAACATTAGCCGCTTTACAGTACAATGTGCTGAGGCCGGGCATAATGAGTATCTGAGACTTCAGCTGTTCCCGTCCTCTCTGACTGGGATAGCGTTTTCTTGGTACTCATCGTTGCCGCCAAATTCTATCAATAGCTGGGCTGATATGGAAAGGGCTTTTCATGATCGTTTCTACAAGACGAGGCCTGAAGCTTCTTTGCTGGATTTGATTGCTATCAAGCAGAAAGGGCAAGAGCCAGTTGGAGATTTTCTTGAAAGGTTTAGAAAGATTCGAGGGATATGCAGTGCTCAAATATGGATGGAGAGTGTACAACTATTGCTGTGAATAACATGAACCCTCAGCTGAGAGAGAGGTTGTTAGTTGGGGACTATTCTGACTTTGGACAATTAGCCGAGAAAGCCGTCAGGTACGAACGGTTGATCCAAGAGAAAGAGCTGAAAAGAGTGGGTCGCTTCGCGATCAACAAGCCTCCTCAGAACATCAATGTGGTTGAAGGGGAATCAGATGATGAAGAGTTAGTTTATGAAGAGGAATCTCCAGCTGGAGAAGATGGTAGCTGAGCTTTTGAAAAAGAATGAGGTATACTCATGTCCTGCCCTCACAGCTGCGAAAGGGAAGGAGAGAGTTAAACCAGGAAGTAGGGAGCCGTATTTGTTTGATATCACGAAGGCAGAACAAATTTTCGACTTCCTCTTGAAGGATAAACAGCTGAAGTTACCTGAAGGTCATGAAATTCCATCAGCCGAGAAGATAAAAGGGGTGAAATATTGTAAGTGGCACAATTCTTGGACCCATCCTACCACAAACTGTTTGGTATTTCGAAATGCCATTCAGAAGGGGTTGAAAGAGGGTAGGTTCAAGCTTGCTGATCGTGTTCAATCGGTCGTTAATGTGGAGTCCAATCCTTTCCTCCGGCTAGCATAAACATGGTGTCGGTTTCGGAGGAAAAGATGATGAACAAGAACCTTCGTGGAAGGGTTTGGAGGCCAAAAGCAGAGGCCAATAAGGTTGACTCGAAGGAAGTGATAGCCAGGAAACGTGAAAACCCACATCTAAGGAGGGTGTATTCTCGCGGTTATTTGGAATGGAAACCACCTAGGTGGGGGCCAGGCCCTGGAGAGCATTTGTGGTATGGACCAGGTTACGGGAATCAGCAGCCAAAACCTCGGTTGACACAAATGCTTATGGATCAGGATATGGGAATCAGCGGCCGAAACCACGGCTGACTCAGAATACTTGGGTAAGAAAGCACACCGAAGAGGTGTTGAAGAAGGAAACTTCACATGAGACCCGGCCGAACACGGCTGAGCGTCTTTGATCGGTTATATCGACCCCAAGGAGGAAAGCCTTTAGAGGGGTTATGCTATTCGAAATGTACCGGTTGTGGAGGATAGTGCTCTCCCAGAAAAAGGGAAGCAAGTGGTAGAGGTAAGCTGTCATGAAAATGGCCAAAGCCTCCGGATTACTAATCAAGATCCCAGTCGAATGGGGCGTATGATCAAGCCTAGGGGGCAACCGAAGGAATTTTGGCAAGTAAATACAAGAAAGAAAACCATTCCCGAGGAGATGCTTGTCCTCTCCAGGTCACAAAAACGAAGGCTCCAACGAAAAAGGGCCTATCAAAAATTAAAAGGAATGGTCGACATGTTGCAACAAGCAAAGGTGGTAGAGAGAGAAGAAGTGACGAGTCCTAGAAAGGGGCGCGACATAGCCGAAAACTGGTTGATCATTTAGATGCAATACAAGAAATGAATCAGCAGGAGTTGAAGGCAGAAGAAGGGAGTGTTGCAGTTGCACAAATAGCGACTGAGTCAGAAAGAATTGTTCAAGAAACGGCTGTTCAAGTCACGGCCGAAACGGAAGCTTCGGCTACAATTACGGAACCTTCACCTGTAGTTGCACGAGCCGAAGTGGAAGCGGTAAACTTGGTAAATTTAAATTTCAACGATGAGTTTGCCGATTCGGGTTGCTCAGCAGTTTGCTGGAGGACGATGATCTGCTGGAATTGGTAGATAGCCCTGATAACATGATGGCGATGATTGGATTGTTACCAGTTGAGTTTAAAAGAAGTGGAGGACAGCAGGCTGGTTTGGAGGGAGATGTATATGTGGAAGAAACAGAATGGGCATCGTTTGCCGAAACTACGGCAGAGATACCATCTCGAAGTTCGGAGGCGATCATTCAATTCGAGCGGGGAAATATCCAGTATCATCTGAAGCCGTTATATATTAAGGTGCACATGGAAGGTCGTCCAATGACCAGAGTGTTGGTAGAGGCGGAGCTATCATGAATATCATACCCTGGGTAATGTTTAAGAAGTTAGGAAAGACTAAAGAGGATTTGAAGGAAACAAATATGACTTTTGCCAACTTCACAGGGGGAAATACTACAGCTTTGGGCTCATACATAACGACTCTAACAATAGGGTCAAAGACCACTAATACAATTTTCTTTGTGGTAGAAGCTCGTACTAATTACTCTTTACTGTTAGGACGAGATTGGATTCATGCTAATGAGTGTGTGCCATCTACTTGGCATCAAAAGTTGATCATGTGGAATGGCGATAAAACTGAGGTGGTAGAGGCTGACCAACGGCCTTTCTCGGCTGACATGAGGATGGCGGATGCAGTTTATTACGATCCTGGATTCATGCCGATTGCCGCCCTGATCCAAGGGAAGGAAGAGAAATCAAAGCTGTGAATTTCCAATAATGGTTTTGAGGTAATTTTGCATGCCGAACCACGGCTAGCAGATACTGTTTTCCATACTATTGATGATTGATGAAAATTCTGTATATCAACGGCTGCAATCTTCTTTAGCCGAGACTGTTGTTCAGGAAACGGCTGAATGGGAGATGATGGCCGATATAGAAGAAACAAAAGATAATAAGTTGTATGATGATATTGCAGGTGTCGAGGAGCAGGGGGAGCCGGTATCTATTCAACAAAAGCGATTAGGATTCCAGGCTCAAGATCCATTAGTGGAGGTAAATCTCGGAACACAGGAAAAGCCGAGGGTTACCAAAATTAGTGGGCTGCTGGACGAACAGGCAAGTCGAGCATTAATACGGCTGCTGAACCAATACAATGAGTGTTTTGCTTGGGATTATCATGAGATGCCGGGTCTGTCAAAGGATTTAGTGCAGCATCGACTACCAATCAAAGAAGGTTTCAAGCCATACAAGCAACCACCGAGAAGAGTCAATCCTGAAATCTTCTCCAAGATCAAGACGGAGATTGAGCGGCTGTTGAAAGCAGGTTTCATTAGGATTGCTAAGTATGTTGATTGGTTGTCGAATATAGTGCCTGTGATTAAGAAGAAATGGTCAGTTACGTATTTGTATAGATTTTAGGAATTTAAATTTGGCAACACCTAAGGACGAGTATGTAATGCCGGTGGCCGACATGTTAGTCGATGCCGCAGCTAATAATAAATTCCTAACCTTCATGGAGGGCCATTCTGGATATAATCAAATTTTCTTAGCTAAAGAAGATGTACATAAAACAGCTTTCTGTTGCCCTGGGGCCATTGGCATTTTTGAGTGGGTGGTTATGCCTTTCGGCTTAAAAAATGCTGGTGCGACCTACCAAAGGGCGATGAATGCTATTTTCCATGATCTAATAGGCACTTGTATGGAAGTATACATTGATGATGTAGTGGTCAAATCGGCCGATTTTGAAGCACATTTAGCTGATTTAGAACAAGCGTTTAAAAGAATGAAACAATATTCACTTAAGATGAATCCGGCTAAGTGTGCATTCGGGTATCGGCTGGCAACTTTCTAGGTTTCCTGGTACATCAGCAGGGAATAGAGGTTGATAGCAATAAGGCCAAAGCCGTTTTGGAGGCCAGTCCTCCGAGGAATCAAAAAGAACTACAGAGTCTAATTGGAAAAATCAATTTTCTACGTAGGTTTATTTCGAATTCGGCTGGAAAAATGAAGGTGTTCTCCCCTTTATTAAAATGTAAAGGAAATGATGAGTTTATATGGGGAGAAGAACAGCAAAATGCCTTCGATCGGATTAAACAATGTTTGGCAAATCCTCCAGTTTTGGTCCCACCAACAATGAAAAAGCCCTTAAAGCTTTATATTTCGGCAGCCGAAGACAGTATCGGCAGCTTGTTGGCCCAAGATGGTGAGGATGGAGGCGAAAGAGCCATATATTATTTATGCCGAATTCTGAATGAAGCCGAAACAAGGTATTCACCTCTTGAGAAGATGTGTTTGGCTTTATTCCACGCATGTACAAAACTGGAATATTACTTGCTTCCAAGGGAAGTTATGGGTCATGTGCAAGGTTGACATTGTGAGATACCTATTGAATAGACCCGTGCTTCAAGGTCGTTTGATGAAGTGGGCCATCAAAGTTGAATGCGTTCGATTCTAAAGTATGTCCCATTACGAGCTGTCAAAGGCAAGTAATAGCTGATTTCTTAGCCGATCATCCAAATGTGGACGTAAATGATCCAGCTGAAGAATACCAGGCCTATGTCGGGCTAACTCCTTGGGTGATGACCTTTGATGGGTCTAAACATAAAGAGGGAGTTGGCACAGGTATAACGGTGACAAGTCCTGATGGAGCAGAAGAAGCTTTTACCTTCCGGCTAGACATTAATTGTTCGAATAACCAGGCGGAGTATCAAGCATTAATTACAGGACTTAGAATGGTGATATCTATGAGAGTGTTAGATGTAAGTATAAAAGGGGATTCACAATTGGTCATTAAGCAATTGTTAGGGGAATACAAGTGCCACAATCCGGAGTTAGCCGAATTACGGCGATAAGCTCTGGAGTTAATGTGCCAGATGTCAGAAGTGACAATTGAGTATATT
The DNA here is from genome assembly GCA_013621005.1 of Aeschynomene evenia. Classification (NCBI taxonomy): domain Eukaryota; kingdom Viridiplantae; phylum Streptophyta; class Magnoliopsida; order Fabales; family Fabaceae; genus Aeschynomene; species Aeschynomene evenia. The sequence continues at coordinate 9,100,426 of CM024263.1, read as the reverse complement.
CCAAGAGAAGACAATGATACAGCTAGTATGTTAGCCCAACATGCCTCCGGATATAAGGTTATCAGTGGGGGAGTGCTAATTGGGAATATAGATAAACAAGGGAAGCAAGATTGGCGAAAGGAGTTAGTGGAATATCTGCTGAGTCCCAACAACAGTGTTAGTCACAAGTTTAAACAGAGAGCACTCAATTTTGTCATTGTGGACAACGAATTGTTCAAAAGGAGTCAAGAGGGGCTGCTTCTAAGGTGTGTGAACAATGAGGAAGCCCTGAAAGTGATGGGTGAAGTGCATGAAGGAGTTTGTGGGGCTCATAAATCGGGGCTGAAAATGAGGTGGCTAATTCACCGATACGGGTATTATTGGCCAACTATTACAGCCGATTGTTTTGAGTATGCTAAGGGGTGTGAGGATTGTCAAAAGCATGGGCCAATTCAGAGGTTACCGGCTGAGGAATTGCATCCTATTGTAAAACCTTGGCCGTTTCGTGGTTGGGCTATGGATTTGATAGGGAAGATCTATCCCCCTTCATCTAAGAATCATTCTTTTATTATCGTGGCTACTGATTATTTTACCAAATGGGCTGAGGCGCAGCCGATGACTAAGGTTACCCAAACCGATGTGATACGTTTTATTCAGAATCAAATTATACATCGATTCGGGATACCGGAGACCATCACGGCTGACCAAGGAACCATGTTTACAGGCTCGGAGGTAAAAGCGTTTGCTGAGCAATATGGGATCAGAATGATCTACTCATCACCATATTATGCTCAGGCGAATGGGCAAGCGGAGGCTACGAACAGAGTATTAATTGATGTTATTAAAAGGATGATTGAGGATCAACCAAGAAAATGGAATAAAAAATTATCTGAAGCATTGTGGGCATATAGAAATTCTAAGGCTACCGCTACGGGTAATACTCCGTTTCGACTGACTTACGGTCAAGATGCAGTTTTACCTTTAGAAATTAATGTGAAATCATTAAGGGTGGCCAAGCAGAATCAGCTGTTAGCCGATGAGTATAATCAAGCTATGTTCATGGAATTGGATCGGCTGGACAGTGATCGGCTCCAAGCTTTAGAAAACATTCAAGCAAATAAAGAGAAAGTAGCTAGAGCATACAATAAAAGGGTAAGGTTAAAGCAGTTTGTGTCAGGGGATTATGTTTGGAAAGCCATTTTACCAATTGGATTCAAAGATAACAGTCAAGGAAAATGGTCCCCGAAGTGGGAAGGACCCTTTATTGTAAGCCGAGTGTTAGGAAAAGGAGCATATTATATAAAAGATTTGCCTGAAACAGAATTGTCAAAATGTGTTAATGCCCAGTATCTAAAAAAGTTCAGGCCCAGTATTTGGGAGTCATGGGCAAAGAACGGAAAAGTACCAACCAGTCACAGTAATCAAAGCTAAGGGTGGAAAAGTGCATTCGGCTACATGCCAACCGTTAAGTAGCATAAGTAAAATGTACCATTGTGCAGAAGAAAATTAAATTGTATCATTGTTCAAAGGAAAATCATGTTTCCTGAGTTGTATCAACATGGGATACCTCAGCGGAAGGGCTTTTGTCTGTCGGAGCTGCGGAGGAGGAAGGAGCAGTTGAGTCAGTAGGTGGGGCCAACGAGTGAGTTTCTGCCTCCTGGTTGATGTAGCTATCCATGGCATCATCCGAAAAATCTAAAGCTGAGCGGACATGGTATTAGTAATTAAAATACTGAAACCGAAATAGGAAAAGGAAAAGAGAATAAGGGAGTACCTTTTGGGTTGGATGGAGAAGGAGGCTGCTCGGGAACAGGTTCTGGCTGAGTAGTAGGGAGAGTCTTGTTAAGCCCTGCCCATTTAGACTTGGTTTCAGCAAGAACTTTCTGACCCATTTCATGTTCAGTGTTTAGCCGAACTTTTTCGCGTTGCAGCTGATTGATTTCAGGGTCCAACTCAATTGCCCGAGTGTACAATTCTTTTTGCGCTTTCAATTGGGCCTCCTTCTCTTGTTCATGTTTGGAAATTTGGGGACCTAGTTGCTCCAACTCGCGTTGCATCTCGGCTATCTTGAGGTGAAGTTCCTTTTGATGAGCTACGGCTTTATCCCTAGCTTGAATGACTTGGTCCTTGGCATTACGGCGGGCGAGGTAGGCTTGAATCAGTTCAGATTTGGTCTCCTCCAAGGTTTTCAATCGGTCTAAGCGCTGCCGGCTGGAGGAAATCAACTCTGTACTGGTAGCAGCTTGATAGCGCAAAGGGACCAAGTCGAGGGAAAGTTGAGCACACCATTCTTTATATTCAGCCGTAATTTCCTCAGAGATGGCCAAAGCATCCAAGCTATTTTGAAGCTCATCAAGAGCCGAGAGGTCTGGAAGGTCAACAGCTGCCAGGATAGCATCCACTCTTGTCATTAGCCGTGTGGAAGGCGAGTATCCTGGGGTTTCTTGAGTAAAAGGGGCTGAGAAATACTCGTCCATATTCTCATCCTCGACGGCTACCATTCCTAATGGGGATATATCCAAAGCTTCTGTCTGAGAGGGTTCTGGACTAGTGGTTGCCGTGGAGACCATTGATTTTGTCTTGACAGGGGATGGTTCTGGAGAAGGTGAAGGTGTGAATTCTTCATCGAGGATGACTGTGCTGGAAGGGCCTGGTTGTGTTTGAGAGGGCTGCTAAAGAAAATAATTCAGCACAACAAGAAAATGGACGTTATAGTAAAAAGTAAAGAAAAGGGGGAAGTTACCTTCACTAAGGACCGGATTCTTTGACTGGAACAACGGCGAGATTGCAAGGCAGGTACAGGATTGGTGGTTTCATCATTGTCTTCTTCTTCTTCTTCTTGAGCTGGGTCAGCTTTCACTTGCACTTGCTTGGCCGCAGAACGGCTAGGCGCTTGATCAGTTGCTTTAGCTGGACCTATTGGAAAACGAGGTGAAATTAAAGTGCAGCAATAACAAAAAGGGAGGAAATAAGAAAGCATAAGAAATAACTATACCCTTGGCTTTCTTCTTTTTCGGCTGGCTTTGATCGGTAGCTTTCCGTTTGGTGGCTGGTGGATCATCTTCTACCAAGAATTTGGACATGTAAAAGTCCGGTTCTGAAGAGAAGACGATGTGTTGGAGGTTGGACCACCAGTTGTCATAGTCAGCATCCGAAGAGGGTGATGGAGTGAACAAGGACAACCGAAATGAAGATCAAATGTCTTCAAAAGAAGCAGCAAGCTGGCTCAAATCATCTGCCGACAGCACCGGCCTCTTCCCAAGAATCACTAAAGATTCTATCAAAATGGGAACGCTCTGAAGAAGGTCGAACTGTCTAGCGAACCAATGGGGATGGTAGGGTTCGACATATGATTTGTTGTTGCGAGATGTGGGTCTGATCCCAGAAGGGAAATCTCTAGCAACCAAGACTGATGGAAGAAAAGATTCAAGGAGGGCAATCTGAGAAGCATCAGCCGAAGATGGATCAATCCTTACCCAATCGGGGCCGCTTTCACGGCGACGATAAGGGAAAAAGGAGAAAGGGTCGGAACGGTTGATGCCAAAAATAGAATTGACATAATCGAATGGGGGAGAGGAGAAATTGGGTAAAACCTGGAATTTCCGGCCATAAATTGAGAAAGCAGGGTGTTCAGTGAGATTGGGTGGTAGGAGTTCTGGGAGGTATAAAGATGTCCAAAGATTCAAGAACCACAAAGGACCTTGTACGTTATTGAATGAGGTGTTTGAGTTCAGGTAGTCAACAATGTCATTAAGGGACTTGTACAAGCAGGAAAGAAAGTAAGAAGCTAAATCTACGTATTGATCCGACATGATGGCATCAACAAGAAAAGAGTAATCTAAAACTACAGCTGAGGAATTGGTACAGACAAAATACTTACAAACCCAATACAACAAGAAAGCCTTGTGTTCAGTCAATCGAGGCTGGCGGTGTTGAGGTTGGATATTAGCTGTGATGAAGGAGGAGTAAGAGGCTTGAGCCTTCTGGAAAGTGATTCCCAGAGAAACGGCTGATGAGCTGTAGATTAGGGGGATTTCAGCGCCATGGCAAGGTAATCCCAGAATGGCAGCGACATCAATGATAGTAGGGGTCAACATGCCAAAGGGGAAGATAAACCCATTTACTCTGGGGTTCCAGAACTGGGCAAGAGCATAAATGAGAGAGGGAGAACATGGATTGTTGACGAGGCTGAGTTTAAGCATGTCATGGATTTTCCATGTGGACCATTGGTCACCGTAGTGAAACTGGTGACGATTGAACCATTCATGGTAATCGTTCGCGTATCGCGGCCAGGAGCGTAGGGTGGCCGGACAGAGGGCGATGGTAGATGATGTAGAATGGATGGGAAGGTCAATGTGATGAGGGAAAAGAAAAGTGAAAATATCCTCTGAGTTATGGGGAGACTCATCGGAACAGGGTCCTAAGGTGAAGATTTTCTGTTCGAGATCAATAGAACGGAAATTGGCCATGGCTGGAACACAAGGTTGGTCGGAGAAGACAAGAGCAAGAAAGAGTTGAAAGCAGAGAGTGGCGGGAATAAAGAAAACCAAGAAAGGGAAAGACGATGAAGAGAATTGGTAAAGTGGGATGATGTGATAGGGCTGACATGCCATTTATGAGAAGAGATGGGTGATGTGACTAACGGTCATTTTTCGCAGCAGAAACGAAACGGCAAAAGCGATATGGCAGTTATATTAAACCAGCCGAATAGACACGCACGATTAATATAAAGGGGGCATTATGTTATCCCAAGAAAATGGCTAATAGGCGAAAGACGTTAGTCGAAAGGGATGTAGCCGAGTAAGGATAGTCGAAGCATTGGTTAGCCGAATGAAACAGATAACAATAGCTGAGTAATTACGGCCGCAGCTAGTGGAAGATACGGCTGAAGAACATGTTGAACGACAGTTGCGAAAATTGTGGGAAGTGGCTAAAACGATGGGATTGAGCATTCAAGTGAGCAAAAGAAGGCGAAAAAGGAGGAGCAAAGTGGCACGAAGTTGAGTGACGAGATATGGAGCCGGAAAAGATGCAAGAAGAGGTCAAAGGATAGGGACTATATAAAGGAGCGGTTAGCTAGGAATAAGGCACCCGAATATCGCTAAGAGCAAGCTTTTTTATTCAATTTCAGTCTTTGTCTTACCGTTTTCATTTCTAGGAGTAAATGTAGGTAGAATTCATCACTTGTTATTGGTGTATTTCGCAAGTTTGTTGAGAGTCAATTCAATTCAATTCAAATTCATTCTAATTTCGCCCACATTTCTCTTTAGTTAATTTGCTCTCGCCTAAAGTCTTGCTTCCTTTCCTAAGACGTTTAGGGAACTTACAGTTGAGGACAAGATTCCCGTTCTCAACGTAATCGCCTTTAGTCGAAGGGATCATTACGTTATTGTGTTCGGCTGTCCACTTAGCTGAAACTATTTTTAGCGACAACAATATGATATGGCAAACGGGAGGAGATATAGTATTGAATAATATTACATTAATTTTTCTCATTGAATCATTTACACCAACAAATCATATTTATAGGCATAGTTTGATCTAAACTAGTATTTTTAATTATTTTTTATTAATATCTATATATAAGAAATATCTATTTGTTCTTAATTATCCTTATACATGGTTTATAGATTTTTCTAAATGCATAATATTTTTTATCAAGTTTGAGCATCAATTTTAACATAAAATTCATTTATTAAATCATTGGATTTGAATTGTTATATGAGAAATTCTTGGATGGTCATGGATCGCCTCGTAGAATTGTGGTTCATCCACCCAAGTGATACCATGTGTTAATATGTGATGACACATGTCATATATATAACATAGTCATATTTTCTATTTCTCATTTTTAAAAATTAAAAAAGAATGAGACTCACATCTCAATAAATAAAATAAATTTTTAATTTTAATATATTTTAGTTATAATATTTTTTTATTTTAATATTTTTAATTATTTTATTTTTATAAAAACTAATTAATTTGGATAAAAAAATTAAATAAAATAATTATTTTTAATTAAAAAATAAATCAATGAAAAATTTTATTCTTCCTCACTTAAATAATTTAAAATTGTTAAAATTGAATATTATCAGCATGTTCATAAATGATATTATGTTCATATAATCTATTATTAAGAATTAAAAATTTATTAATATTTAACTTTTTTATTTTTAAAAAATAAAAAATTAATTGATCACATTTAATTTTGTGCTTGATGATTGCAGTTCTGATCTTGACATGTTCATACCATATTTGGGTGCTGAATATTGGATAAAGTCGTTGAACTTGAGCATGCATGACAAATGGCATCCATGGTTTGTTGATGGTCAAGTGGCCGGGTAATTAAGTTGTAATGTTTTTTTTTAACTAATCAATGAAAAATGATATTTTATCCCAAATATAGTATATATGGGATAAAAATAATACGTTAAAATGGATGTCCAATACCCAATATAGTATATATGTCAAATATTTTATACCAAATTCCAAATTCCAAATTCAAACATACGATTTAAAGAATTTGATATTTGAATTTGGTATTGGGATAAAAAATTTGTTATGTTGTGAAAAAAAATTAGTACTGAAATAAATGAAAGAGTGTGAAAAAATGTGAATACTTTATCTCTTTAATGTGCGATATTGGGTATTGAGTATTTAAAATTGAATGTTCAAATAATATAGCATTAGTGAAATGCTAGTGGATACACATAGCTAGGCCCTTTTCTACTTGTTTGATTTTGCTTTGGTTGTGTTAGTTAGAAGCAAGAAATAGCATGAAAATTTTTATGGATATATAGCTTACGTGTAAATCTACTCACGGTGGTTATTAGGTTAACCATGAAAAAAAAGAAATATTCAATATATTTTTACCAAGAACTGGATGCGCCCTAGAGTAGGACCCGCATATATCTTACGACACAATATTAGGAGGGCCCATTAATTAAGCCCATATGAATTACTTAGTATAAGTAAGGGACTATTGACATTATATTATGAAAGGAATTAATGAATTAAATAGTGAATATTTGTTCATTTTTTAGTTTCTCTTCCTAACTCGAAGAAAGGGTCTAACAATTGATGTTTTCATTGTATTGCCACACATTCTCTTCCTTCCTTCTACATTTTCTTTCCTAACCAATTTTTATACCCAACGACTATTAGTTTATGTTGTTCTTCATCTTTTTCCCCAATGATGGATGATGCAAGACTGGCCAAGATGGAGACTGAACTGATTAGTCTCAAAACAAAATTCCAATCAGCTAAAGAACAGCAAGATAGAATAGAGCTTCAACTTTCAAAAATCCTAAATATATTGGAGAAACCTACTGTCAAGAGTCCAGAATAAAGCCCAATGAAATCATCCCCTTAATCTTGCACCAACCCCTTTAGTAAGGTCCTTCTCCCTCAGCACACATACAATCTAAGAATTTGGTCCCCAAATTCTAGCTAGACGTAACACTGAGATACCGCAACATGTAACTTTAACTGTAACCGTTGATTACTCTTGTCATACTCCACTTTAGGCAATGCGCACAGAAGGATATATTTTGCCTTAAAATTCATCTGAATTTTGTCTTTGATTTCCTGAGTCCATCTATGCTCAGGGATCCTTCTGATGAACGTTCTGGGAGGAGGTGGTGGTGGCGCTCTTGGAGGAGGAGTTCTGATAGGCGTTTGGCTTGTGGGATCCATTACCGTCTCAGTGGGTTCATAGTCTCCATTCTCTACTATGTTCCACAAGTCAAATCTTGTATATTTGATTAAGAGCGTCATTCTATCACGCCAGTAGTTGAAGCAATCTCCATAGAAAATAGGAGGCCTTTTGATAGAAGCTCCATCAGAAACAAAAGCTACTAGTGAGTCCATCTTTCTTGGATCGTTTTAACCTTAACACGGTTAAGTGCTCAACCCTAAGGCCTGAGCTCTGATACCAATTGAAAGTGTGAGTTTGCATGAGAAGGGGGTTCAATCGTGCTTAACTTTTAAAACTTTTTCCCAGAACAATATTTTTTCTTGAAAACACTTTCTCAAAAGACAAGTCTTCTGAGTGGCAGCATAAAGTCCTTCTGAGAAAGAAAGGTTTCTGAGAAGCTTTGCTTTCTTAGAAGGTCAACCTTATGAGTTAGTAAGAATTGAGTGTATAAACCTTTTGATAAGAGTTCTTACTTTCTCTGTGTTTGTTATAAAGTTAGTAAATCAAAGGTTGATTTTAGTTAAGTGTTTTCTTTTGATTAAATAGTTTATAAATCAAAGTTTAAGGGAAAAGAGAGAAAACACACAATGATTTTATACTAGTTCAGTTATAACAAAACCTACTCCAGTCCTCAACCTTCAGTTGAGAATTCTTATAGATATTCTTCATATCGTGCATTCTTAGGCAGCAACCACCTTTAACACAGTAAAGGATTTTTAACCACTTCACACTTGAGGTGGATTTTCTTCCGTCGCACACTTGAGGAGTTTGCTTGCCTCTAACACTTGAGGACTTTTCGTGCCTTAATACTAAAGACTTTTCTTTCCTCACACTCGAGGACTTTGCTGCCTCAAACACTTGAGGACTTTCAATGCCTCACAACCGAGGACTTTGAGTTTTTTACAAAGAGGTGTTTTGATTTAAAACACTATCAAGTTTCTTAGACGCAACTAAGTTTAAGTACTTGATAGACTTCTAGATTTAACTTACACAAGTGCAAGAATAAAACAGTAAAGAACTAGAAGATTTTTAAACTTAGAGTACAACTTAGTTAAGAGGAGTCCTTCTGAGAGAATTCAAAGTTTTTCGCAATCGGATTTTGATTTTGACAGAGTTTCAACACTTTAATTCAATGGAATTTTCGCTTCTGAACTTTGTGCATTGCTCTAGTATTTATAGAACAAAATCCGGCGCAATTTGAATGCTTTAGCTGCTGTTGTGGCTTGCGTAGGTTCAGTACTTCTTCAGAACGGCTTTATGCTTGTGTCAGCGGATTTTAAGGAACTTTTCAGAGCTGCACAATGCACAGTTTTCAAAGTCCTTTATAGAGCGTTCTGATCTTGTTGAGATCGATCCGCTTCATCTGGATGATGAGACTTGGTCACTTCCAAAAGGTTGTCTTTCTGAGAGGTGTATGACCTTCTGAGAGACGAATCCTTCTGGGTGAACATCCTTTTGAGAGAAGGTCCTTCTAAGAGACAAAATTCAGCAGCCTTCTAAGAGGCTTGTGATTTAATTTTGATCTCTTTTCAGAGGGGCATTTTTCGCTTGGGGCTTCCAAGACATTCCTTTTTGATGTCTTAAAAACTTTGAAAATTTTTCTTGTATTCCAAGACTACTTAATGCAATTTGTGGTCTCATATGCATGAATGCTACTTTCAAATGATCATTTCTGAGTACACTAAGCACAAACATTAGTTTTCTTCAATCAAAATTTTTATCATTCCACTTAAGAAAGTTATCGTTAAAACATTCATTTACTTAAGAATAATTTAGAGAATTTAATTACTCTTAGAAAGGTTCTGGAGCTTACAAATTATTCTAGATCAAATAGCTTACTAGGAATGATACATGCACATTACTTAAAAACAAAGTGCACATTATGAATGATACGATGTGCATATTATGAATCATATGATGTGCATATCGGAAGATAAGAAATGTTTATATTACTTATAAATTGAATTGTACATCATGTATTATATTTTTAGTTCTGAGTATTTTTTTTAATCAGTAAAAAAATATTAAAAATTTAAGCATTTAATATATATTACAAGCAAATTATTATGAATATTTTTATCAGTAAAAAATGGTTATAAACACTGTAGCGCATCTGTTGGGTAGTGTTTATTTTCAGTGACTCTGAAATCAGAGTCAAGGGAGTCATGGAGTCAGTGTCACATGAGTCAGAGTCATAGTGACTCCAAAATTGGCTTCGAACACATACTCACATATTTGTGTCTCCCTTCCAGCACACAGTGACTCCATTCTAACAGACAGTGACTCCATTTTAACAGACAAGACTCCAAAATTGGAGTGAACAAAAATTGACAATTTTGTTCACTGGGTAAATGTGACTCTGTTCACTGAGTCATTGTGACCATCGCACTAAACACTTGACAAAGTTAATTTCACTGACTCGCTGACTCTGACCCCGGAGTCAGAAAAAATAAACGCAACCTCACTATAAGCATACACTTCCGTGATGAGAGTGAGACAGTGAGAAGCGAGCAAATTGGGCTTTTTTATTTTTTATTTTTTTATTTTTTTTATTTTACACGTATTAATTATTGGCTGTTTTAACTACTATAAAGGCTGAAAATAACCATGAGTTTGTTATATTAACTATATGCTTCATTTGATGCTGAATACACAGATTCAGGGAAGTATATAAAATGACTCAAGACCACTACTTAACATACGCGATTGTGAAGGCAAGTCAAATTTTTTCACTTTATGATGTCATTTAAAGTTATTTTGTTCATATTTAATCATAAATTTCTTTTCATAGAATATAAAAGAGGATTTAATTTTCATCCACTGACAATGTAAATTTTTTTTACACGGTCATCCAATCATGTACTGTCACGTCAGCTATGATTGTGTTTTCTCTTTCCCACTACTTGAAAAGTCATACAAATGGAGTGTTTTAATTGGACGATAGCATAAAATATTTTTACACTGTCAGTACATCAAAATTAAACTCATATAAAAATTAGTAAGTTTGTTTATTAATCAATGAACTTTTGTTTGGATATATTCTCTGTAAATTGTACTAAAATGCAGGGTGCTGGACATGTGGCCCATATATATAAGCCGAAGGAAGTTTACCAAATGATAGAGAGATGGTTTTCGTATTCTCTTATCTAAGATTACGCTTCAATTTTGATGGACTCCTCTATCCAACAAGTAACTGTACGATATATGGTTGTGGTATCGCCATGTCTATTATTTAGTTGATCCTACTATAAGACATAATTGTTATCATTATTATTGTTGTAGTGGTAGTATTTAATTCGAAGTTAATCTAATCAAGGGACTGTTCGAATTTACTGATTAATGATGCATAAGCATAAAAAATAAACAACTTTTATAATATTTAGACATTATTTTCTTTTTAGCCATATATTAAGGACTAGGGGTAGAAATGAGAATTGAATTCATGATCTTTTGTAGCTTATTGAGATGTGCAAGATTTAGGACTCCCTATTGATTAGCCCTTAATATACTTAAGTTATCTTAGGGCAATTATTGAGAATCATGTTATAATTTCATAACTTGTTTTCTTTATTTAAAATATAATACACAAAAATACTCGGGAGTAAATTTTTCGAAAATAATACGATATGAAAGTAAGGCCTCTTCACATACATAAAGCGCTAACATAAAATAACATACATATATATAATAAAGAAAGAGCATCTAATGCATGATATCCATAGGTTTGTATTGTGCTTAACAAATGAAGGGTAAAAGGCTCAAGGGGGCTAAACAATAGATAATATGTATAAAACAATAGATAATATGTATATGGTTGTCTATATGGCTAGTAGCTAAATGAACAACAAAATGCCTCCATCATATTGACTGCGTACTCAAAAGAACCTATTTTGAAACAGAATAAATGCAAGTTCTAGAAAACAATCACTAATTCACACAAGAAAGAATGGATGATTTGGCAATTTATTCACCCTGTTGTGGCTCAAAAGATCACAATGGTAATTCCTGTAAAACCTGTACACATGTGGGTCTGTCTATACATGTATCAAGATATATACAAAATAAAGCAAAGAGATCAATAGTGCAAATCAATGTCAACTCAATCCAAATACTTAATGATTAAAACCAAAAGAGTTTCAAAGAAAAACAAAATAGTAATAGTGCCAAAACTAGTATTAAAGTACCCAAAATATCAACATACTAAACATAATAAAAAACCTAACTACAATGTCAGTCATAAAAGTCCAACAAAATAAATGCAGTACGAGAAATAACAAAATGAATATAAACAATAAAGTGGTCCTAAGATGGAAACATCGCGGCTCGTCGTCATCAATCTCGGTCTCCTCGTCGTCACCGTCCTCATCCTTCTCCTCATCATCATCCTCCTCGTCCTCCTCCTGTGGTGCTGGCTCAGAGGCTTGCGGCTAGCTGGGGCTCCTGAAAAGCTGTGTCTCCTGAAAAGTTGTGTCATCTTCCTCAGCAGCCACTCCTCAGACTCTCGGATCATCTGCGTCGTGTGGGCCTTCAGCGACCGAATCATCCTCTTTCTGGCCCTCTGCTGTGCCACACGATCATTGGCATTCTCCTTGCGGAGAGTCTTTATAGCCTGGAGGATTGCTGCAGTGTCTATCCCACCCTGTGCCTGGGTTGCGCTAGGACGTACACTGATGTCCGTAGCCTCTAAAGGTGTCTCAGATCTCCTTTTCTTCTTGTTGATGCTCCACGCCTTGAGGTTGTTGATCTTGGTGAGATCAACTTTATCAATGGAAAACTGGCGGTCATCCTCTAGCAGCTCTGGCACGTGAGCAACTCGTGCCAGCTAAGTAATCAATTCTGGATATGGCAGCTCGGTGTTTTTAGCGGCTGCCCTCATCTCACCCATCATGTGGTGGATGTAGGAGGCTAAACAGAGGAGTCTACCTGTAACACAGACATAGATGAGAATGAGTTGGTTGATGATCACGTCCGAGTGGTGGCCAGTGGGGCGGACGTAGGAGTTCAGGGCGTAAATCCACGCCCTCACCTCTGTAGTCAAGCATCCAGATAGAATCCGCGCGAGGACGCCCATCTGTCCCATAGGCCCAAGGAGTCTCCGGAGCTGCAACAACGGCCTTCATCATATCCAATTGCTCGAGGCTCTGATTGGCCATACTCTGAGCGAAGTCTGTCACAACGTCCTCAATGACTGGATGTGGAGGGCTACCGCAATTATACGGACATCCATCGGCACTTGGAACCCCCTCACGTAGACAACTGGAGCATTGCGGTTCCTCATATTTGCGTAAAATTCACGCACAATGCTACAGTTTGCCAACGTGGGGTTCTCTAGCATAAATCCCCATTGTCGGCTCAACATAGCGCTGACTACTCCATCAAGCATCCCCTTTGGGGAGTTCCGGTATCTGAGTAGAGATTCATGTATACACGAGCGTCCATCGAAACGCTCCTCAAATATGAGTTCGCATCTGAGGGTCTCAAAGCGTTGATCATTCGCTGGACCCTCTAGTTGCTCATCAGTGAATACTAGAGCTTTCGCTTTTGAGCTTCTCTTTAGTGCCATCTACATAAATCATTAGGAAACTTCATGATCTTAGAACCACTTACTAAATAAGAAAATCAATGAGGTTCACACTTTACTTACAACATGAACAAACATATGCATATTTATAACACAACTACCCTATGAAAATTACATATAATTACATATTACATTACATGCACAATATCACAACATACTACCATATACATACTTAAACACATAATGGAATAAACATATAGTACATATATAATTTAAACACTAACACACATTTATATACAAGTTAACCTAATAGCATCATAACTTTCATTTAAAAACATAAACCAAATCAACGTAATCATACATAAACATATAAGCACATTTTCACTATATATAGCACAATCCTAAGTATAAACTAATGTAGAAGCACAATCAATATATCCCTAACTTTTAATAACAAATTTGGCATAATATTCCTAATGTACATAATCAACATATCAACTTCGGCATAATATACTTAAACTTCATACACGACAACCAAACCATCATATTTTTTTTTATTTCAAAGAACAACTATACAAGTCATTATTATGTATTCACAGCAACTCTAACATATACAGAAATTCACAATGTATAAATAATTTACAACCAACAATGTATTCACATTAACCTCATACACTAATTCACAACATACACGCCAATAAACTAGTATCTTTCACAAATACACATAACCTAATACACTAATCACACCATTAACACAATTCAATCAACAATCAATCATTATACAGAATAATCCTATTTAAATTTGTAGAAATCAAAATTCCACAATTCCTAACATAATTAATTATAATTCAACAAAATTAATCAAACTTATTAATGCTAAGTTAAATAAAATCGGATTAATGGAAACTTACCTGAGTTGGTACATAAATTATTGGAGGAAGAAATTTGGGGGTGGTTATGGTGATTTTTGGTGTTTTGAGGGGAATGGTGAAAAAACAAGTAGTTTATTGAAGTGTAGGGTGAGTGTGATGTTGTGGAGGGTGGTGGTGGCACTGCTGCAGAGCCAAGGCGGTCAGAGGCAGCGGCGGTGCTTGGGCAGTGGTGAGGGTTCGTGTTTTTTTTGTTTGTGTGAGATTGAGAGTGGTGTGAGAGTGAGAGAATCAGGAAGAGAGGGAGAAGAGTGAGGTGAAGTCGCCGCCGGCACGGTGGTGATGTGGCGGTCGGATGGTGGTGATACTGTGAGGGTTTTAGAGAGGGAAGGGGTGAGTTAGAGAGAGAGGGTTGCAGAATGAAGCGGAAGAAGGGGGTTTCGCGTTGTTTAATCGCGCCCCGGTCGCTAGCGCGTGTGAATTGGAAGATAGGGACGAAGCATCCGCTAGCGCGTGTATAACAACCGCTAGCGGCCTTCAAGTGAAACGGTGCGTTTCACTTAAGCACGTTCTGAATTTTGAAATTTTTTTTTACATATTCTTTTTATTATTTTTAATATTTATTATTATTGTTGTTATTATTATTATTATTGTTATTATTATTTTTTACATTTTGTTTTCATTGCTTTTTTTAAATTTTTTATATATTATTAATAATATATATATATATATAGTTATATTTACACTTAAATTTTATTAACAATATATACATATTTATATTAGATTTATTTATATATATTGTTTTATTTTATTTTATTGTATAATTATTATTATTATTTATATGGATATTGATTTATTATTAGGAATGATTATCTTGCTTATGATGATGGATGATTTGTGACGTCTAACTATACACGGTAAAAATTATTTACTATAGCAAAAAGATTACGAAAAGTAATTAGTGAATGATTAAGAAGGTAAATGCTGAATGATTTAATTATTAATGGGGTCAAAGAATATTTATAATTTTAAGGCATCATGATTATGTTTTAAACATAATCATTAAAGTTAAAATTAAATGGACCCCATGATGAAAATTATCAGGGTGTTACAACTATTTCTAGGTCATTCGGGGGGTTTTCAACATTAACATCCTCTTATATAGACCCTGCCAAAGCTCCTCCTTCAATAACAATAGGGTATGAGTCTACTACATATTCAAAATACACATGTACTTTATGACCATTTTTTAGTGCAGCATTGCACATATTCATCACATCAGCATTTGTCCTAAGAAGTCTTATCCCATTATTCAAACTCAATCCAGGTTCTAACCCGTAGCAGTCCTTAAACTTCGTATATCAAAGATCCTTAAAAAACTCTTCTACAAACTACCAGTTACAAGTGTCTACATTAACTCTTTCTATTTCACTAACTTCACCATTTTTATACTCAACTCTACCCATATTATCCTTAACCAAACTGCCCATATGATGGTATACAAATGTTATATGGGTCGACATCTAAAACAAAACAAAAAACAAAACAGAAAATCATGTGAACAAAGGTACAAGATTGATTAATTTAACATGGAAAACACATGGAAAACGACTCTAAGACCTACATGGACCACACAACACTATTCTTTATTAAAGATTTTCAACTTTTAACAAAGCTTTGGGACCACTTTTAACATAGAAAGGAGAAAAAAATTAAAATTGGAAATGGGACCAACGAGGAAAGGAGACCAACCTCGAATAATCGTGTGCAATCGAAGAAGAGAATCCTCCTCCATCTCTTATAAGAAAGCCCTAGCGCAAAATGACCAACGACGAGTAGGGATTGAGGGCAAGATCGAACATTCCTCTTGCTTCTCATGTGTGCGAAGATGGGTGAGAGTGAACGAATTGGGGAGTTTTGTCAATTTAGGGTTCAAGGGTAAAGCTAATTTTCGAGAATAAGTAATTTAGGGATTAAGAGGTTTAGACATGTACAGTAACAAGATAGAGTGGAACTGTTTCGTGCCATGTCATATTTTCCACTAATGGAGTTTGACTAAAGTTAACGGTTGTGGCATTTTGTCATACTAATTATATCTTTGGAGGGGTGATTTGTCAATAACGTCTTTGGTGGTTGATTCTATCAGCGATAAAATCTTTTATATTCCTTTTTGGCACTTCACCCTATAATTTAATATAGAAATTAATGTGATTTTTTCATTGATTCTTAAATGATTTTCTATCCTGATTATATTTTTATTGATTACGATATTAATTATTAAAAAATTAAATGTAGTTCTCTTTTACTTTGATATATGTATTAACATCATTACTTAAATAATTTTAATGATAGTTTTTAGAAGTGGCAAACAGAGAGGACGTGGGTCAACCTGTCACAGGATGAAGAAAAAATGGGGTGGGGCCAGATTGACCCAGTTTTCTATTTGTGTTAAAAGTATCAAATGTATCCTATTTTATGTCGTATTGATAGGTTAGGGTTGACCTGTTTTATTTTTTAACTTAATATTAAATCTCTTAAATAATAAAAAATATTCTTTTGAGAAAAAAGGTTTAAAATATTAAAATTTAAAAATCATAATCTTTACTTTAAAATTTCAATAAGAGCATCCCAAAATAAACTCAAATTTTCAAAATTACACTAATATATTAATATGTTTTTTAAGAAATATAATAATTCAACCTGACAAATTGACTTGCCCCGTCTCGTCACGGGTTTACCAAAAAACGGGGCAGCACGAGTTAATCTATCTTTAAAATGTGGGTTGTATTCTCAACCCACCTAGTCAAAATTAGGTTGATTGTAAGCCAACCGGTTTTTCCATCCCTTGTAGATTTTGTAAAAAATATATTAATTTAAAATTATTATAAATTAAAATTTTTTAAATTATATTATCATAATAAAATTATTCATATGAATAAAATTAATTATGTAATAAATTTATAAAATTAATATATCATAATTTAATTCAATATTAATTTTATTATATATTTAGTTATTTATGTGATTAATATTTTGATAATTCTCATGTATCAAACAGATATACACTATTTTAGCTTCTAAAAGAAGCTTTGTGATTTAAATTTTAAAATTAAATAGTGATTTATGAAATTTGAAATAATGAAGTGATAAATGGACGTGAGATTGAGAGATTGATATTGTAGTAATAAGAAAATAATTTTAGAGAGTAAGGGGAAAAAATTTGGAGGAAAAAAAATAGATTTTGGAGGAGTAACCTATAAATATATACAGATTAGTTATACAGTAATATGAATATTTTATATACATAGTGATTCATCAATGTTATTTAATCATTATATAATGTTAAATTTTTAGAGTTAACTAATATCATATAAAATTAAAAGATATCATTACATTTTTTTAACAAAATTACTTATACTTTTTAATTTTAATATAAAATATATTTTAATGTTCATTGCGCGGGCAACAAAAACACTAGTGTTAAATCATATTAATGTCTTAGCCTAAATATTCTCAGCTCTATTGATATGCAAATATTGTTCTCTCAAACCACGTACACTCAACTTTTCATTTGTTTCCATGATTTTTATAGAGTTAAACCTCAAATTGGTCCTCCACTTTATATGCGTGAATCAAATTAATCTTCAACTTTAGTTTTTGTTCAAAATAATCCTTCACTTTGCACTTGTGAATCGAGTTGGTCCTTCATTTATTTTTTATGTTATAACTCCGTTATACTGATATGGACTGTTTAGTGTTAACTTAGCAAGTAAAATATAATCCTAGAAATTCATAACTCCTATAAGTTCTCTAAATTACTTGTTTTGAATCAAAAGAGTTATCTTTAAATAAGAGTGGATGATTATTTTGATTCAAAACAAGTAAAATGAATTACTAATATGAGTTATATATATTTATAGGGTTACATGTCACTTGCTAAGTTGGTATTAAACCGTCCACAATAGCAGAATTTAACAGAGTTATAACAAAAGAATGTCATGAGAACTAACTTGATTCAAATATTACAAAGTGAATGACTATTTTGAACAAAAATTAAAGTGGAGGACTAATTTGATTCATGCATGCAAAGTGGAGGAAGTGAGGTTTGACTCATTTTCATATTTCTATATTTCCCAAGTCTAGCAACATTAGGGCACCTTGAAATTGCAGTCTTTGTCTAGGGAAACAAATCACAAGGAAGGATCAAATTAGTTCATAAAATAAGATTTGTATGATAATACAAGAAGAAATACAATAAGACGAGCAATATTAATGCTCTATAGCTCATACCGCAAGACAAGGCAAAACAGGAAGCAACCTTGGCCCCAAACAATAAACCACAACACTCACTGGTTACACACATACAATAATATAGTCTGTCTTCTTTTGCTTTCCCGCAGTGCAGCTCACTTTTAAAGCACATAATCTAAATTCCAGCAGAACTCAGTCATGGGCTCTACAGCTCCTATCTTTTGGGAAAATACTTTGGAGCTAGCTAGTTACACAAACATTGTTCTTCTGTTCAAGCTTTTCACAGGAGCAACCATTGCTATGATTCTGCGGGAGGGCTTTGTATGCAGCAAAACCATTTTTTCTGAAAACCAAGAGAAAAGTATTTGAATGCTCCATCTATTTTGTTGTAAGGCCAACAAATTATGAGATAAACTAGCAACCAGAGACCGAATTTAGTAGGTAAGGTTCAAGCACTAGCACCAGGCAAACCCATGTGCAATACAATTGAATAAAAAACGAATCATCATTACCCCCATTTTTGTTTGGATTTTAACTCACAACAGAGTTTATAATTTAGGAAGTTAGAATTAGTTTCAACAAGTCTTTGATTCAGTTGGCCAGAGCTTCGTGGTCTACCATTTCTTGTCTCCATATATATTAGTCTATGTACAGAACAACCCTATTATTTATCAATTCATTAAAAGAAAGGGCGATACATGAATTGTCTAAATATGAAATTCCACATAACACAAGCTTACAACACTCATCACAATCAGCATCTATACAAAACTCAACTATCCTCTCAAGATGGGCAAAAATATCCGGTGTTCAAATTATATATAACACTAGTGTGTGACTGTGTGTGTGTGTGTGAAAGAGAGAGAGAGAGAGAGATTTGATCAAGAGCATCTTACACTGTGAGCTTTGCCAGGATCTAATGCAGGTTTGGTATGAGGATCAGTGGCAGCCTTTCCTGGTGACTCAGGATTGCCACCAGTCTTTTTCTCATCCCTAGCCTTGTTAAAAATCACTGTAAACCCCTCAGCTGAGGCTGGATCATTGACATCCCATTCACCAAATTTTGGTAGTGGCCGACCCTCCTATGGGATAATCACATTAGCTAATGTAAAACGTAAAACTCATTTTTTAAAAGTTCCTTATTATGCTTACGAACTAAATAATATAAAGCCTCTAGAACTAATTATAATTGGAAGGCAAAACTGATAACAGAATAGAACCCCTACAAATTACATAGATTCAATACAATTAGATTAGGAAAAAAATGTGGAGTGCAAGATACGAGATACCATTACACACAGAAGAATGAAGGCCACACATAACCCTGATTGCTAAAAATGTTTTGATTCAATTATCTGATAGGATTCTGTAACAACTGGTACCGAATTCACTTAGGAAAACACAAGTAATCAAGAAAGAAAGTGTGACGGAACCAGAGTGGTCTGGAAATACTGGAATGAATCACACAGGACAAATAAAATAGAACAATGGCCAACTTTTCAGAGGTTGGTTCTCTCCTAGTCCTGATTTCGGATCCCTAATTTCTGCCTACCTTCTACTCTCCCAGTTTGCCTCTTATTATTATTGATAACTGAACTCCCTAAAATTACTCATCTTCCTAACAGAATGAAGATATCTAATCTTACCCTCCTAACAGATTATCTTTTTCCTTGCTCATCCTTCAGCTGTAACTGTAACTGAAAGGAATGGTAGAATTTTCCCTGTTTTGGACTGGGTCCCACTTTTTCCTTCTTCATTAATTTCTTCTCCTGATTCACGGTTATTAGGGTACGTAACAGATTCAGTAATGGCTGGATCCTCTACTTTTATTCATCCACTAGAGAGGGTAAGTCACCACTCACCACTCTCCCAAAGAACTACAAGAATCATGAAGGGGGTTGTGCCCAGTCTTCTCCTACTGCTACCAAATTCAAAATACCAAAAGTCCCCTAACAACCTACTAATTCTCTTATGTATTCTCGTAATAATCCCTAACAAACACCTAAATACATGCTAATTATTTATTTATTCGCAAATCAATCTAAACAAACCTACACTACTTCCTAGTTTCTTGCCACATCAGCACTAGTATCTTGCCTCCTAGAATAAACTTTCCCATATCTTCGTTTGCTAACACTACTCCCCCCTCCGAAATGCACCTTGTCCTCAAGGTGAAATGAAGGAAATAGCTCTGCAATCTTTGCTGCTGGCTCCCAGCTGTCATCAAGAGATGGGAGATTCTCCCGGCATATCACCAACTCTAGTGATCCATCACTTGCGTCCCTAGTCCCCAAAACCGAGGCTGGTTGTACAAGCAGGTCCCCATCATCAGCTAGTGCAGGTGGCAGAATGTGAGACTCTGTTTGGTGGTAGGGCCTTCTTGAGCTTGCTGATATGAAACACCGGGTGTAACTTGCAGGAAGAAGGAAGATCTAGCCGATAAGTCACAGGACCAACCTTGTCAATAATCTGAAATGTGCCATAAAACCTGGGAGAAAGATTCTCATTAGGTCTTCGGGCAAGGGATCTCATCCAATATGGTTGGACTTTGAGATAGACTAGTCCCCTGTGGTCAGAACTACCTCTCGTCGATGCTTGTCAGAGAATTTTTTCATCTGTTGCTGGGCCTTGTGCAGATTGTCCTTTAGTTCCCGTAGGATGTTGTCACGGGCAGCAGTTAAGGAGGCTACTTCCTCCACATTCGAAGGGTATGTTTCACCCTTGAAGAGGACATGAAGGGGAAAACCATAGAGAACTTGGAAGGGGGTAGTTTTATAAGAGGCGCTGTAACTAGTGTTGAATCGGTACTCAACCCAAGCTAACCAGTCCATCCATTTCTTTGGGCAGCCGCTAACAAAACATCTGAGATATGTCTCCAAACATCAGTATCAAGCCCTTATTCTTGCAATTGTGGTCTAGGTTAATGGGCTCATCACAAAAGAAACAAAGACCTTCGGCCCTCTTTTCTCGATATTCTTCATAGGAGAGGTGGCACGATCTCCACCCAATCTGTCCCTAAGCGGGCTTTGAATTTGTCTTGGATAAAGGAAGGCTCCCTTGACTGAATGATTTAAGTTTTCCCTTTCCTGAAAAAGAGTTCGGGCCTGTTCGAATATGGGCTTTGGAGGCCCATTTGTGCAAGGTGGTATTTTTGTTTTCCACTCTGTCAGCCAATTCCATAAAACCTTCTAAAGAATGAAAAGGAAATAATTTATATACAGCAACTACCTCTACCTACAGACCATTGAGAAACATACCAATCAAGAATTGACAGTCTACGATGCGAAGGGGACTTGCAAGCATTTCAAATTGGTCTCTACACTGCATGACCAAGCCTTCTTGTTTCATCTTGAGTAAGAGCTCATATGGGTTATGCAAAAGTTACAGCTGAAAACGGTGCAGCACTGCCTCTCTGAAGTTTGGCGAAGGCTGGAACTGCGTCGTCGTCTCCCACCATCTGTACCACGTCAGGGCGTGTCCCTCCACTGCATAAGCCTACAGCAAAATCCACTCAGCTTCCGAGATCGAGCGCAGCGCGAAATACTGCTCGAGCCGATCAAGACAACCATACGCGTCGCCTCTGAAAAGTGGGAGCTCCACCTTGCGCCATTTTTCATGTGATAGTGGACAGTGGTTCCCCGTTAGAGAACCATCTCAAGTACGATAGTCGCGCCAGCCTGGGTCGTGGTTAGGGCTTCATTCCCTTGGACGCTCCACACAGTTGAGTTGAACCTCGATGCGGCGCATTGTTTCATCCAGCGACAACACTAACGCCTCAATCGAAGCGCTCCTCGTCTTCTTCTAGGTCAAAACCGATTCCAACTCATCCATCTCCTGACTTCGTGATTCCACATACCAAGATTCAAGAGCAACTGATACCAATTGATAGGATTTAGTAATGGTTGGATCCTCTACTTTTATTCATCCACTAGAGAGGGTAACTCACCACTCTCCCAAAGAACTACAAGAATCCCGAAGGGGGATGTGCCCACTAAGAAACTATAATTCTCTTATTTATTCTCCTAATAATCCCTAACAAACCTACACTACTTCCTAGTTTCTTGCCACATCAGCACCAGTATCTTGCCTCCTAGAATAAACTTACCCATATCTTTGTTTGCTAACATTGTCATAGGAATGTTTCTTTAGATTCATAAGCAGTCTACTTAAGTAAATTGTTTTGAATTCTTATTCAAATTTCAAACTCCATTCTCCAGAAAAAGGGGTGTCTCACAAATCATGACCGTCGAACCCCCCACATTTTGCATATCCAAAATTCATGGCTCCCTCAAAAGTAAAAACATAATAAGGACGGCAGTAATTGATATAACTAATACAAATGACACGCTACGCTCTCTCAACCAACAGTTCTCTCCTCATGTTTTTGTGTTTTTTATTCTACTCTGACTAGTAGTCATTTATTCCTACACTGTCCAGCACATACATATTATCCATGGGAGATGTTAGAGTTGTCCTCCCACTTTGAAGTTACAAGAACTAATTTTGACATATCTTACTTTATAACTCTATTTGAGAAGCATGCTCCTTCTAACCAAGGTTTTTATGTCACAAGAACTAAAATTGACATATCATACTTCAGAAATAAAACAGAAAAATAAAAATAAACAACGGAAAAATAAAGACCAATCATGAGGTAGCAATAATTAAAAAGAGTTAAGAAAATAGTTATAGTTTTCCTGTTTTCAGGAATTAGTGCAGGAAATGGAGAAAACTAAAGTTAAAAACTGGATTTTCTAGTTATTACTGCTTCTTACATCAAATCCTAAACAACATGAAACTATCTTAAAACAGAAGATAAAAATTGAAAACTATTTTCTGAAATCAAACACACACATAAAATCTCACCTCAAGCAGAAATCAGCTGAAAAATATATCTGACCTACAAGCACTAATAATGACAGCTTTCACTAGGCCCCAAAACAATCAGGGAGTTCCAAGAAAGAAAATTTCAAAATTTTCATTTATTTAAATTTGACTTCCATTGTCCCTAAATCCACACCTAAGGCGAAATAGAAATAGACTAACACACCATGATCCAACTCATTTATTTGACCTCCAGATATGCTAAAGATCAGCATCATAAGGCTAATTTGTTTTTTCACTTTTCATTTAAGGATCAAATCACAACGCAAAAAACTCTACCGAAGAATAAAGACATTTTTTTTTATTATTACCAAAAAAAAAAGACATTTTTTTATCAATAAAGGAACTCGCTAGTAAGTAGAAATCATAACCTATCAAATTATTTCATTCCACAAACTCCCGCCACAGGAAAAACCAACACATCAAGCGCCTCATATTTAAATTTTAAATCTAGAACACAAAAAAAGAACAAAATTTTTATCAAAGCAAATAATTGAAGGAGGAGGATCACACAGTACGAGAGTCACAAATTTATGGGAGAAATAAATCAAAATTCACCAAAAAAAGGAAAGAGACGCAAATCAACGTCGTATAATCGGATACAACACAGCGATACAACGATCAGAAAAAAAAAAAACATATCAATTCAAAACGAAATACATTCAAATTATTACAAAAAATTAACTAGCAAAAAAAATTAAACTAAGAGAAAGCACATACCGACATCTATACTTTAAGGAAAGCTTTTCCGGGAGAGAAAAATGAGTAAGAAAACGCTAATAAATAAAAGGAATCGAAAAAATAAAAGAGAAAAAATTCTGAGAAAGAAGGAGAGATGGAGAGAGAGTTTCTGTGTTAGAGAGAGAAAGTGCTTTGATGTGATAGATGATGAAGCACTTTTGGGGTGTGTGACTCAGTTGGGCCGTAGTGGGCCTAACGGAAACGGTGAACATTATAACGGGGATTCTGCTAGCGCCGTTACGTGCTCAACGGTAACGGAACGATTTGCCGTTGGACTTAGCGTCACCAGTGACGTGGATTGGGAGATAGAATATCGATCGACTAGGGGTTTGGGAAAGTAACGGAATGGTGGGCTGGCAAACGGTAACGCCGTGAGGTGCTGGGTTACCTTTGGTTATCGTACCTTTTTTTCATTGGTTTGCTTTTCACCTTCGAAATCGGAGAATCTTGGTTGTGGGTTGCTCAAACTTTTTTGAAGAACTGACTCAGCATATTTCCATCAAAATATCTACTACTCGTTCATGATTTGTTTACACATTAGAATCAAAATACATTCAACTCTTATCCAACTATATTATTAATGCATAATTGGATCCCAATTAGCTTCATTAATAGAAAAATTATATATTTTCAATCTCTCTCACTCCCTAAAATTTCTCTCAGTCCTCAAGATTTCTCTCAATCCCCCAAATATCTCTCAATCTTAAAATATCTCATTTCAATTGAACAAAATTAGGAAACAAAGACAGAATCAAAAAATCAATGAAAAAATATGGGAAAAAAACACACAAAGACATTCAAAAAATACAAAAACACACCAATTTTGTTGATTCTTGTATGTAGATCATACAAATTTTATTGAATAGCACACATTATCGTTTTGTAAATGACAAATTATCCAATGAATAGCACACATTATCACTTCGTAAATGACACACATATATCTATACAGTTTTAACTACGCACCACCTCAATACAATAGCACACATTATCTATATAGTAGTAGCACACATTCAATTCACAAAAATAGCACACATTGCATACAAACTAGACATATTAAAATATATTACAACACACAATACATGTTAACATTGTGCATTATTTCAATTAGCATCGTATAATGTATTCTAAATAGATGTCATACATTTTCAAATAAAAAAAAATAGCACACATTCAATTCACAACAGTAACACACATTGTATATCAAAAAAAAATATGATCAGTATTATTTAAACAAGAAAATTGAAAGAAAAAATCAAAACTCATACACTTGAATTTAAGAGAAAAAAAAAAAAAAGCAGGTGATGCTTACCTTCTCCATTGCTTATCTATTTCATAGTCTCATTCATCATTTCATTCATTTTTTTTCTTTACCATAAATGAATTTGTGCATAAAAAAGAAAGAAAAAAGAAAAAATCATGATGATGTCTGGTAAAATGAGGAATTTGTCTAGGCCAAAACACAAAGAAAGAAAAAGATGTGACATTCATTCACGTGAGCTAACAAGCATCAACAAAAATGAACTTAAAAAAATGGAAAATAATGTCTTGCAAGGAGATGAAGGGGTAGATGCACTATGAATTGATAGAAGATACAACCAAAAATATAAAATCTTTGATTGATTAAAAAAAAGGAAATTTAGCAAAGAGAAAGGAAAATTAATCCATCATAATAAAAGGGACAAATCAAAACGGAAATTAAAAATTGAATGCTTGTTTTCTAAATACCTTTGTTATTAATATGGGAGTGGGACCTTATTGGTTGAATATACGTTCGATAGTATACTGGTTGTACGGCTAACTTTTTTGCTTCTATAAATGTGTTTTTTTTTAATACAAGCTAATTAAAATAATCATTTAATTCTATTAAAAATTAAAATGTTAGAACTAAAATGACAAAAATATCATTGTTATTAATTATTATAATTTCTTTTTTCATCAAATAATCAAAGATATAAAAAAATATGATACAAAAAAGAAAATAAATGATTCTTTAAATTATAAAAGAAACAAATAAAAAAGTGAAAATAGATATTTAAAAAGGACTAGAGGGAGTAGTTTATTTGAATATTTTTTAGTTTAATTTTAATAGATTTATTTTACAATATTATCCAATTAAAACACTTCATTTGTATGACTTTTTTTTGGATAATCAGAGAGAAAAACATAATTATTGACTTGACAACACAATTATACACGGATAAAAATTAAATCAATTTTCTCATTTTGTGAAATATATGCATGGAAAGTGATGGATTTTTTCCCCCAGAAAATAAAAAAAATCATTATTTCTATAAACGCAATGAGAGAAACATTAATTCCACGGAGTGTCTTGTTTTTGCTTTTAAAAGGGGAAATCGTAGGACTCCTACGATTTCAATGTAAATAAGCTTTCTGTCGTCCTACGATTTCAAGAAAGAAAGACTGATTTACTCTGAAATCGTAGGATTCCTACGATTTCAGTCACATTTATATAAAAAATATATGATATTTAATATATCTTATATTATTACCTTTATTAATATCAACTTTCTCATTACCAAAAATTATAATCTCTCTTATTTAATTTTATATCTAACTTTTTCTATCTCTCTATAAGGATATCAAAGAAAAAAATTAACTAAGATTACCTTTTAATAGACAAATATTAATAAAAATATAAAAAATAGACAAAGTTTAGGTAGAAATAGACATAATTTTAATAGACAAATAGTAGAAATATAATTATACAAATAAAATTAATTATACAAATAAGAATAATATTAGATATATACATTTTAATAAATTTTGTGTGATAATCAATCCTCACACTAAAATAAAAATAATATTAGATATATAAATTTTAAAAATTGATAATTAATTTTATTTTCAGTTATAAAAATTAATTTTACTTGTTTTTCTCCTTATCACAAAAACACCGTACAAAAATTAATTATAGTAATTTTTACATCTTTTTAACATGTGTCACACACAACACAAGCTCTCACTATTTTTTTTTTTTTTTTTGCAACTTTGAAGCACCATATATTAGCTAGTTTTCTATCTCCACAAAAATAACAAGAATAACTTCTGATAAAATCCAAAATTTTCGTAATCCAGAAACACCAAAGTTTTTACGTCAATATACATATATTGCTATCTCTATTTTATATTAAGTGTCTATTTTTTGTTTTTTATATTTTTATTAATATTTGTCTATTAAAAAGTTCTAGGTAATCTTAGTTAATTTTTTTCTTTGATATCCTTATAGAGAGATAGAAAAAGTTAGATATAAAATTAAATAAGAGAGATTATAATTTCTGATAATGAGAAAGTTGATATTAATAAAGGTAATAATATAAGATATATTAAATATCATATATTTTTTATATAAATGTGACTGAAATCGTAGGAATCCTACGATTTCAGAGTAAATCAGTGTTTCTTTCTTGAAATCGTAGGACCCCTACGATTTCTAGACAAAAAGCTTATTTACATTGAAATCGTAGGAGTCCTACGATTTCCCCTTTTAAAAGCAAAAACAGGACACTCCGTGGAATTAATGTTTCTCTCACTGGGTTTATAGAAATAATGGTTTTTTTTTTGGGGGAAAAAATCCGAAAGTGATGGGCTTTTAATCTTCAGTTTTGTGTTGGAAATTACGACCATACTTCTTTCATATTTTTATTTGATAATTTGATACTTCTTCCTCTCCATCTTAAATGTCTCTTGTAAATTATGCATGTCAAACTGTCAATTAAAATAATTATTAAATTCTATTGAAAATATTTAAATGATAATAATAATTTACCATCATCAATTTATATAATTTCTTTCTCCTCCAAATAGGTAAAGATATAAAAAAAGGTATAATAAGAAAAAAAATACTTCTTAAAATTGTAAAAGAGACAAATAAAATGGACTAAATACAAAAATGAAAAAAAACATTTAAAATGGACCAAAGGAAATATATGCTAACTAATCATTGATAATATCAAAAGACAAATGTCATAAGGTTTTTGAATGGAAAGAGTTAACAGTATAAATGACAATTTTATTTTTAAACAAATTGATCCGTGACAGTTTTATTGTTGGAAGAATTAGTCCATAATTTTATTTAAATTTTTTTCATCATTTATCTTCTTTATTATAATATGTATTTTTAAGCACTCTCAAATCAACTCTAAATATTTCTCATTTAATTATTATCACTCATTTTTAATGCATTTATTTTACTATTCCTAAAAAATTATTTATTAACTCTTACTTGTTTAAATCTTTATATTTTAAATTATATATTATTAAAATTTATACTAATAATTAATATTAAATATAAAAATTAACTATTATATAAATTTAGAATAAAATAAATCTATTATCTTATAAGTATTTTAATATTTTTAATTAAAAATAAAAAAATTACTTTATTTTCAAGTAAAATAAGAGGTGTGATACCTAAAATTATTAAAAAAAATTAATATTTTATTGACAAAAAGTTTTTTAGAAATACCAAAATAATTGCATCAAAGAGTGAGTGATAATTTTCAAATAGAAGATATATATATTTTGTTGGAGTATGACCTAGAGGGTCAATCATAGTTGTATTTTATTATGATATTGTGACATTTTATATATTTATGTATATATATGAGGCATTGCTTTCATTAATTGTTTATTTTAATGAACATTGTAAAGTCCTTCGAATGGAATAAAGATTAGGTACATAACCTAATAGTGAGACTTCATTCTTAAATGTCCCTAGTCGAGTATTACTGTAAACAACAGGACAACAGTAATACGTCGAGACTAGTATGTGTATGGACTGATAACATTTTCTCACAGGTTATGAATATGTGATATCAAGTCTGCACATAAGTGTATATGGTGATATACTGGAAAGACTCGCCATGAGAACACCACATGGATAGTAATGTCAATGTCATATGTGATTCTTATAGTGATGATGATACATATAGTACTTTGACTTGAAGGAGTTGTGTGCTTTGATACCGTCAAACGTTATCCGTAACAGGGTAATTATAAAGTCTGTCATTAGGCATATCACAAATTGTAACCCCTTAGTAAATAGCCCTTAACGCTTAAGTCATCTTAGGCCACTTATAAAGGGTCACGTCCTGATTTCATAGCTTTATCTTTTACTTTAAAATATCATATGCGGAAAATATGTAGGAGTAATTTTTTTCGAAATCGTTTGCGGAGAAGAAATTAAGGGCCTTGCGCATATATACGACAATAATAGTTATAAACATGAAATAATGCTGAATAATACTCATATAATAAATAAAATCCATCAATACTCTCATACATGACAATCACAACGGATAGATAGTAGGTGTAACCCCATCGATCTAAAACCGAGACTCATGAGACTCCACAATAAATACATAACCAAAATATAGATAGTTGCCGGCATAACAGAGAGGTCCGGACTCAACAAATATAACGTAGAATAAATGAACTAGAGAAAATACATAAATCCATAATGATAAAATAAATCAAAGAAACGTCGGTAGAATGTAAGTAAAAATAAAGTCTATCACTGTGCGGGCTCCTCGCTCGCTCCCTGGTCCTGTTGTGACTCATCCTCTAAAAATGTGTAAAATGTGGGGTGAGTACATAAAGTAACTCAGTAGAGGAAGCCGCCCCAAGTTTAATTATAAAATAGGTAAAGTAACTTTATCTTGCATTAATCTTTGGTCTGATCACCCTCCTGTGAACCTCCAACTCTACCGGCCCCTAGGCATGAGCTCATCCGTAACATAACGGGGAGAGGGGGTACCGTCATTCTTTTACCAATGAGATTATGTTCAACAAGGTTGTCATCCCTTGGTTACCATCTCCATCAGTAGCCGAAGATAGGAGTGTTTTATTATAACTGTAACTGTGTCTTGTAAGCTCCAGAACCCTTCTAAGAGAAATTGGTATATTTCTCTTAGAGAGATAGAAGGTTTTAATGATAACAAAGTAAGCCATAAGTATAAAAATTTTACTTAAGGTTTTGCTAACATGTGTGCTAAGTGTCTTAGAAAGCTAAACTTTTTGCAAATCCATGAGTAAAGATCAAGACAAGCAATGAGTAACCTTATGAATTACAAGAAGAAATCATGGCGTGAAAGAAATCAGAAAGGATAGTCAGAAAGCGCAAAGGTGAAAATGCAGTTCTGAGAGAAGAACATTGTCGCCTCAGAAAGGTCTCAGAAGACCTTGCGACTGGTGGTTCTCAGAAGGGTCTTCCCTCAGAAGGTTCGCCTCAGAAGTCCGTACAACTCTCATAAAGTTGGACTCAGAAGCAACCAAGTGTCAAGACTCAATGGACGAAGCATAAACTCTCAGAAAGCTCGAAACAGCAAGCAAAAGGAAGTGGGAACACGCACACTGTACAAGTCAGAAAGTTCCTCATTTCGCGCTGACTGTTGCAGGGAGCCGTTCTGAGCCAGAGACAGCCACATCAGCAAAGTGAAAGCTTCTAATTTCGCGGCTCTTTAATGCCTATATATATGAGTTCAATTCCAGAACATGGTGACGAAATTCTAGCGCAAAAACTCTTGATTAATCGTGTCAAAACTCTGTTGAATTGAAAATCATTATTTGCGAAAACTTAGAACTTTCTCAGAAAGACAATTTTCCGAAACTGTTTTTCTAACTTTGCGAAAAATCTTCTAGCTTTGTATTGGTGTAAATTCTTACGTTTGTAAGTTAAATCTAGAAGTCTACTAAGAGAAAACAAAGTCTGTATCTTAATCTTAGTAGTTGTTTTCGAAACAAAAACTCTATTCGAAAAACGCTAGTCCTTCGAGTGTGAAGGCAGTTTTAAGTCCTCGATTATTTGAGGCAAGTTAAAGTCCTTAAGTGTTTAAGGCAAGCAAAGTCCTCAGTTGTGAGGCAAGATAAAGTCCTTAATTTAGTTAAGGCAAGGAAAGTCCTCTAGTGTTGGAGGCAAGAAAATCCACTTCGGATTGTGAAGTGGTGAAAGTCCTTTACGTGGTAAAGGCAGTGTTGTCTGAGAAGGCACTATAAGAAGAATATCTAAAGAACTCTCAACGGAAGGTTGAGGACTGGAGTAGGTTAGTTAAAACCGAACCAGTATAAAAATCTCTTTGTGTTAAGCTTTTCTTCCTTCAACTCTTACTTTCTAAGGAAACTAACAAACACGTTTTTAACTTAATCATAACAGTGAAAATCTATTAAGTTAAAATCAGAAAGAGTTTGAGAGAAATTAATCTTAAAACACTTTCAGAAAAATCTCAGAAAGGAACTTTCTCAGAAAGGTAAAAGCTCTCAGAAGCTTAACCTTCTTAGAAAGGTTATTCCGCTGCAAACACTCAATTCATCCTTATGAGTAAACAGCCTTCTAAGAAAGCCTTTTAGAAGCAATTTTTAAACCTGCACGATTCAACCCCCCTTCTCGTGCACAAATACACCTTCATGTCTGTGCGTCACCAGTGACGTCTTTGCCTTTATTACGTGTCTTACATGATATAAAAATATATATAACATCAATAACATCACATGACAACATGTAAACATATATTACAGATCATATAAACACATATAAATCATACATAAATCATATATAACACTTATATGGGTCGTAGAACACATTAGGGTACACAAAAGGGTCAAAACAGTTAATTTTCGTAAAATCTGCAATATTGTAATCGATTACATCGGGACTGTAATCGATTACAAAGCCTCTGTAATCGATTACCAGAGTGTCATGTTTGCTCGCGATTGGAAATTCTCAGCTCGTAATTGTAACACCCCACTACTGAAGGGTGTCCGTGCGAAGGACTCTATCCCAACAAACACGCTACTAGGGCATAACATAAGGGCTAAACAACATGTATAAATTATTAAATAAACTGAATAACCGAAAATAACTGAAATAACTGATAATCGTATATAACTGTATCAATCTGAAACATACATACTAGTTCAGTATACTGAAACATAACTTAACTGATAAGGGAATCCTACCTCTAAAGTCTGGAGCAAAACTATACATGATTGATCTGACTGTAAAAATATAAACTAAGCATAAACTAAACATAGACTGCTAAGACTCCACGGAAGATGCGGAGCTCACCAAGGAAAGCAACTGCAACCAACCTCTACTGGATCAACGGTCCCTCGTCTGCCTCCTGATCGAACACTTAAACAAAATGCGGGGAGTGAGTCGCAAGCTCAGTGATGGGGTATCATGCATGTCATGCAACACATATTGTCATGTTATCAATCACATATACTTGTCCTATCTACGTAGTTGCACCTCTCTGACGACGGACGCGTACTGCCAGAGATATCCGCACTCGAGCCCCCATACTGAACTAATAACTGATAAATGACGGAACACGAGCCGCCCTGCTGTAACTGATAACTGAGACTCGCTACCACTAGGGTGGGTCATATGACGGAACACGAGCCGCCCTGTGATCTGGACCTCTACAACCACGCAGGTGAGGCCAGTCGTATTGTATTTGTATCTAGGGTGGGACTCGAGGCGCTTCGTGGTAGTATGTCACGACTAAACTCGACCGGGAGCTGCATCCGGGCTATAACGTTGATATACATACTACGACGGTTCGCAGATTACGTAAACAGTCATCACACAATTCTACAACCATTCTACTCATACACTGCATGTTATCATTCTGATCATAAATCATATGGTTCTAACATGTTTCATATCACAGCATAGCATAGCATAAATCATTCAAGCTTATAGGAATAATCATAACGCATATCATCATTACGCGTACATAAATACAAAGGGATCTAGGAGTCATCCACTCATTCCTGTCATGTTATCTATTAGGGAACTTATCTATCTGAGCATTATCCTCCATTAAAACCTGTTATCCCTAGGGCACGTTTCTACTACGGTATGTTATCTTACTAAGGTATGTTATCTGTCTAAGGTATATTATCTGTCTAAGACGTGTCATCTTACTGAGGCTTACTATCTTACTAGGTCACACTATTCTACTAAGTTAAATTATCTTAATGAGTTATGTTATCTTATTATGTTATATTATCCTAATAGGTTATGGTGTTTTACTAGGTTACATTATCTCACTAGGTTATATTAATTACTAGGTTATATTAACTCACTAGGTGGTATTAATTACTTGATTATATTAATTTCTAGATCATATTAATTACTAGATTATATTATCTTATCATGTTATCTTACCATGTCATGTTATCTTATCACGTGAGGTTATCTTACTAGGTTATGCTATGTAGTGTTATATTATCTTACTATGTTATATTATCTTACTATGTTATATTATCTTACCATGTTATATTATCTTACTATGTTATATTATCTTACCATGTTATATTACCCTACTAGGTTATGCATGTGATCTATCTAAGCAGGTTATCTTCCTAATCATATCATTTACTTAAGCACGTTATAGACCTATCATATTATCTACCTAAGCATGTTATCTACCTATCATATTATTTCCCTAAGCATATAAACATACACATAATCATAAACATAAATATAAACATAACATAAATATATAAACATAAACATAAACATATAAACATACAAATGCTACTACGTGGCAGCCACGGCACATCCACCATAAAACCTCCACTCACCTGGAAAGTCCTGAGACTGGAAGGCACCGCTAGCTCCGGCTCCAGCTATCGGCACCGCGTTTGCACCTGGTGTGCAAAAGACTCATCATGACCGCACAAAAGAAAACCAAAACTTGAACTAGACTACGCACTGAACCTTCGCTAGCAAGAGATACCTTCTCGCTAGCGACCAGTACGCTGACAGGGGCAAAAATGTCTTTTCACTCACCGTCGGGAACTTGCTCTTGCAGAGTATCCCCAAAACGTAAAACTCACACTATCATCGGTAACCAAGGGCGCCCAAAGCACTGCTCTGAAAATGGCGAAGTGTGAGGTGTGAGGGAAAAGAAAATATATCCTCTCATATATATAGGGGGAGGGGGAAGGCTGACAATGAGCTCTAACCAATGTGGGACTTCGGTCCGGTCGCTAGCGACTAGCATATGGTCGCTAGCGACTAGCTCTTCGCTAGCGGGCAATGGCTGCTCGCTAGCTAGCACCTTCTGTCAGCAACGTCTTGACGTCCGTTCTGAACGATGTGGGACTTGATCCCCTCGCTAGCGACTTGACTGCGGTCGCTGGCGATCAACTGCTCGCTAGCGGGAGCTTACTGCTCGCTAGCGAGTCCCTTCTAACAGCAACTTGCTGACGTGTTTCTGACGCGTCTTGAGAAAAGTCCTTCCTAAGGGACACTATGATACGAGGTATCACAGTAATCGATTACGAACCCTTATAATCGATTACAAATACAAGAAATCAGATTCTAGGGTTTCTAAAACTCGTTTTTCAATAGCCAATTGCCAAAACATAGGTCTAAAATCATCCCAATCGGTAGAAAACACAGACACATGAAAATCAATCGGTGGAATAAGTTCTAAAACACTTTTACATCAATAGAACACTTTCTTTTTGGAATTTAATCGGTAAAAGAGTAACCTTTTTATGAACCATAATGTGAAAAACGAACAACAACAATAATTCCAACAAACACACACCATTATGCACGGAAATACAGTGAATAAAGAATGTCTAGAACCCTTACTTCTCGTAAACCTACTATGCTATGCATAGAGAAACCCTTTCATTCTCACTTTCTCTCTAGCCCCACAAACGGTAGGAATACGAAGATGGCTCCTTTTCAAGAATTGCAATCGGTAGAAATGTTCTATTTGATGAGATGATTAAGAATATGTAGTTTGTTTTGTGATCAGGTAAGGATTAATATGGATTTGGTGTTGTGGAAAGGTCGTGGCTTAGTTCTTGTGAGAGAGAGTAGGATAGAGACACAAGGGTTTAGAGAGGCTGCCAAGAGTGTTTCAGAAGATGGAAATTAGGTTTTCTTAGTAGAGGCACTGATGGGAATTATATAGAGACGTTGTGGGGCTCACACGTGACTTAAAAACGCACCAAAAACTCTAACTGCGCAGTCTGTAATCGATTACAACATGTTAAAATGCAAAGATTTTAGAGCAGTGTAATCGATTACCATCCCGTGGTAATCGATTACTGGACTGTAAAATAGCCTCAAAACACTTGTAAAACGTCTCAACTCGTGCTATAATCATACATACGTCATTCCTACCCCATGCATCATTAAAACATCAAATAAAACCCGAATATGCACCTAAATCACACAACATATAATGAACACACATATTCATACACATAAATCACATAGCACATGATACACACACATAAATCACATAACTATAATAAACACATATATATACACTTAGATCACATAACACATAATGTTTACTAGAAGAAACTTATCCACCCAAACTTAATTAAATTCTAACCAAAGTCAATTACCCTTAATTTCACTTAATTAGAACTTAATAAAAATCGGGGTGTTACAAGGACAATTAGGAGTAAGTAGTTCTTGCGAATGTTGATCGGCCCAAATGAAGGTCAATTTTTGGCTGAATTACATGCACACACTTGTAGTGATAATTGTTAGGTTCCATGTTAATGATAAGTAGATCCAAAGATAGACTTATTGTTTGACAAGATTTATTATCAATATTTAACTACTATTCAGAATTCATATGAGTATTGATCGACCCAAAGGAAGGTCTATACGTGGCTAAATTATACCTCTAGTTATGGCAATGAGTATGTGGTGGTTAATAGGCTCCATGTGAGCAACATGTTTGTCCAAAGATAAACTTTTTGTTTGACAAGACTTACTATCAATACTTTATTACTACATTGAAAGTATCACTTACAAGTTAATATTTCTATCCAAAGACTAAATATTAATGTTGTGCTAGGTATCTTGTGATGGACCAACCGTTATTTGAATTTATAAAATTTGTTTGAGTATATTATTTTGTTCTAATTATATTTTATTTTTTATATATGTTTGTGTTTTATCTGCCATAAGTAGTCTATTCATGTGTTGAATTACATTTGTACTAAGGAATAGGAAATATGATTAATTATTGTTCCTATTATGGTTGTTTGGTCTTAGATTGTGCACTAAGATTTGAATAAGCTCATTTCTCTTATGAATAAAGATTCTCATAAGGAGTTAAAAAAATGGAGGACTTTGAAAAGTGAGATTATTCTGATTGCACAAGTCTTATGATCTTGAAGCATGAAGTTATATAAATATTCATGGGCAATTTGTCCGGAAAATGTATTAGGTGTCAAGATAATTATTTATTTGTTTTTTAAGGGCTTTATAAAAACAGATAAGGTAAAACAAGTGCGATTTTATTGAAGTTGTTTTCAATAAAGTGTTAAAGAAAGCAAAATCTAAGGGAGCACATTATGGATATGTCTTATCTTGTTTTGAAACTAAATGCATTAAAGTTAGACTTGTCTAATGATGTGTCTGTATATTTAGTTTTGAATTCTCTTCAAGCATAACTTATTTGGTTTAAGGTCAGTTATGGTAACTGACAAAAAGAAAAAAAAATAGCTAAGCTATTTTTTTGAAAAGAAGAGAAGTGTGTTAAGACTAGAAGAAAAGTATTCATTTGGTAAACACCTTTTAGGACAAAATATAAAGAAAGGGATAAAGTTGTTATCATTTGTCCACTTTTAAAGAAATAACATAGGAAACAAAATTTATATATTATTTGACATATGAAGAAAATTATACTTCTCTTTTGGTTATGATATTGGACTATTTTAGTCGCAAAATCTGTTTAGAAAAATAAATAATCAGGAAGAGATTAAGTGTTAACAAATTTTTTGGGGCTCTTTTATTATTATTAATTTTATTTACATATGAAAACACGATCCATTCAAGTTTATGACACCTTTATCTGCTATGAGAAGTCTTAGTTGATAAATATATATAAGAAATCAAATATTGCAACTTAGTTGATAAATATATATAAGAAATCAAATACTGCAACTTATATCCTTAATAGAATTTCAACTAAAGTAATAACCAAAACTCCTTATGAACTTTCTGACTGAATTTTTTTTTAGTATAAGACTTTTATATACTTGGAGTTATCTGATTAATTAAGATGTAAGTCTTGTAGGTCAAACAAAGAAAAATTGGACATAAGAATGGTCAACATCTGCTTAGTTGGATACTTTTTGATATATGGGGTACAAAGTTATTATGATCCCACTACACCTTTTTTTCTTAAAAAAAAGGAAAAATTTAATTCATTGAGGATATTGAGTTTGAGGGGAGAGACAATGTTAAAAAGAATGTTGATAGCTTTCCCCAATCAAGATAAAGAAAATATACTTAAAAGCAAACTCAATAACTTATGTCATTAAGGCAGTACAATAGAGAAAGGAAAAATTATGTTATTATGTCCCTCTAGGAATATAAGAAAGAAATGGATTAGTGAAAGAAAATGATTTAATCAACTTTCATCAAGACATGAAAAGTATATTCATTTCTTGAATGTGGATTGATGTCAAGAGTAAATAGGTGAACAATGATTTTTAGGTACTTATCTCATTACTTGAAGGTATGAATCTCATTAGTTACAAATTAATATTTAAATCTGGAGGTTCTAAAGGTAATATGGAGAAAAATAAAGCATGTCTTGTTCTAAAAGGTTTCACTCTAACATATGTGTCATCTTAATATCATCATAAATTTCATTAGATGAATATAAAGAATATGGTTTGATCATCAATGAGCTTATGCCGGATCTCAAATTCTAGTAAAGGGTATTACAAATATCATTAATCATCATCTCATTTGGCTCTGAGATAAATGAGAGCATGATTTTGTAATTCAGTATTTCAGTGGGAATATGTATTTGGATGCTCATGTGTTTTAGACACACCTTAAGTTTATGAATATTTTCTGTAGAAATAAAGTATTTGGTTTTATTTATCACTTCGGATTATTTAATTTGATCTCATAAAGAATTAAGTTTGGACCAATTGGAAATAGGCACGTGTGATTACATTACGTGTAATTTCCATACTCTACATTCATACTAGATCTATGTCATTTGATTGTGTAGATATATGTGATCAAGGATCACTTTGTCATGAAAGATATGACGAAAGTTGCTTTGGTCTTATATCAACATAGTTGATGGACGAGATTATTTAAAGATGTTTTCGACATAATAACAATTTTAGAGCTCATAAAGTTATGGTTTTGTATTTATATATACACATATGTCCAAGTGGGAGATTGTTAGAATTTTATGGACTTAGTGTAAATATAAATATGTGTTATTATAAAGTATAGTCCAATATTAAAGTGATATGATAAAGTTTAAATTATTATTAGTGTGACCATAAACATCTTATTAAGTGAATATGAACTTTTATATATGTAGATACCATCTGGGTCCAATTACTAATTCTATGATGGGTTGAATTAGAAACTAGGGTTATGATGTTTATATAAAAGGGTTATTATCCCCAAACTATGGGTGTTGTTTCCTTTCCTATTATCCCATCAGCAGAGAGGTAGAACCCTAACTTTCTAAAGAGCATTCACTAGTTTGGAAGATCAAGAACTAGATCAACCAAAATCAAGAACCAAAGAGACCTAAAGATTCTCATGGAGTCAAGTACACTTCCCATTCTGTTTCTATATCTCCTTCTCTATGATTCAATATGAGTGGTCTTGGATTATTACATATTTAATGTTTCCAAAACACATATAATTTAAATTAATCACATCAAATTACCACAATTTAAACACATCATCAATAGCACCATAAATGAAATAACATTAAGTAAAATTAAATAAAATTGTAGTGTTAGCATTCATGGGTTATAAGTGATGAGTGTTACACACTGTGTGAGAGAGAAAGGAAGAAGATCTGCGATCAGGAATGAAACGTGTCTAGGAAGGCTGCGACTGAGACCATCGTACTCTGTTGGTACTAAATTAACTTTAGTATGAAGTAGTAGGTTAAACACAGAATTGGGTACCAGTACCCAACAAAAATATTGAGTACCGAATAAATACCCTTAAAAATAATCAAACATATAAAATAAAAAAATAAAAAATTTAAATATTAAATATTAAAATTAAATAGAATTAAAAAAGTATAAAAAGGACCTGTAAAAAAGAGGAAGAGAAAAAAATAAAAGGAGAAGGAGGAGAAGTGCGGGGAGGGAAGGAGGAGAAGGAGAGGAGAGGGGCAAAAAGAGTAGCAGGGGAAGGAAAAAAGAACAAGAAAAAAAGAAAAGAAAAAATGAGACCGAAGAGAAGGAAAGAGAAAAGAAAAGGAAGAAGAAGGAGGAGGATGAAAAGGGGTGAAAAGATAAAGAATAAAGAGGGGTTAAAATAGAGGATAAGTGAAAAATAGAAAAGGGAGGAAGAGGAGAAGAAGAAGAAGAATAAGAAGAAAAAAAAATGGACTAGGGATTCAAAGGGAGAAAAAATGGGTGTAAGAGGAAGGAGAGGAGAAAGAAAAAGAAACAAAAAGGAAAAAAAAGAAGGTACTTAAATGTGAGAGATGAAAAATGATAAAATGAGGTAAAATAATTAAATTTTTATATTTTATGTCAATATATCTATAATTTTTACGATTTAAGTAGGTATTGATCAATGATTAAAAAAATATATACATAAAATATTATTTTTGATACAATTATATAGCATAATTTATGTATAGAAAGGAGATACATCATACACCATGTGCAAAGCAAGAATAATTATATGATCAGGAAAAGTGAAAAAATAGAAAAGGAAGAAGGAAGGTGAAAAGAAGAAGGATAAAAAGAAAAAAAGGGACTAAGAATTGAAAGCAACAAAGAAAAAAGAGGATGGAGGATGAGGGAGAGGAGGAAAAAGAAGAAAAAGAAAGAAATAGATGAAGGTACTTGTGTGAAAGAGAAAAAGTGAGGGAGTAAGTTAAAATAATTAATTTTTATATTTTATGTCAATATATCTGTATTTCATTCAAAACATGTAGGTGATTAATTAATGATTGAAAAACGTGTACACAAAATATTATTCTTGTTATAATTATATAGTGCAATTTATAATATATATATGTATATAGTGTAATTATATAGCATAATTTTTAGTATATATATGTGATATATATTAAATTTTATGAGATTGTTGCAATTATATAGAAGAATTAATATAATTTTTTTTTATGTTTACTATTATATTTTTAATATAACGAGGTGATATTGATTTGGATACATTTTTTTACAGCATTCTAAAATTATAATATCTACATTATCATTCACACCTTTAAATTTCTATTCTATTGATATAATTACATTTAGAGAAAATTTTTGGTGCAGAATAAAAAATTAATCAAAACCACTAATAAATAGTGTATAATATATAGTATATAAAGAGTTTAATTTTGATGCACTAACAGTGTAAAGGTGTTTTACACTTTTGTCAAATCAAAATGTTCTGTTTGTATGACTTTTCAAGTAATGAGAGAGAGAAAATACAATTAGGGCTGATGTGGCAACACATGATTGGATGATTGTGTAAAAAATGGTACACTGTCAGTGGATGAAAATTAAATCCTAAAATGCATAACATATATCACATATTATGCATAATATATATGACATTTTGAGCACAACGTGTATCACATGTAGTAATATTATATGTGATATATTGTGTACATCATATAATATATATTGTGTATATTATATAACTAGTATTTCAACCCGTGCACTGCACGGGACAAAATATAAGTATTTATTTTAATTTTAACAAATTATAATATTGAAATGTATATCTATTTATAAAACTAAAATATTTAATATTTAAATGACATACACTAAAATTATAACATAATGAAAACATGATAAACACAAATGATAATATAAAAACTTATATATATATATTAAAAATTATCATGCTCTGTACCCGTATTCATATTAAGTACGGGTTTTATACTCATTTCCTTACAATTTAACTTATAATTTGTATATTTTATTTGTTATTTACTAACTACTCTTATTGTTTTTTGAGTTATGGTATAAATTTAAATTTGATAATAATTGTATAAAAATTTAAATTTATTGTTAGAAATAATATATTCGGTGGATTTTTATTTGAATTGTATTATCAATAAATCTTATTTTTGTTCTTCCCTGTACTATCAATAAAAGTATAATATAATTGTTTTCCTTTTATTCCTTATGTTACCTAATATATTTGATTAAATAAATAATATATTTAATATCAAATTTATTGATAATGCACTTAACATATTTAGTTCTAAGTTAAAAATTAAATTCATTATATATAATTAAATATGATCAAATTGATGATTAATTAAATAGTGATTGATTCATATTTTGTCTCGTGCAGTACATGACTCCATTAGTATTAATTGTTACGAACTCATTTAAATATTGATTGTTACATTAATAGAATCATCTATACATATGATATGTAAACATAATTATTAACATAAAAATTTAATGATAAGAGTTACCCATAAAATAATAAATTAGACATATAAAATCTTCAATCAATAATTAACATAATAATTATATTTAATGAATAAATATATTAAATCAAGAAAATGATTTAATTGATATTATTAAAAAATTAAGTAAAAAATTGAAAAATCTAAAAAAATGACACATGACATGGAATTTAATGTAGAAGATTCGTAAATATTATATGTATAGATACAGGAGATTCGTAAATATTATATATATAGATATAGATTATTCTATTAAATAGCATATATAATCTCATACTTTAAATAGAAACTAAAAACGTATATACTAATTGTCATTTACATAGTTTACATATTTATTAACAATTGTACAATTAAAGAAATAAAAAAATCTAAATGACAAAATTACATATGAATACAATTACAATATAATCAAAGATAAAAAAAATAAGATCAAAATTAGCTAGCATCTTATGACATCTTCAATATCATACCTGCATAAAATAGATAACAACATATATATAATATATATATATATATATATATATATATATATATATATATATATATATATATATATATATAAATAAAAGACAAATCAAAACTTATATATACGATGCAATTAAATAATAAATTTAAATAGAATATAAAAATATAATTTTAATAAATATAATCTCATCAACATTATATTTAATACATAAAAACAAAAAAAATTAAAAATTAAAATTAAGGTGAGCAACCATTTGCAAAAGATAAATTTGTTAGGTACATTATATGAAAATCAAGATGAACACTCAATTGCAAAAAATAATGATAATTATTTTAAAAATGTAAAAATATTGAAAAGTTTTGATACTAAAAAAATATATTATGTTGAGAATTCTTCATAATAGACAAAAACTCTTATATTGAAAATTAAATATTGTTAGAATATTGAGAAATGCATAGGTGAAGAAAATCCAGATATATTGATAAAAGTGTACAACAATTTTGAATTTGAAGGATTATATTGTACCTTTTTTACGGTATATCTTCTTCATTGTGTTGAAGCTTGATCTAAAACCAAATAGAAAAATAATTAAAACTCATACAAATATATTAGAGAAGAGATAATTAAGAGAAATAGAAGAAGATGAAGAAAATTTAAATATTTAAAAAGAAAATAAAAAGTAAATAGTCAAAAAAAGATACAATGGTTGAAAAAATTGGAATGAAAAAGAAGAAGACATTCATAGAAAGATAATCATAGAAAATAAAGAAAAAGAAATAGAGATTCAAGGGAAACCCTTAAATAGCCAACAAACCCTAAAATAGAGCTCAGATTCGCGATGGATTAGCCCTTGATCTTCTGAGCTGGGGATACCGTGGGAAAAAAAAAATAGAGATTCTAGGAAAAAGGAGAAGAAGATGCTAAAACATATAAGAGATATGGTAAAAAAAAAGTAGAAAGAAGTAAAAAAAAAACACACGATAAATTTATGGATGGAAATGAGTCAAATAAAGTAGCGAAAAAATTTATAGTAGATCAATAGGCAGATAACCGATGAAAAAATTGAAAATTTCAATAAATCGATCAATTAAGGATTATAATCATATTCGTTATTATAATCATATTCGTTATATTGTCCAATATATTGAACCGTGAATTAACATTATTTTAAAATCTTTCCTTTTTAAAAAAATAAGACTCATCAGGTTAATTTGCAAATATTTCCTTTTTATTCAAATGTTTTAATCATATTCGTCATATTAAATGATATGCCAATCAAGATCATATATGGCAATCAATAATTAATTGATATAATTGATTAAAATAATAAATTAGACATATAATATCTCCAATCAATAATTAACATAATAATTATATTTAATGAACAAATATATTAAATCAAGAAAAAGATTTAATTGATATTTATTAAAAAAATAAGTAAAAAATTGAAAATTTTGAGAAAATGACATGTGGTAGAAAATTTAATGCAGGAGGTTCATAAATATTATATGTATAGATGAGTTTAATTTTGATGCACTGATAGTGTAAATATATTTTACACTTTCGTTCAATCAAAACACTTAATTTGTATGATTTTTCCAAGTAGTGAAAGAGAGAAAATATAATAATAGCACACGTGACAGTACATACTTCCATTGTAAGTGAATGATATATGTTGTGAATATTTGTGCTAAATTGGTCCCTATCGATTTTTGTCGTGGATACATAGGTCCCTAACCAAAATAAATAGTAAAATTGTCTATAACCAATATAAATATTTGACTTATAGGTCCCTCGGTTACTTTCACCGTTTGACTAATATTTGACATATAGGTCTCTAACCAATACAACCAA
This sequence comes from Aeschynomene evenia, assembly GCA_013621005.1. Classification (NCBI taxonomy): domain Eukaryota; kingdom Viridiplantae; phylum Streptophyta; class Magnoliopsida; order Fabales; family Fabaceae; genus Aeschynomene; species Aeschynomene evenia. The sequence continues at coordinate 9,056,709 of CM024263.1, read as the reverse complement.
GAGACCTATTTATATTAGTTAAAAATAATTTTACTATTTATTTTAATTATATACCTATAAAAATTGACGTGGACCTATTTGTTGTTTACTTTTATTTCAATGAAAGATATAAAGAGAAGCGTTTCCGCAGAAAACTTAGCTACTACATAAAAAAAAAAATAAACCGCTTCACGCAATTCACATCAACAATCCCTTCTTCTTCTTCTTCAAACAAGCTTCGACCTCTTCTTACAATGTTCTACAGAGGGTAATACTCTATCTACTTCTTGTTTTCCTTCGTTGTTGTTTTTTTCTTTTTTCGGTATTTTCATCACTTATTTAAGATTGAGGATTATCTATTTCTCTTCGTATTTGATACGAATCTCAGATTTAATTCATAATTTCGTTAATCTGTTTTGTTTCTTCTGCCTTTTTTTCCGTTCTGTTTAATTTGGGGGCATGACCGTATCGAAACGTTCTAAAATTTCTATCTTTTGAGAGCCATAATATATATATATATTTTAACTTTGAATAAATTCTAACAATTATTAGTAGAAGTAGAAAAAGAAAAAGAAAATTTTATTTTTGGATAGGGATGAAAGGCAAGTTACTTAGAATTACTGTTTCAATAGAGGTATAAAAGGAGTAGAGGAAGTGCTCATGTTGTAGCTTTTCTGATTAACAGTATGATGACAATTATAGCTGTAATGTATTCTTTTCATAACTATGTTGCTGTGTAAAACTGAATGCTGCGAGTGGGAACAATACACCCTTAATTCTTACTAATAGTTTCTTTAAGAAATTTTTTTTGTTCAATGTGTTGTGTCCAAGGGGGAACTTCAAACTCATGGCTCTATTAAGGATTAACATGTAGCCACTAAGAAGTCATAGATGGCATGCTCTTAGAGTAGTTTGCAGACTGTGGAGTTTCTCAGTCTCAGCTATCCCATTTGGTTTTCTTTTATTCTTATTTATTTGGTCTAGTTTTACTGGTTCTGTGTTATTCCTAGATAAAGTTTAGAGTTCCTCCCATTATATCTGGCAATTGCTTAAAGTATAATATGTTTCATATTGCCTGAATCATTAGCATTGTAGTGAAGATTATCATGTTCGATAATTGCGAAGACATGATTTAGCAATATCTCTTGATTTTTTAAAATTAGGCTTCTTTCACTTGTTTCAAAAGTCCAGATGGAAACTATATTGTGTTGAATGATATCATGTTAGGAAGAGATTTCCTGAGGGATTAAAGGTTTATCGAAGGAAAAAATATAAGGACCACTTAGGATAGTGGACTCAGGAGAATTAAAATAAATCCGAGAGCAGTTAGGATATTAGGAGTATTTGTTTTATGAATTTGATTTTTAAATGTTAGGTTCTGTTCTGTTTGAAAACTTAGGGCAATTTGGTTTCAGTAATATTTAGGAAAAAAGTGTTGCTATTTGCACAATAAAAAACCAGCCCATATAGAAATTTTGGGTCATAAATATTTCAGCCCACTAAAAATTAACTACTTAGAGATAATTTTTTTTGGGTCGAAGGTTGTCTAATGGCCCCATTGGCTGGTTTGACTGATTATCCATTGTTCACCAAACATTTCCCTTAGGGAAATAAGCTCAGCTTTAGAAGGCAGGCAGATTTTGAGATTTGCATAGGAGAGATAAGGGCTGCTATAGTTTTCTTATAGTTCTGAAGAAACTGGAATGGCCTCCCAGACAAGAATCATGGAACTCTGCCAATAAGGTGGGAATTTGACTGGAGGATGCTGGAATCACAGCCCTCCCCTGATAGAACAATCTACCCTTAACCAACTGATAATCGGGGAAATCATATGAGCCCAACTGTAGCCCTTTAATCACCTCCTGCAACTTAGTATCTGTAACAACTTGTATCTAGGATAAAAGAGAGAAAGGCAATAAAATAGTAGCTAAGCAGCAAAAACAGGACCAGAATGTAGAATGATTGATTATAAACTTGAATCACTCTTTAGGGAATTGAATTTACGAGGAATGAGTAAATACAAACAAGAACAGAGAATGTTTTGGCTGTGGTTCAAGAGCACAACCTCTCTATTGTCCTGGTCCTTTCCTTAAATACACAATGACCCCACTTTCTCTCATTCAGCTCCCTATATTCCTTGCTGTAACGGCCCAATAATCTAGATCCTCACCGACCTACTCTAGCTGCAGTAGCAGTGCCAGGTGGCAAAAGTGTATTGTCCTCTCCTTTTTCTCTTTTAGCTCTCCTCCTTTTGTACAAAAAGGTAAGAGCTGTATCTTCCTAGCTGGCCCACTTGAATATTCCTTCTCAGCATTTCCTTGGTCTTCATTCAGATATGTAACAATACCCTTCCTTGAGATCACCTTGTCCTCAAGGTGAAAAGAGGGGAATACTTCCTGGATCTCAGTAGCAACCTCCCAGGAGTTCTCAAGGGCAGGTAAATTCTTCCATTTAAGCACAACCTCAAACTGCCCAGTTTCATTTCTCCTCACAGCCAAAATGCACGCTGGATCGACTTGCAGAACAACAGCAGTCAATGATAAACCCAGCTCATTCCCAGTCAAAATAGCTTGACCACATACATAATGAGCCACCATGCCAATATATACAACAGTCACAGAAACCTGAGCTGAGCCTAATCCAAAGACATATTTCTTCATTGAACTAAGCCTTTCAAAAGAGAGCTCCAGGACCATACTGAATAACAGAAAAACAACTCCAATTTCATCTATTGCGTTTGTCTGATGAAGATGAGGAATGATGGAGAGTCCATAAGGCCCAATTAAGATACCAAGAGCTAAGTAGCCAAGATCAGGACTGCCTGGGTACCAAAACTTAAGGACTGCCGTAATATCGACAACCACCCTCTTCAGTATTTTGTTGGAAGATGTGCGGGGAAACTCGGCAACAACCTTAACAAGCCTTACCTTAAACAAAGGATTAGGGATTTTTCATTGGAATTGTGTCCTTGTTTTAACACCAATATAGCCTGTTGTTAAGGGCCTCCCGTTGCTGGTGCAATACTCACTTTTGCTGTCTCCGAAATGCATTCGGAGTGTCATCAACCCTCCATTGTACAATTTTATAGCCTTTAGCCATTCTTTTGAGTATATCTCCATGTCTCCTAAGAACCTTTCCTTTATAAGTTGGCATTCCTTTAAAGTAAACCTTCTCATGATCAGCATTAAACAATCTTTCATATGCACCTAGAGATAAAGGGAATAAGCCAACTTCACCAACACAAGAAACATTCTCTGGATAATGAAGTCCATTTTCATCACAAATGTCAAAACCAGTCTTCATTGATGGAGTGTTGAAAGCTCCAAAATCTTGAGCCTGCAGTGGGGTCCCTGCAATGTAACTAGATGCCAACTCTGTTCCTCCGCTCAATTCAACAATTTGATTGTAATAAGATTTTGAAGAAAGCCATAGATCATCATCAACATTTGAAATTTCTCTGGTGGAACAATATGCCTTGATCCTTGTCCAATCCAAGCCCTCCATACATTTTGTACTCTTCCAAGTTCTTACTAAGCTCGGAACAGTTCCCAATATGTTAACACCTGCATCCTGAACAAATTTTCCCAAACCATGGCCTTGAGGAGATCCATGGTTCAAAGCAAGAGTTGCACCATGTAGAAAGCAATGGTATAATACAGTTCCTATCACCCATCCTAAATTTTTGGGCCAACAAAATACATCTCCAGCTTTAATATCAATGGCAGCCCCTCCATGAGCAGCACTTCTTATCCGTGCGAGTTGAGTCCAAGGAATAAGAAGTGGCAAAAAAGGATTTTAAGAGAATTAATCAAAAGCTGAGCCCTAGATTTCATGGCCCTTTTGAGGTGGAAGAAAGGATTGGACAAGTGGCTTAAAGGTTGAAATTTCCGCCGGAATCAATGGTGCACCCGGTCTTCCATGTATAACTTTTGAAGAAATGCTTGGCCCCTGCAGTGCAAAGTCAACCGCTTCCCAAGTGTCTAGCAGAAGATTGGGAGCTAAAACTGAAACCTGAGGAGATCTTAGCTGTCAGGACTACTGCTGCAGGAGAGAAAGAAGTGCTGGTCAAGTGCCAGGACCTTCCTGCCTTTGAGACTTCATGGGAATCTGCCAAGGATATTGATAGGAATTTCCCTTCTTTTCACCTTGAGGACAAGGTGGATGTATATGGGGGAAGTATTGATAGAGAGCAGCAGCCCAAACAGGCACTGATTGTTTATGAGAGGAGAAAGAAGAATGGTAGAGTTGGGAATGACTTAATAGCAACGTAGGCAAAGGTGTAACTAACTAGCACTAAGGTCATATGGGACCATGTTCCAGGGGGAATTCGGTTAGGAGGAGAGTATAAGTAGTGCAAAGAGGGACGATAGTGAGATAGGCTGGTTTTTACCTTGATATTGGAGTGGAGAGCTACTTAGTGCTCTGAATCATTCCTTGAGTGAGTATTTGGCTTTTCTGGTTAATAAGAATTCCCCATTTCTATACTATCTCTGCAATTCTTTCTATCTCCCTATTCTGTTCTTATCATCATACCTCTAATTTTAGACTGGGTACTTAATAGGCAGGATAACCTAGTAGGAACTAATGAACTAGGTACCGTTGGAATGAGATTAGAACCAAACTTGAGTGTAAGACTATTATTAAAGTCAAAGTCCTATTATAAGAGAAGTAATTTTTTCTGTGTGCTATCTTATGCTCTTTATTTGTTTTTGAGAATAATGATTTATGCCATTCTTTTTTTCACAGCATCATGCTTTTATGCAAGATCTTTGTCTTCTTCAGGAGTGTCATTTTTGTCATCCTTATTTTACCCTTCTTTTGCTCTAAAATTTCACATGCCAATGTAAAAGAAAAGCATATTATTTGAGAAGACACTCAAGACTATATTGATCTGAAAATAATGAGCTTGTTCACTAATAATGAGCTCTTCAATGTATGTTATTGTTATGGGTGAAATTGCAGTAAATATGCTGATGGTGGTGATGGGCGTGAAATGGCTGCAAAACGTCAGCGGACTGTTGATCCAGGATCGTCGTTCTATGGTAGTTCCCCGGGTTCTAGTTTTATGTACAATCCATCTCCATATGGATATGTCAGCCAACCTCCTCCTCCCCCACCTTTTCCTGTTGTTCGACTGCGTGGCCTTCCCTTTGATTGTACGGAAACCGATGTGGCTGAGTTCTTCCATGGTCTAGACATAGTTGATGTTCTTTTTGTTCACAAAGGTGGAAAGTTCACTGGGGAAGCTTTCTGTGTTCTGGGGTATCCTCTTCAAGTTGATTTTGCTCTTCAAAGAAATAGACAGAACATTGGTAGACGATATGTTGAGGTTTTCAGAAGTAAGAGGCAGGAGTACTACAAGGCAATTGCAAATGAGATTTCAGATGCCCGAGGTGGTTCGCCACGCCGTAGTGCACCCCGGGCTAAATCGTATGACGATGTAAAAGATTCAGCTGAGCATACAGGGGTGTTGCGACTGAGGGGCTTGCCATTTTCTGCAAGTAAGGATGACATAATGGACTTCTTTAAGGATTTTACGCTGTCAGAGGATTCAGTTCATATCGTAATGAATTCAGAGGGCAGACCATCCGGTGAGGCTTATGTGGAATTCTCAAATGCCGGAGATTCAAAAGAAGCAATGGCGAAAGACAGGATGACACTCGGAAGTCGCTACATAGAGTTGTTTCCTTCATCACACTGTGAGATGGAAGATGCTGTTTCACGAGGACGGTGATTCCCTCAGCGGGCTATTTCGTTTGCTCCTTTGTAGTTGTAATTGTTAGCTTGACATTATATAATTAAGATTTTGCTGATGCGGGAAATATATCTCTTTGCTATTTGTGTTTTAGGATTTATATGCGGTTTAAGCAGATTAAAAAAAATGTTCTGTTGCTCGGATTGAATTATGTGGATCTAATTTTGGTCTTTCCGCAGTGAATTTTCGCTCTGACGTTTATTTTGGCTGAAAGTATCACGTTATCTGTGCCTAAAAAAGCAGTGAGAAATCACGAGGATGACATGGTGGTAGCTCACCTTGTCCCATAATTGCTTAGTGCGAGCTTCTGGGGTGAGGGGGACTAGACATTGCTGTCAGCAATTTACACTTCCTGGTTATACAAAAAAAACAAGGCAAAACATTTAGAGCTGGCTTTGTTTGAATGGTCCTACCATCTATGAATGCTATAAAATGACTCAATAAATATTTTATTAAAGCGAATGCTGAATTTTGTGAATGAATTCTGATAATAAATTAAAGTATCAGATAAATTAATATGATAATCTATACGATTAATCTCATCTTCTTAGTGAAAATCTATCTAAATTTTTTAGATGAATCAAATTTATCCAAATTTTTTGAGAAATGTTATGTGTATAATGAAAATTGTACAATACTTATATAACAATCATATCCATTGTTAGATTACATTAATTTGTAAATCTATATATTTTTTTTAATTTAAAATTCTGCAAGAATTAAAATAGGAGTTTGGCCCTTGATTTTTTATAGCGACTCAAGTAAATGGGGAATATGTTAACTTGCTAATTATGTTATAGTCGCAAATTAAAACTTGCTACTTATGTTATAGTCGTAAATTAACTTGTTTAACGTTGCTTAGGAAAAGTCATACGTTTTATTTTATTTTATTTTGAACGGAACCAAAACAGAATGAAACAGAAACAAGCTTAAACCAAGAGCCATCAAAAGCAATAAACACAAGATATAAATATCGAAGGAAACGAGAAAATCCTCATACGTGAATTAAAGGGTGTGCTTCAATACATTGCCAATACAAAACAATTGTCTGATATGTGGTGCAATAAAGAAAGAAGATCTTATTACATGAAATGAAAATACATAAATGGGAAACATAAATAATTGGGAACAACATTTTTTCAGCCAAAATAACTAACAAAGTTCATTTTAATACTTTTGTTCCAAATAACATTATTAACCATGTATATTTTTTTAATGGGTCGAGTGATTTAGCCTCAATTTCCTATTGTTGGCTATTTTGACTGATTTTTTTGTAGTATCTCTAACAATGCTCATGAGAAAAAAACGCAATAATGACTTCAACAATGGTGGTCGGTATTCGCTACTTGTCCTTACCCGGAAACTCCTCAACCGGGTCCTTTTCATCTATAATCTCAACTGCAGATACCTAAATTCGTGCCGTATAATTCATGATTAATTCAAATGCAAATATTTTATAATCTTTTTGAACCTATCTCTAAACTTAATTTCTGATATAGGGATTGAAACAATTTGAATTCTAGGTTATCTTTGGTTATAAATAGGAGTAGAATGGAAGTTTAGGATCTTATCTTTTGTTAAGGGAAGTACTCTGCACTTTGTTATTTTCATAAATAAATTCAGTTATTCGTTCTTAAAATATCTTCTACTTTTTATGCTTTATTTTCTTTGATTATGAGTAACTAAAATCTTTGTTAGGGTAAGGGGATCGTATTATTATGAATTAATTCGATATTTGTGAATCTTTGAGTTTTATTAAGTCAATTCAAGCAATTACCTTATTTGTATTGTGTTGTTCTGAGGATTGGGAAATCACTTTTCCAACTTATTTTGGATTCATGCATTTATTTGGGAAAATAAATTTGTGAATTAGCTTAAGATAAATTGCTAGGAATATTGATGTCTGGGAATAGAATCAAGATTTTTGTGAACTTTGAATCAGTAACAAAACTTAATCTTTTTTTTTTTTGTAATGATTTGATCAAGGAATTGACTAATTATTCATAAAAAAAGTGTTAAATTACCAAGGAATTGGAATTGACAACCTAGGATTCGTCTATTGAATTGAGATTTTAAAATACAAAGGCAAACAAATATTTTGTTAACTTCAGAAAATAAGTGAACCCAATACCCTAACCTTTCATTAATTGAATTTTCATTAAACCTTTACTGCCATTTTACACTTTACAGTTTCTTTATTTTCATTCATCCAACTCTCTTGGGTTTGTCTAATTAGAAATCTACTTTAAGAAATTTTTGCTCGGCTCTTTAATCCTCGTGGGAACTATACCCACTCACCGTGATTTTATTACTTGAACGATCTAGTGCACTTCCCGAACACCTATCAATAGTACCTTGTGGATGATTATCATTTGACTTGATGTGATAGTCGTTAAAGAGAAACTTCTGGTTGGCCTAGATCCATCTATCTAAAGGCAAGATGGTGGTGCATAGTCCATGCGGGCTGGATGGATTGAGTTCCTGTATGCTAGCTTTCTGGTCGATGACCCTATGAGGCTAGGCGAGGACGAAGTGATAGCCATTACTATGACTCCTCGCTCAGAACTCAAAACATGCATGGGACATTTAGATCCTCCCAAAATATCGAGCTTCACCCCCGATGATATAGATATCAGGTTGCTCCCCCGATTATTTAGATACTGGGATTATTCTCGATGAACTAGACAGATACTAGGATTTAATCTTGATTACTTGGTGAAAAGTGTACGCTCATGTAAAGCGGAAAACGAATAACCTTTTAGTTCATGAGAAGAAGAAGTCTAAAGGTCGCGAGAGTGGTATGGCGTCTTCATAGTGTGACCTAATGGGAGTTCGGTTGAACACTACACACCTTTCAACTTACATAGGTTGCTAGTAATGCGATAACTTAAAAAGTAAACATAGATCCCCTAGATCGAACCGATAAGTTATTTGTCCATTCGAAGCGCGTATCTTACTTTTTCATCCCTCTTTCTCTTATGCCTCAATTCTAGGGACTGATGGATCCGCCGCCCCAACCTCCTTTCCCCACTTTTATTTTTGCGGTAGCGAGGTACACGCCAACTACTGGTGTAGTCACACTCTCATCTTCAATTTCGAGAACTTATCATTGTGCATTACCGGAATTGGTCCCTAGTCACCCCTATCCTGTCGGACATCCTGAGTTTGATCTTGGAATTGAAGACGTGCATCTTGCCCCTGACCTTATTCCTTCTACATCACATGTTCCCGATATTATTGAATTTTTCAGATCCGAAGGAGGACCCCAACCGAGACGAGATGCAAGTTAACGACCTTGAGCCAGAGCTTTGGATGGAGCAGGACGTGGACATTGATGGGGATGCCATTTGAGATTCTAGGGATTTTTCTACCTGCATGGTTACAGATATAGCAGCTCAGGCACCTCCTCCACCACCTACACTAGTCGAGTCTCTGATTTCTTTGGAGATTGAGGAAGTAGATGATGAGTACCCAATGGAGTTAACCCTAGAGGACATGGTGGATCTAGTTCAAAAGGCTGAGGCATTGCCCCCCTTTGGATGACATGGGATTGTGCAAGTTTGAGGATGACTTCGACAATGATAACATATGAGATCGGATGATAGAGGGAGACTTATATCGTTTTTCATGGACCTCGTGATTTTGTAGACGGTTTGATATGTATATAGATATATGAAGGATCTTCAGTGAACTAATGCTTCTTGTTACTCCCAGAAGTCGAGCAAGCAGTCTTTTTGGCACAATATATGAGTGAAATGTCATTTTGGTCCTTCACTTTGTACGCGTGAGTCATTTTGGTCCCTCACTTTTTAAAATAAGCAAATTGGTCTCTCACTTTACAAACTATAAATCACTATGGTCCTTCACTTTTAAAACGACCAAATTAGTCCCTCACTTTAAAAACTTTGAGTCAAGTTAGTCCCTCTCATGAGATCAAATTGGACAAAAAGAGGGACTAATTTGACTCATAGTTTGAAAAGTAAGGGATCAAAATGATTCACAGTTTATAAAGTGAGGGACCAATTCACTAATTTCAAAAAGTGAGTGACCAAAGTGATTCAAAGTTTGTAAAGTGAGGGACCAATTTGTCTAATTTAAAAAGTAAGTGACCAAAATGACTCACCCATATAAAGTGAAGGACCAAAATGACATTTTACTCCACAATATATACATTACTAGAAACATGCGGATTATCGACGAATTTTATCGATGAATTATCGACGGACATTTATCATACCATTATCGGCGGATATATCGACGGATATTGAAGGGCCAGTTTTTTTTATTATAAACAAAATGTTATCGACAGATTATTTCAAATACATCCCTCGATAATTGTCTCCCGCGCAAAACAATTTTTTTTTGTTCAGATTGTATTTATCGACGGATGAAGATGAAAAGATCCGTCGATAAAACCCTAAACCATAAACCCTAACTAGTAATTATCGGCGGATTTAATGACCTAAACCCCAAACCCTATGATGGGAAATTTTGTATCGACGGATAATTGTTATTTTATCCGCCGATAATCGAAATGCACTATTTCATTTAATCGGGCGCTCATTATCGAGGGATTTTATCGACGGATTGATAAAAACAATCCGTCGATAATCCGCGAATATGATGAGATAACGTCTCCTCATTCCTCATTACGCGAACTGCTCTCTCTCTCTTCTCCGCTCCCTCCCTCTCTCCGCCGCGAAAACGATTATTTTCGCCGTCGTCCGCCGCCCGTTCGACCACCGGGAAGTGCCAATAGGTAAGTCTCTCTCCTCTACATTTTAATCGGTTTAGAATTTTTGTTTGAGGTCTCTAATGAGAACTCATTCTTTGTAGCTCTTTGTCTCATGCCCTCCTCCGCCCACCGCCGCTCACCGCCTGCCGGCCGCCGCCCAACGGAGCATCTCTCCTTGGTCTTCAATTAGGTATTTTTTCTTAATTTTTTTAGTATTTTTCGTATTTTTATATATTTTGTTGATTATTTTTTTTACTTTTTCTATTTAAAAATATTACTCCCTCCGTTTTTTTTAATAGTCCAGTTTTAAATGCACGCGGGAATTTAGGTAATGATTGGTATAGTATTAAAGTTAACAAAATGTATATATGTTTTACTAAATTACCCTTTACTTCTTTGTTATTATCTCTCCTCAATTATTAGAAATAGTGAGTATTAAATAAGGGTAAAAGAGGAAGAAAATAATAAAGTTTGTCTTAAAATTTGAAATGGACAATTAAAAAGAAAAACGCGCATCTCTAAATTGGACAATTAAAAAAAACGGAGGGAGTAATATATTTTTCTGTTTATAATTTTATAATATTCTAAAATAAATTTTTTTCATTTATAATTTTATAAAAAAAGTTTTAAAAAATTGTTTATAAAAAAAATTTTAAAACTGTTTGTTAAAAATTATATTAAAAAGTTTACAAAAACTATTTTTAAAAAAAGTTTTTAAATTCTGCAATTAAAAAAATAAAGTTTTAGTAAAAACAGTTTTAAAATAATCATAGTTTGTAAACTTTAAAAAAAAGATAGATTTAACAAACTTATATGTTATTTAAAGTAAGTAATTTTTCAATAACAAATATATTATTTAAATGATATATATGAGAACAGTTGTTGATATATTCCTGCGGTTGGAGCTTACGATTTTTAGGAGCTTACGTTTATATTTTGTATGTTTATTTATTAATTTAAATGATATGATTGTGTTGTTACTGTTGCAAAACCTTAGGGTAGATGACTTAGTCTGAGACCGGTCCTTGAACTCCGACAATACTGGTTGATTGATTTGTAAATTAAATTGGAAACTTTGTTTAAAATTAAGGGGAGACTCTGTCAAAATTTTGTGAAGTTAAAATTTTGAGAAATTAAATAACTGTTGTTAAGTTATCTAAAATTAAGGGAAACTCTGTCGAAATTTTATTTAAGTTAAGATTTAACAAACTTGTAAAAATCATTAGTGTCGTATTAATGGTGAATTTAGATTAACTAAAAAATTGTTATTAATTACTCCTAGTTAAACTTCTCATTTTAGGATTCTCCAATAATTCAAGGGCAATGTAATCAACAAATAGATCATGGATGTATGATAGGTTACACCCGAATAGGGGGAATTAAGCTGTAATTCTATGCTGGAGTTGAAGAGTTTGTGGGTTTTGCTTCTATGTCTGAACAATTTAGATCTGAGGGAAAAGTCAAGTGTTCTTGTGCCAAATGTGTTTGTAGGTTTTTCTATGATTTTGACACGATTAAGGTTCATCTGTACAAAAAGGGATTTATGGATAATTATTATGTATGGAGAGTCCATGGGGAAGTGGAGTCAGTACAAGATCAGTTTGTCGGAGGTAGTTCAAGTGAGCTTGATGGTGAACAATATGGGGATGGTAATTTCAATTGGGGCGGTGATAATCCTGGGTGTTATGAAGAAATGATCCATGATTCCTTTGGGGGTCAACATGATCAAGATTATAATGAACCCAGAGCTGAAGAACCAAATCTTGAAGCGCAGAGTTTTTTTTCTTTGTCAGAATCTGCGAAGACACCCATTTGGGAGGGTTCAGCCCTTTCTGAGTTGTTAATGGCAGTTAGGATGTTGTCTATCAAGACTGAGGCAAACCAGAGTCAAAGTTCTTTTGATCAATGAGCAACTTTAATTAGTGATGCTAATCCACGACTAAAGTCAATTCCTAGGGACTATTATAGGGCAAAGAAATTAGTTTCAAAACTTGGGTTGAAATCAGAGAAAATTGATTGTTGCATGAACGGTTGCATGTTGTACTATAAGGAGGATATTGAATTAGTTGAATGTAAATTCTGCCATACCCCAGGTTCAAACCTAGAAGAGCGGGTAATGGGAGGTATAAGCATATTCCCAACAAAAGGATGCACTATCTTCCCCTAATCCCTAGGTTAAAACGCTTGTATGCCTCTATGAGCTCTGCACCTCACATGAGGTGGCATTATGAGAATAGGAGAAGTGACAGGATAATGACGCATCCCTCTCATGGTGAAGCTTAGAAGCATTTTGATAGGTGTCACCCTCAATTTGCAAATGATCCACGGAATGTTAGATTAGGGCTTTGTTCAGATGGGTTCACGCCAAATATCTTATTTAATAAGCCCTATTCTTGTTGGTATGTTATTGTTGCCTCTTACAACCTCCCTCCTGAGATGTGCATGAAAGATCCGTACATGTTTTTAACATTTGTAATTCCTGACCCTGATAATCCAAAAGCTAAAATTGATGTTTTCCTCCAACCACTCATAGATGAATTGAAGCAGTTGTGGCAAAATGGGGTCTTGACCTATGATGTTTCCACCAAAGAAAATTTCATGCTAAGAGCCGCTTTTATGTGGACGATTAATGACTTTCTCGCTTATGGTATGTTGTCTGGGTGGATGACACAAGGGAAATTAGCTTGCCCTATTTGCATGGAGGATACAAAATCCTTCACCCTAAAGAATGGAGGCAAGAACTCATGGTTTGATTGTCATATGAGATTCTTGTCAAATGATCATGCATTTAGGAATAACAGGTATGAGTTTAAGCAAAACTTTGTTGAACATGAAGAACCACATGTTAGGCTAACTGGACGACAGGTCTGGGACAGAGTTAAAAAATTGACTAAGATAACGGAATTGGGTAAAGTAGTCAAGTTTCCGGGATATGTTGTAGAACATAACTGGACTAAGCAGAGCATATTCTGGGAGTTACCCTATTGGAAAGATAATCTTGTTCGTCACTGTCTAGATGTCATGCATGTTGAGAAAAATGTTTGTGATAACATCATGAATACTGTTATGGACAGTGACAAGACTAAGGATAATCTCAAGGCAAGACTAAACTTAACAGAGTACTGTCGACGACCCGAGCTACATTTACAAGAGACACGTGACGGTCGCGTTGTTAAGCCGAAGGCAAGCTATGTTTTAAATCATGTGCAGAGGCAATCCATGTGTAAATGGGTGCAAGAGTTGAGAATTCATATGGATATGCTTCAAACCTACGTAGGTGTGTGAATGTTGCGCAGGAAAAGTTCCATGGGATGAAAAATCATGATTGTCATGTGCTTATGGAGTGTTTGCTTCCAGTTGCCTTTCGAGAGTTACCTTTACATGTGTGGAAACCATTGACCGAACTTAGTTTGTTCTTTCGTGATTTGTGTTCTACCACACTGAGGTCCCATGATTTGGAAGTCATGGAGCAAAATATTCCTGTAATTTTGTGCAAGTTGGAATAGATTCCCCCCCCCCCTTTTTTTTGGACTCAATGGAACATTTACTTGTGCACTTGGCTTATGAAGCGAAAGTATGTGGGCCGGTTCAATATAGATGGATGTACCCCTTTGAAAGAAATATTGGCACCTTTAAGAGAACTGTCAAGAATCGAGCTTGTGTTGAAGGGTCAATATGTGAAGCTTATCTATCAAAGGAGACGTCTTTCTTCTATTCATTTTATTTTGAGCCACATGTCCATTCGAAAAGAACAACAGTAGGTCGGAATGATGATGGAGGTAAAACTTCATATCTGCCTACTTTGTCTGTGTTTAATCAACCTGGACATGGTGCCGGTAAACCCACAAACTATTGGCTCACTGATAGAGAAAAACATTCAACGTACCTACATGTTCTCATCAACTGTGATGAAGTGGACACTTATAGAATGTAAGTGACATATCTAATTCATCATTTCAATAATATTTTTGTACATAGTAGTGAATGTTGCCTTAAAAATCTTTAATTTCTACTTAATGTCAACAGATATTTTGAACAAACCATTCAGAATCATACGCTTGACGAATTCCCTCAATGGTTCAACTCGTTCGTAAGTTTATAATATTCCTACTATCAATCTTTGATTTTTCTGAACATAAAATTCAAATTTTTTCCTTCTATTCTCTTTTTCCTCTACTTAGGTGCTTAATCATGACAATAATGTCACAAATCCTCATATCAAAAGCTTAGCTTGGGGTTCCACCAATGTAACAATTTCTGGCGAATTTTCCATGTGAATGGTTATAAATTTCACACCCTAGACTGGGGTCGTGAGAAGACCACGTATAATAGTGGAGTATGCGTTAGAGAGGATGCTGGAACTGGGGAGAATAATTGGTACGGGGTATTCAGACAGGTCTTGGAGTTGGAATATGTTGGTGAGGACCCAACGCCAAAAAAGGTTGTCTTGTTTAACTGTGAGTGTTATGACCCTAGACATCCTGATGGAACACGCAAGCACGCTGATTACGACATAATTGAGGTTAACCATACACGACGATTTGGTGCATATGATCCTTTCATCATTGCACAAAATGCTCGGCAAGTGTATTACACAAGGTATCCGGGAAAGTGCAAGAATAAATGGTTGGTTGTTTTCACAACCAAACTTAGGGGCAGAGTTGAAAGTGATGATGTGGATGAAATTGCTTACCAAGTCGAAGTTACACGTGCTCCAAGGGTGGTTGTAGATACAGGAGTCCATGCTACATTACATGATGATACAAGTGAAGATGACATTATTAACATATCCCGCCAAAACATAACAACTCGGGGTGATGACTCCACTGAAGGTAGTGACGAAGAAGATGAACTTGACAGTGAGGATACAGAAGACGAGAGTGAAGACAGTCCACAACTTTCTAAATAAATGGTTTTTAACAATTCAATTTGTTTTCAATTAACACTAATTCATTTAAGATACTTTGTCAAACACTTTAATAAATTAAAAATAACTTCTATTGTTATGAATAGATATGGCGGATGATGATAGGGGCAAGGGCAGAGACAGAGGAGATCGAGGGCGTAGGAAGACAGACACCCAGCTTCGTGGTTATTGATCAAGGGGTGTTGAGTTGTATGACATCCCTCGTCGTGACCCGAGGCCAGAGATGTAGGACGACCCCGACTATGAGTCATTACCATCACCATCTGCTGGTGGGCCACCATCACCCACTATTGCCTCCCCACATGACATAGGGGGAAGTAATGATGGGCCAGTCGACATTGCATCAGCTGATTCAGGCACACGTCCTCTCCCCTCCATCATACCGGATCCATCCGGTCTAAGGTATGTGATCTATATATATAAACGTGAATCAACATATAATTTAGATATGTAAAAGTGATTATTCTATAAAATGGAAACTAATTCTTTATGTCAATGTAGTTTTGTGCCTCTCACCCTCAGCACTCATCAGATCACGACCACGATACAGAAGATGTATCATAGGCCGATCGAGTATTTCTCAAAGCTGACCGAGGAGGAGAGGCGACAGTGGTATCAGGAGTGGAAGGTAATAACCATAATCATTGCATATTGTTCCATTTTGTAGTAATTAGTAATTTATGTTGTGGTAACTAATAGGTTAACTTTTTCTATATATTGTAGTCTCACTTCACCGTCAGTCCTGCCGATGATCCAGTACTGTACCATGCCTTCTGCCATCGGGCAACTAAGAGGCTCGGTGACATGTACTTGTGGGTTAGGAATGGCAAGGATCCTCACCACAGGTAGCTCTCAGATGCCCACCACCGTGTGTTGCAGGAGTATTGGTCTTCTCCGAGATTTAAGGTCAAGTCGGAGAAGACCAATGCTAGCAGGGCATCATTGAGGGGTGGCTCCCTTCATTGTGGTGGATCCGCTACTATGGACTCTACTAAGAGACGGCTGGTACGTAATGTTTGCAATATACATGTGTTTATGTTCCTTATATATGAATTGATTAATTAATGTTTTGTTCAATTATTATTACCTTACAGGAGCAGAGGCTCAAGAGACTACCTGCACATGAGGAGTTATTTAGGGAGACACACACCAGGAAGAGAGAGAAGACGGTGTGGGTAGACGAGTGGTCGGAGCGTACTCATGCAAGTGATATTTCATCATACATGTATAAATGTATTCAATTAATATCGTTGTTGTATCCTATATTACTTTATTCAATGTTTTCTTATAATTGTAGGCTGATTATACGCGCCACTTGGAGGAGATCCACAACTAGTAGATGGCGGCATCACAGCCTGGTGATTCCGTCCTACCTGTCGATGAGGAGGCGGTGTGGAACGAGGTTGTGGGCGGCCCTTACAAGGGCCGCATATACGAGCAAGGATCGGTCGCGAACCCCAATGCCCGTTCGTCCGCCGCATCTGCTGCAGCTACTGCTGGAGTATCAGCATCCAATAGTTATGCTGAGGTCCGTGACTCGGTTCACCAGATGAACCTAGAGCTACAAACCCAGGTCCAAGAGCTGCAGGCACAGATTGCTGAGGAGCGGACCACCCAACAGCAACAGATTGCTGAGGAGGTCAGTCGGCAGATTAGGGAGCAGATGTCCCAGTACTACGAGATGTTTGCTGTTGGAAGGTCATCATCAGCTGCCGGTGGTGTCCCTGCACCACCACCACCTTCTCAGCCAGCACCCTTCCCTCTCATTCCTCCACAGTATCATCATCAGCCTCCGCCTTATTCCCCATCTGGCCTCCTCCACCTCCATATCATCATCCATGCTATCCTCATCCCTCTTATTCTACACCACCTCCACAGCCTGCTGCTGCCGCCCCTGCCCAGACACCGCCTCCTCGACCTTCTCCTGCCCAGACTCCTCCTTCTCAGCCGGATGCATCCAGAGAGATGCTGGTGATGGTGATGACGATGATGATGGTGACGATGATAAGATGGAGTTTGTATGAGATTTTTGTATCGTTTGTTTTGGATGTTCAGCCATTATGTTTTTACTTTTATATAGTGTTTGAATTTTATCTATTTTGTAAATATTGTTGTACAAATATATGATTTTTTATTATGGTTTTGTTTATGGATATTATTACTATTTTGTTATAAATATGATTTAGTTTAATTATTATTAATTTGATTTCATTGTGGATTAATATTTTTACAAATTAAAAAAATTAATTTTAGGTATTTAAAAAAAATCTTATTTTTATCGACGGACGGATCCCTTGATAATAATAAAAATTTAACGATTATTTTTAATTTTAAAAAATATCGACGTATAGCATCCGCTGATAATAAATGATTTTTTAATTTTTTTTTGTGAAAATAATTTATCGGCAGATATGTATCCGCCGATAATTATTTACTTATTTTATATTTTTTAAAAAAGCATTATCGTGGGATATATCCGCCGATACGTCCTTCGATAATCTCGACGGATATATCCATGATAATGTATCGATGGATTATTCAATGATATCCATCGAAAGTAGTTTTTTCGACCATCAACAAATCGTGAGCGACTATCCATCGATATATCCGTCGATACACGGTTTTATTGACGGATATTAGGGTCATCCGCCGATAAAATTCGTCGATAATACGATAGTTTCTAGTTTAGATAGCTCCTTGACTTGCTGTCAGATTTTATGTTTAGCTCATCAGACTTCTTATGTTTATATATGTTCTAATGTATCTTAGCCATTGTCCTTTTTTATTTTGGGTCATCCTTAGAAATGTTACAGTTTTTTTTTCAGCAGGAATATGACCTATATATATTGTAAAGTTTAAACACTATTTTAGACCTTTGATTATGATAAGATGCATATATATATTATGATCATAGTTAGATGGATTGTTGTTCTTCTATATTATTATTTTAGTCTTTGTTGGACTATGTCATAATAATTTGTGCAGATCTTGATGTCATCGCCCGTTGGTTTCTAATGAGTTAATTATGTTCATGATATAATTAATAAAATAGGATGTTACATGTTCCTTCTCTTAACCACGGCATATAGCCTACCTTATGCATTGTCCCCTTGCAAGTCCCTTTATTCTCCATTCTTTGATATTAGCTCATTACAAGCCTTGAAGTGAAAAATCATTGTTTATTAATTTAGTTCTCGGAATGTAGTATCTATCAGCACATTAATAGTATCATGTTTTGTCTTTCCCAAATTACATGAGAGTTTTATTTTAGTATTAGCTAAAATCAGAAATGATTTGTGTACATCACAAAATCAGTCACCATCAGCTATCATGAAAAATAATCCAATATTTTGAAATTAGTAATCCAACTTTTATTATTATACATTAATCTAATATTTTTAAAAGTTTGATTACTAGTTTCAAAATGTTGGATTATTAATTTGGTGGCCGATGATGAGTGATTTTTTTGTGTATATGTACCATTACTCTATCTTATTACTGCAGTTTCTTTCTATGAAGCTCGACATGCTATAGACTAAGGATTATAAGCAACAGGGAACAAGAATAAATCATCTTTTCTTCTAACTGTTACTCCAAAACCCTCAGTCATATCCAATTCCACACATTTAATTCCACTTGGAAGCTTCCAGTCAAAGTGATAAAGCAAAAATGCTAGTGCCAACTCAACACTTCTCAATCCAAATGTGCTGCCAGGGCATATTCTTCTTCCGGCACCAAAGGGAATATACTCAAAATTAGTCCCTTTGTAGTCAATAGTACTGTCAATGAATCTCTCTGGATAGAACCTCTCTGGTTCAGTCCAATAATTTGGGTCTCTTCCAATTGCCCAAGCATTGACAATAACCTTGCTTTTGAATGGTATGTGATACCCATTTATCTCACATGTTTGTCCACATTCTCTTGGAAGTAACAGAGGAGCTGGAGGGTGTAATCTCAGAGTCTCTTTGACAACTGATTTCAAGTATTTGAGTTCATTCAGTTTATCTTCATCAACTTTTCCATTTACATTGAATACCTCTCTCACCTCCAGTTGGGCTTTCATAATTACTCTTGGATCCCTTACCATTTCTGCCATTGCCCAATCAATGGTATTCGCTGCTGTCTCACCACCAGCACCAAACATGTCCTGGAAAGTAATTATCAGTGAGGTTAAGCTAAAAAAGAATATCCCAATGACTATGAGTTATGATATTTATATATACTCTCTCCGTTTTTTTTTAATTGTCCAGTTTTAAATGTGCGCAGGAATTTAGGTAATGATTGGTATAGTATTAAAGTTAACAAAATGTATATATCTTTTACTAAATTACTCTTTACTTCTTTGTTATTATCTCTCCTCAATTAATAGAAATAGTGAGTATTAAATAAGGGTAAGAGTGAAAAAAAATAATAAATGTTGTGTTGAAATATGAAATGAACAATTAAAAAAAAATACGCATCTCTAAATTGGACAATTAAAAAAAATGGAGGGAGTACTTTTTTGTATGTACAATAAACATACAT
Source organism: Aeschynomene evenia (assembly GCA_013621005.1). Taxonomy (NCBI): domain Eukaryota; kingdom Viridiplantae; phylum Streptophyta; class Magnoliopsida; order Fabales; family Fabaceae; genus Aeschynomene; species Aeschynomene evenia. Next base: position 9,036,789 of record CM024263.1, on the reverse strand, counting down.
GTAAATCCAATGATGGAGAATAAAAGTTGAAGTATTGAAGTGATATCAGATCAAAATCCAATGGTAATAAAGTGAGTGGATAAGATATGTAAGAGAAAAATGTATGTATGAATATCATTATTGTATCCCATATCATTAAGCACAAACTCCAAGAGCACATCCAACACAACAATAATTTGTAGCAATTTAAATATTGCAAAAACTTATAGCTCATGTGTGAGATAAAACAACATTCATTAATTCTAAAGTCCATAAAAACCAATTCTTAGTTAATTCAATTGATTTGGAGCTTATTCCACTGAAATATTGTAACATATTCTAGTCTTATTAGAGAAAATTAGCATAATAATAAGAAAAAAATAACCTATAGTGAGTTGACTTGGCTAGAATTAAATAATTTCGGTCTAAACGTTCGACGTTCATAGTTTAGACACAAAAAATGAGATTATAAACTATGAGTAAAATTTATTTTTTTTTTAGTAATATTTTGAGACTCGAAAATGAATATTGATTTGTCATCCTTCAAAGGATCAGGGAACCGATGAGTACTTGTCAATGAGAATTAGAGTCTAATCTATAATAATGGAGAATATGAATGTTCATCAATATTATTGTGATTATATAAAAAAGGACTTGTTTATTATCATTCAATTACATTCTTTTATTTGCTTTATCTTTTTCAAAATGTGAAAGTAAAAGATGCTTACTTAATATATGATTATATTGGACTAACATGCTTTGAAATTAATTTTTGATAATTGCTAGAGGCACAACAAAAAACAGTCAAAACAGCCAACAAATTGTGCACAACATATATAACATAAATTGCAACGAATATCACATGTTGTGCACATCATATATCACATGATGTGCACAACATATATAATATAAAATACACAATGTATATCATATGTAGTGCACAATAGGTGATATACGTTTTGCACTACATATGATATACGTTGTGTATTTTATATTATATATGTTGTGCACAACTTGTTAGCTGTTTTGGCTGTTTTTTTTTGTTGTGCACAAGTATTTCCCTTGATTTTTTTCTTAATGAGCATTGCTAGAGTCACAACAAAAAATCAGCCAACACAACCAACAAATAGGAATTTGGGTCACAATCGCCCGGCTCATTAAAAATATACTCAGAATTAAAAATGTTAAATGGACTTTATTAGCTGTTTTGGCTGATATTTTATTGTGACCTAGACATTTGTGTTTTAAGTAATATATGCAAGAGGTTATTATATATCCTTACCAACAGTATAGCCTTGATATTTTCTTTAGTTAAGACAACATCGAGGTTGCTACCTTCCTCATATTGTATGAGAACATCTACCAGATCTTCCTCTGCTCCACCTTGGCCATATTCGAATTTCGACTTTGCTTCAAGATGATCATTGATTATGGTTCCCAATATCTGATCAGCTTGTTGGTGCAGCTTCTCAAGCTTAGGCCTCAAACCACTCATAAGTTGAAGCCATTTAGCAGAAGGATACAAGTCTCCTAAGTTAAAACCCCCTGCAATTTTCACTGCTTCTTTCACCACTGATATAAACTCTTCATGGCCTTTGCACTTTTTGCCAAATGCAGCCCTTGATGCTATTGTATATATACATGTAAGCACTGCTTCTGTAAGGTTAAAGGGTACTGACCTGCATTGCACGAATGCGGATATAACTACGGAATACTATACGATATACAAATACAATAATTTTATGAAGACTAAATACCCAAAATGATCCTCCAGAAATACATTGCGGGACAAATTAGTCCCTTAGAATTTGAACGCCCAATATTGGTCCTTCACATTTCAAAAAAAGGGACAAATTTGTCCTTCCGTACATGTTCGTATAATGGTTTATTTCTTTGTTGTACGGACATGTACGGAAAGGCGAATTTGTCATTCTTATTGAAATGTGAATGATCAAATTGGACTTTCCACTTCAGAGGGACGAATTTGTCCCGCAATAATATTTCTGGAGGACTTAAATGGGTATTTAGTCTTTTATGAAAATATAAATGCAAATATTACTATATATATGATAATTAATCATAGATTACAAATACATTGGCAAAAAAAATTCATATATAACCAAAATATGTTAATCATGTCATCCTCTTTAGTATATTTAAACGTAGCCACTATAACAATGTTTTAAGCATATCAATTTAAATATTCATGAAAAATACATATCACATTTCTTATAAAGCATATTTCTTATTTAATAAAGAGCAGACACAAACATATATAATTATTATTGCACAATGTTATTCATGAAAAGTGCAATAAACTTATGAAAATTATACATAAATAATATACACAAACTATATAAATATATGATGCTTGACTTGATGAATGGATTTTACTTGTACATGTAGTTTATTGATAGGTTAGTTATAAATGTCAACAAATTTTTCCAACAAATAAATACTAATTTAGTTAATCCACAGATCGAGATAAATTTAATAAATTTTTAATTGGATTCCTTGAATTTAAAAATTTTCACATATACTTATTTCAATTAACCCGGGGAGTGTGGTTGAGCGGTAGGGGATCATCCTCCCTTAACCAAGTGTCGAGGGTTCGATTCTCGCCTTGGGTATGAAAAAACTTTAAAATTTCGGGCCAGTTGTCCCACCCTTCGAGGTGCCTACAAGCCAATGAGGAATTAGTAACTGTGGTCGACAGTGGATACCCCGATCGTGCACCAAAAATATACTTATTTCAATTTGGTTATTGGATCCATTTACTGTTTCAAAAGTTTAATTTAATAAAATATTCCAATAAAAAAGTTAATTTAAATATTTCAAGAATATTTCGTTAGATTGACTATTTATAATCGTAAATAGGTCTAGAAACTTATTTTATAAAAATATTTAAGCATAAAGACCAGATTGAAAATTTTTAAATTATGCAAATTCAATTAAAAATTTAATGAAAGTGCATATGGATTTAATCAAATCTTAATAAATAATTATTATAAACAAATAATATCAAGTAGTTTTAAAAATTAACCATAGATTAAAATGCAAGATGTAAGGCAACGACATTTGAGTCAGCTACTCATACTATTTTACATGGAAAATACTACTTGTACATATAATAATACACATCCACCTATTTTCCATCCATTTAAAAAGTTGGCAACTTTTATGAATATGTTGGCAACTTGCCAATATTTTTATAAAAATTGTCAACTTTTAAATGAGTGAAAAATGAATGGATGACACTATTATATGTACAAATAGCATTCCTATGTGTTTATACATGAGCAAAATTAAAGTTTCTGAGCATCATATAACACACCCTTTCTCTGAAGCATTAATTCTATTGACAAGACTTTTTAGCTCTTCTTCTCTGATTGGCTGGAATGAATTGACACGTTTTACACTCAGAAGTTCCAAGGTGCAAATTTTCCTTAACTGCCTCCAATAATTTCCATAAGGTGCAAAAGCTATATTTGTGGAATTATAAGACAATATCTCTGAAGACAGAATATGAGGCCTAGTTGCAAAGTTTAGATCATGGGTTTTCATGACCTCCCTAGCACACTCAGGTGATGAAACAACAATTGTTGAAACCTCTCCAAGTTGAAGATGCATCAAGGGTCCATATTTTTTAGCCAACTCTCTTAATTGTCTATGGGGTGGAGCACAGCCTATTAAATTATGTATATTTCCTATAATAGGGAGCTTTCTAGGCCCCGGAGGTATGTTACATGTTGAGAATGTTTTCTTTGGTTTCTTTCCACATTTTTCGGCTAAAAGGACTAAGAGGATGAAGGAGAAAAGAGCTAAGTAGAGGATTATTGGTTGATCCATTTAGAAGGAAATCAGAGTAGTGTGTCAATGTTATCATACTTGGAGAGGCTTCAGCTCTATTTATATAAGACTAAATACCTAAAATGGTCATCCAGAAATATATGGTGGGACAAATTAGTCCCTCAGAATTTGAAAGTCCAATATTGATCCTTCACATTTTAAAAAATAGGACAAATTCGTCCTTTCGTACAATGGTTTCTTTGTTGTACGAACATGTACGGAATGACGAATTTGTCCTCCTTTTTGAAATGTGAAGGATCAAATTGGACTTTCCAATTCTATGAGACCAATTTGTCTCGCAATGATATTTTTGGAGAACTAAAATGGACATTTAGTCTTTATATAATCATGAGCTCTTGTGTCTTACCCTTACTTTGTACCTTTTCTTGTTAGGTTTGGATCAATCCCTATCATATTCTCGGTTTCTCCTATGTTTAAAATAATAAAAGTATCATTTCTAGAGATATTTTTTAAACAATAATGCTAAGTGGATCATGAAAAACCAGCCCATACAGCCAATGAGTCTATTTTGGCTTTAGTTTTGGCCCAAATAATCATTGAGATTGTAATGAGCTGAGTAATTATGGCTCAAAATCTCATTTATTGACTGGTTAGGCTAGGTTTATATTGTTAATTTAGCATCACCCTCACCTACAATATATATATATATATATATATATATTTTTTGAATCAAGAGTTCCTGAATCTGAAGTTCCACCTAAATTTTGGGTAGAGGCTTTTTTACTCAAATAAAATATTTTCATCGATTGTTTTTATTCGATTAGGGAAGTTATATCGATGAAGCACAAGTAATTAATGGAAAGGATTCGACGACGAGTCGAGATAAAAGTGGTTCGACGATTGGTTCGAAATAAAACATAACTTGTTAAAATACTGATGCATGAAGTCTTGAATGAGTAAAAGACACATGTTGGACTAGAATGTTGCATGAGACACATGTAACGAGAAGGAATTGATCAGGTAACTGTCGGATGATGTGGAGGACTATTATTGAATTACAATGTCTATATTTTGACGTGACAAGAGAAGAAGATACTTTGACGGTTATTTAGATAAGAAGTTCGTTTGCTACCGTAGGATATATGTAATCATCGAGATGATTGTGTAAAGATCCAACGAAGGCACTAAGTCTATAAATAGGAATATGATTTGCAACAGAGGGATTGAACATTCACTCACAGACTTGCATTCTACACATGAAGCACCAAGTTTACTGGGTATGTCTCAATCGCCCTTAGAAGTACGATTAGCACTGGATTTCCATTTTCTTTTCCAGTAATTTAGGAATGTTCATGCTATTTATTATTTTTTCAATTTGCTGCCATTTTACATCTTGTAATATTCTTATTGATAAAACGTATACATTCTGATTTAGTCTCTACTAAATTTCATTTGATTGTTCTTCTTTGATATTGGTCCCTACATCATTATTTCAAAAGTACTAGTTGGAACTTCCTTTCTATTTTATTTTAAAATGATCTCATTCCGTCGAAGTCGAATTCGAGTTAACAAAAATATATACTTATTCCACAAACTAGAATTTAAACTGCGCTAGCTTATTTTTAATTGACAAAAAGTAATTTGAATCTTTCAAATAAATATTAATTGAGGATGATTTTCAATTTTTATTATTTCAAGTAATAAGAGGAATTTTAAAGTATCCATAACAGACGTCCAAAAACTAAATAAAACAAATATATAACACCACCACTTATATTAATCTTAAAAGGGTTGAAGGTGACTTATTTGTACAATCTGAAGCTGTTCCGTTCTGTTATTTGTTGGGAGCCGTCACCTGAGCTTTTAAATGAATATTTATTGTGTGTGATTAAAATTTTCTCAAACTAAAGAAAAAAAAAAAAAAAAACAAAACAAAAAGATTTGAGCAGAAGATAGTATCTATCATTTAGCATGGTTGCCGGCAAGAGATGTTATTCGACAATCCTTATCCATGCACGTGGCAACTTAAAATCTCTTTTAATGATATAGGTGAAACCTAAGCTTTGTCGAATTGAATTCAATTTTTTTTTTATTTTAGTAATAATAATATTAAATTTAGAAGCTAAGGTATCAGAATTGAAATTATAGTAGGATTTTAATTCAATTCTTTAATTTGGAATTAAATTAAAATAATGAAATTGAATTCCGAATAGAGTTAAATGTGCTTATATCCATAAGTTTTGCAATATCCAAATTACGCTTAAAAAAATTATTATTATTTTTTTACTTTGAGGGTTGCTCTCTTCACACATGTCTCAAATATTTAAAATTGAGATTTAATTTTCTCTTCTCTCTAAGTATTTTTTTCTTTAGAGTTATACTTCAGATCGATCCTCCACTTTAATTTTGGTTAAAAATAGTCTTCTTCTTTACATTTCTTGAATCAAATTGGTCCTCCAAGAGAATTCCATTTGTAGTACTCCATTAAACAAAACGATGTCATTTTACATTAGTACCGTAACACATTAGGTATATAAAGAAAACAACGTCGTTTTTGTTGTGAAACTAATAACAATAACAGAGAGAAAATAGAGGAGAAGAGAAAACAATATTATTGATAGTCTCCAAAATGTGTTCTTCCATTAGGATTCAGAGTGCTATTTATAGCCAAACTAAGGAAGAGATAAGATCAATTCAAATCCTAATAATGAAGAGATAAGATTAAATCAAATCTTATCCAATCTTATCTAAATATGTTAAAGATACATATATTCACAATATTATCTCATAACACTCCCCATTGAATATCTGTTGCTGGAATATGTCTCGTTAAAACCTTACTAAGAAAAAAACCCCTTGGGAAAAAAATCTTAGTGAAGGAAAAAGAGTACAATATCCTCATAATGTAAGACTTTTGATTGTCTCATTAAAAACCTTGTCAAGGAAAAACCCAGTGGGATAAAAATCTTAATCAAAGAAAAAAAGAGTACAGCATTTTCTCCTCCTCTTAAATACATCACTTAATATACTTCTACCTTCAAGAAATTATTAGTACACAAGATTGAGATATGTCGGTAGAAGAATATCAAATAAATTGAAGAGGAACTATGTCTTGATAATACCAAATGTTATATCTAGTTGTGTATAATTAATAAGGTATATGAGTGCTCCAATGACAGTAAGATGTGGTACTTCAGGACCAAGTAGACTTCTTCCCCATTTTCTTGAGGAATGGATGGATCTCTTTTTACATCCAACGACCTTACCACCATTGGGGAACTTAATGGACGTGGTTTATCCATATAAAATCTCTTCAAGATTTTCTCAATGTAAGTTGATTGACGAACTGAAATATTTCATTAGTCAAATGCTCGAACTGTAGGACGAGACAAAATTTAGTCTTTCAAAGATCTTTCATCTCAAATTCATCTTTTTAAATCTTTTATGACTATTATGACTATAGGAATCTCTTCAGGATTTCCAATGATATTTAAATCATCAACATACACACATATGATGAATTCATTTACACATGGGAAAATAGAATCATCCTAAAATCCATATTCTCAATTAAATACTCACTAAAACGGTTGTACCGTACGTGCCCAGATTGCTTTAGACCATAAATAGATCTTCACAGTTTGATTGAATAAATATCACAAAAATGTTCCTTAGACAATGTTGATATCTTTAATCTTTCAAGGACTTTCATATAAGTATCATTGTCTAATGAACCATATAGATATGCTTTGACAACATTAATTAGATGCATATTTTGCTTATTATATGTAGATAAGCTAATCAAATATTGTAAAATTATTGCATCAATTACAGGGGATATGTTTCACCATTATCTATATCAGGTCTTTTGTGAAAGAAAAAAAAAATCTTGTGCTCCAAATTGAGCTTTATAGTGTATACATTCATTTTTCTCATTTTTGCTTTCGCAAACATACTCATAGATAGTGTTTGTTTGGGCTGTACAAGACACAAAATACAATACAGATCCACCTTTGACATGTTTGTTTAGGATAGACATGTACAATACAGACTGTATCTGTACAAATTTTTTGTGTATTTTGTGTCCACTCACAAAGTAGGTACACAAAATACAGGTACATGTACAGGAATTTTAATGAAATTTCTCTTCCCAGCGTACCCCTGATTTTTTTAACAAATTATTTCACCTACCCCTCTAGCTCATTTCTTCGTCCAATTTCTTCAGTACCGAAGATTGAAGTGTTCTTACGCTGCCGCCACCTCTCTCACCGTTGAGCGTCATCACCACCCTTTCGTCGTCGAACGCCTTCGCTACACCACTCTCATCGTCGAGCCTTGGTCGGCTCACAGTGCAGCTCCACCGAATCGCCTTAGTCGAATCTCTTCCCTGTCTCGTCGCCTTCCACCGCTTCGTCCCTGCGCCGTTCAGGTAAATCGAAAGACAAGTTTGTGGATCTCTTTGCTATCTATGGATATCCTTTGAAAGATCATATTTTTTTGTATGTTTTCATTTTTTGATTCCTTTCATACTTCTATGTTTCTATTTCCCCAAAATTTCATTAGTCTGATGTTGCCATGCTTTTTTTTATCTTCCATTTTTTTATACTTTTGTGTCTCCGAACTTCAATTTTTAATGCTTCTGTTATATGGTGTCTTTCTTGAAATTTTTTGCTGTTTTTTACTTGTATATTTTTATTGTTTTATGCCTCTGTTTTGATATATTTCTTGAAAATTTTTGTTGTTTTAAATTTGTATTTTATTATTGTTTTACTCCTCTGTTTTATGCCTCTAATTTGATATTCTAAGAACTTCTATATTTTAGACAGCTGATATGCTGCATCGTTTTTTATGGATGCTTTTATTTTAGGTTGCGTCTTGTTATTTTGAGGATGCTGTTTATGCTGCATCTTGTGATAAGGATGTTGTTCTTATTCTGATGTGTATATGGTGCTAGTTTTTGCAGTTGCTTTTGTGTTTTGAATGCTGCTATATCTGTTTGAAGAAGGAGGAGGTGGTGGAGATGAAGGAGGAGCTGCTGCTATATTGTCTTCAATTTGGGGCTAATTGGACTTGGGTAGAGTTTTTAATTTGGTTGGGTACTGTTTTAATACGAGGGTAATTGAGACTTTTACTACAAATTAGATGTATTGTCTTTGTAAACAAACATAAAACAATACAGAAAATACAAGTATAAATTTGTTCTGTGCTAACTAAAACAAACACAAAACAAAATATACAAAATTATTGTATTGTATTGTTTTGTACATACATTTCTGTATTGTATCGTCTCAATTTAGAAACAAACGCTACCATATGTATCCCATGGGTTTCACACTTTCCAGGTGTTTGGATTACAACTCCAATCAACAAATAAGTCAAGTTTAGCCTACATGGCTTATTTCTAATTTGACCAATCATTTATATATCGATATATTTGTTATTGATTCTTGACTCAAGATCCTCATTTTCTTGCATAAGTGTAGCGCTACACTATTTGCAAATGTATTGTCGCGACAACAATTACTTGTCGGTTCCATAATTTCTTATGTAGACATGGTTTATTGAGATCTCATCATTTTAAATATCTTGATGATTTTCAGGTACCTGAACGTCTTTTAACGTTTCAATTATGTCAAATTTTGGACCACAATATGTGTCCTTAGCATGTCTATATCCTCCTTCAACACGAAGAGTATCATTTGCCTCCATAACAATATTTTTTGTCTATTTGCTCCTTATTTCGAAAATTTTCATTTTTGGAACCGACTGGCATATCACGCTTCTGGCGTGTGATCTATTCACTAGCCAATTGCCTAACAATGGGCATCAATTTCGAAAAGGGTATCTCATTTAGCTGGTATGTATATTTTAGTCATTTTATTTCATCATAAAAATGCATTTGATAATACATTTACTACTCTTTGCAATAAAATTATGAACTTCTAGTTCAAATTGCCTTTTTATGAGGATCTAAATAGAGTAAAAGTGATGAATTGCAATTTATTCTCGCTATCATCCTCCCCCTAATGTTGGGAACATTACTTCATTAAATTGGCAATCAACAAATTGAGCCTTTAAGACATCTCCTATTTGTATTCCAAAATACTTGATTTTAAAGCGAGAGTCACTTCCAACATTTTAAATGAGAATTGTTTGGTTGCAGGCCAAAACAATTACTGAGAGAGAGAAATAACGACAATTTGTCTTATGCAAATAAGCATTTGTAAAATAATTTGCTCCAAACTAGAATGTGGAGAATTGTTCTCACAAATAAGTGGTCTAGCAATCAATTGGAGGTCTTTCATAAGTTTATTGTGCTAACCAATTCTTTCTATGAACATGCATGATTGGATGTTCAATCTATAGAATATTGGCCTACAAGCATCAAAACCTTGAGAAATAAATTTACCATATCACCATTTTGATTGTTTATAAAAATTAGTGCTCTTAACAACTTGCGCAAGTATATCACGAACTTTAAGTCGCGAGATAATAATGAGCACATATGTGACCATTTCATAGATGCATTTATCATAATTATTTGAAAGGTCCATATATTGGATTAATTAATCCACATATATCACATTGAATTCCTTTTGGGAATACAAGAGGTTCAAATCCGATCTTTATTGGTGAAGACCATATAATATATAAGTATATATTTAATTGAGAACATGTAACAAAAGAAAACTCATTACATTGAAAAAACTTCTAGTTCTTCAATGAATGTCCATATGAGTTTTCAAAAATTCTTTGATCATATTCTTTGATAATATCCCAACTGATCATGCCAAAAGATAAAATCATTTGATTAGTAAACTTCTCGTTTACGACAAAAGAAAACACATTACATTGAGATTATTTGTCATTCTCTCTTGGAAACGTGATTAGTTGGAATCAGTTGTCGCTCACTTCTGGGAGCGAGTCCGATTAGGAATAATCATAACATTATTTATTTTTCACATAAAGATTAATTATCATTCACTTCCAGGAATGACAACATCTGAATCATACAAGCATAAAATGTTAAGAGAACGAATGAATACAAGAAAAAAAAGTTACTAACCTCTGGGATATTAGGCGAGATCAATATCTCTCACTTCAAATATTGTATCAACGATCCAACCGCACATATTGAAGAACAACATGTTTTGAACATGCTCACAAAAACTCTCTCATTCTTTGATCTCTCAATTATAGAGTATTCGTATATGTAACAACTTACATGTAAATTTCATATATGAAACAACTTACATTTAAATTTCAGCATTTATATGAAACGGAAATAAGCTATTATACAAACTGCGCACTAAAACAACACATAAGTTGCATTTATAATAAATCCTGATAACAATACTGCTTTTATTCAAAAGCTTTTATTCAAAGATAATAAATCCTAAACATAAAATTCTTGAAAATAAATAAATAAGAAAGTTCTAAAGGAAATCTTGAAAAAAAAGAACTAATCAAATTACTCAACATTCTCATTATTGATCAAATGATCAATATTGTCATCAGAATCTTCAAAGCAATCAGATACATCAAAATCATTTGTATCCTCCATGTCATTATTGTCTGAATCCGTTGTGGAGATAAAATTTGCCACTGCCTTATTATTTTTTATTGATGCTTGATAAAGGTCGACTAGATGTTTTGGCGTACGACAGGTACGTGACCAATGACCTTTTGCGCCACATCGGTAACATGTACTCTCTGTAGTCCTACTCTTTCCATTCTTGTTCTCTTCTCTATTTTCACGCTTCTGGCGTGACTTGTTTTTGGAAGATACATGATGATAACCTTGAAAAGGTTTTTTCTTTATATTTTGACGGTGATTTTTGTTAGAACCATGACTTTTACCACTTCTGGAGTTATAATTTGTCACATTCGCTTCAGGGAATGGAGCAGCACCGACAGGGCGAGCATCATAATTTTTCAAGAGTAGTTCATTATTTTGCTCAGCCACAAGGAGGCATGAGATCAGTTCAGAGTATCTTGTAAATCCTTTTTCTCGATATTGTTGCTGCAAGAGCATGTTCGAGGCATGAAAAGTTGAGAATGTTTTTCTAACATATCTCTATCAGTTATCTCCTCTCCACATAATTTCAGCAATGAAGTAATTTTGTACAGTGCGGAATTATATTCATTAATGGATTTAAAATCCTGTGACCGCAAATGCATCCAATCATAACGAGCCTTTGGAAGAATCACCGACTTTTGGTGATCATATCTTTCTTCCAGGCTATTCCAGAGATCTGCAGGATCTTCCAGAGTAAGGTATTCAAATTTTAAAGCCTCATGGAGATGACGGCGAAGGAAAATTAATGCTTTAGCGCAATCCTTCTGGGATGCAGCATTTCCTTGAACAATGGTGTCCTCAAGACCCAATGATTACAAATGGATTCTAGCATCGAGAATCCAAGTCATATAGTTCTTTCCCGAAACTTCAAGGGCAACAAATTCAAGATGAGAGAGATTTGACAAAATTAAAAAAAATGTTACCTTGAGAGCTTTTCGTGCTGATAACGTGTTGTGAAACTAATAACAATAACAGAGAGAAAATAGAGGAGAAGAGAAAACAATATTATTGATAGTCTGCAAAGTGTGTTCTTCCATTAGGATTCAGAGTGCTATTTATAGCCAAACTAAGGAAGAGATAAGATCAATTCAAATCCTAATAATGAAGAGATAAGATTAAACCAAATCTTATCCAATCTTATCTAAATATGTTAAAGATACAGATATTCACAATATTATCTCATAACAGTTTTGAGCTTAAATCGCCAATTTACTCAATCAAATTCCCAATTCTCATTTCTAAAACTCTAACCCTCCCGTGACACACCCCTCCAACTCACTCTTATAGAACAAATGACCTCAAATGTACCCAAAAAAAGGTGAATTTAGTATTACAAATTTTTGCAAACTTGATTGAAATAAAATGGAAGCTATGAATTATGAACGTTTGGAATTTTCAAGTGCTAGAATAAATGTTTGTGCTAGTAAAATAAATTGTTGTAAATTAAAGAGATAGTGATATAGAGATTGCAATCTTGAATTTAAACTAGTTTAAAGGCGTGTGTATGCACGAGAAAGGGGTTGAATCGTGCTTAAGTTTTAAAATCATTTCCAAAATAATTTTCTTTGAAGAATAGAACTTAGAAGCAAAGTCTTCTAAGATGTAGTGGAATAGTTTCTGAGAGGGAAAAACTTATGAGAAACTTTGCCTTCTGAAAAATGTAACCTTCAAAGAGAGTAAGAAGTGTTTTTCTAAGGGTGTTTTGATAAGCTTCTTATTTACTTAGAATAAGATCAGAGTTAAGATGAGAATGTTAATTTTCACAAACTGTTTGTTAACAATTTATTAGAACGTAAACAATTTATGGAAAAGAAGAATTCACACACAAAGATTTTTATACTGGTTCGGTTCTAACTTTACCTACTCCAGTCCTCAACCTTTAATTAAGAGTTTCCTTAGATATTGTTCTTATCGTGTCTTCTCAGACAACCTCAACTTTACCACCGTAAAGGATTTTCACCACCTCAACAACCTGAGTGGGAATTTCTTTGTCTCAAACAAATGATGACTTTCTTTTCCTTTAACACAAGGACTTTAATGCCTCACAACTTGAGGACTTTCAATGCCTCACAACTCGAGGACTTATGGTTTTTTACAAAGATGTGTTTTTCTTTAGTAAAACACTATCAAGACCTTAGTCGCAGCTAAGAATGATTCTTGATAGACTTGTAGAATTGACTTGCACAAAGGCAAGAATAAAACAGTTATAAACTACAAGATTTTACAAAGATACTTTTTAGTTCTGAGAAGTCCTTCTGAGAGGCTTTCAATTATTTTGCAAAATGGATTTCAATTTTACAGAGTTTCAGCACTTTAATACATTGAAATTCTCAGTAGTGAACTCATGCATTGTTATGGTATTTATAGAGTTGGAATCCATTGAGATTTGAAAGCTATCCGAGGCTGATGTGGCTTGTTGTAAACTCAGATGTCTTTTAGAACGGCTCCCTGCAATGTCAGCGTGATTTGAGGAGCTTTTCAGGATGTGCACTGTGCACAACTACCAATACTCCTTAGAGAATGTTCTGAAGTTGATGAGAATGTTCCAAATGTTTTGAGTCCTGAGACATGATCACTTCTAGAAAGTGCCTTCTGAGTGAGGTATGCCTTTTAAGTGATAAACCTTCTGAGTGAAAGGTCTTTTGAGTGAAGTTCCTTTTGAGAAAAAAATTTTTGTATTGCCTTCTAAGAGGCTTCTGAATGAAATTTTGTTTTCTCTTCAGAAGTGCATTATTCACCTTAGCTTCTAAGACATCCTTTTCGAGTTCTTCTAAGCTTCGATTTTATTTTCAATTTTGAGGTTACTACATGCAATTTTTATGGTCTCATTTGAATGGATACTATTCTCACGCTAAGCTTTATGAGTACACACTTAGCACTCATATTAGCTTTCATTAACCAAAATCTTTATCTTTTAACTTAAGATTGTTATCATTAAAATATTTAGATTGCATAAGAGTAATTTTTAAATCTTAATTACTCTTAGAAGGGTTATGAAGCTTATAATCTCCCCCTTTTTAATGATAACAATTTAAGATAAATATTTTGTTTGATATTTGAAATATTTTCTGTTTAATATTAGAACTTATTCAGAATGCATTTCAGCTTTCTTAGAAGATAACCTTAGTTTTTGAGAAAAACTAGTGTTATTTTCTTAGAAGGCTTCTTGATAAACAACAGAAATTGAAAAAATGCATTGCAATTTATCAAGTTGAATATGCATATGTTTTTCATTGATATTTGATCAATATACGTGAAAAGGAAATACAAGATGCCATAAAAGTAAAAATAGGATGCCAAAATAAAAAAAAACTTTAAAAAAATCTTAGAGCTCCCTCGAAGTCCTAGCCTATGTTTATCTTGGCCAAAATATTTTCTAATACTTTCTTCCCTTTGTTACATCAAAAAGGGTAGCTAGAGAATAAACACCATAATAGACTTCTCTTGCTAACTCCTTCGAGCGATATACCTCAGAAGTTTGCATATTTCCACCACATGTTCCTTAACACCAAAATGTGAAGGTGTTTCTGGAGGCAAGGCGTCAGAAGTTGAATCAACTTCGGGAGGAGGGGGAATAGCATATGGACATCCTCTATTGTTTTCTTCTTCAAAGAGATTGAACATGAAATCCTCCTTCTGAGGAGATGGTTGAGATGACTGCTCAATCTCAGAAGACTGTCCTGCTTCAGAGGGTCGAACATGCTCAGAAGCTTTAACAACCTCAGACGGCTGTACCCTTGTGTTGTTGGCTCAAAAGTGTCAGCAGGAAGAAAGAATTGAGGTATAGGGTCTGTTGAGGCATAGGTTCTAACATTCCAGCAACCACAGATAATTCAATGCTAGTTGAGACATGGGTCTTCCCATGTTCTTGGGTGGTCTCTAAGGGTTGGTTGCCAACCTCAGAGGTTGGTTCCTCTGCACCAGGTGGTGGTTGTGGTTGCTCTTCTGGTTGTTGCTGTTATTGTTGTTCTTCTTCTGGCTGAGGTTGTGGTTGAGGCTCCACTTGTTGTTGCTTCTTAAAGGCGTCCTCAATGTCGAGGTGCATTTCTTCCATTCTGAGAGCCAGATTCTGAGGAGGCACCTCAACAGCTTCAAAAGCAGTTGCTTCTGAAATAACAACCTTAGAACTTCCACCTTGAGGTGGTACCTGAGGAGTTCTGAGAGCACTCCTAGCATCTTTGTGTCTTGTCTCCGTTCTAAACTGAGAACTATCGTCCTCAGAGGATGGAGAATCTGCTTCATTCCCATCAGTGCCCTCAACATCGTCCCGAGCGGGCGAGACTTCCCCAGAGGGTGATGAGTGATGGGAGGGCTCTAGTTCTTCAGCCAGTTGTTCTTGGTCATCCTCCTTCGCAGGGCTGGGATCCTACTAGGATACATCTTCTTGATGCAGTGGCTCCCCTTGAGGGCCTGCATCTTGAAGGAAATCTTCCTCATGAACAGAAAGAGAAGGAGAACGAGGTGGAGTAGGAATAGATTTAAGGGGAAGGTGTTTTACCAACCTTCTTCTCTTCTTAGCAGCAACTAGTACTTCAGGAATTGTAGATGGTGCAAGTGGTGCAGTAGATGATGTGGGTGGAGGTTGCTTTCCTTTCCTCACCAATGGTGGTGACTTTTGATCCTCCTCAGAAGTCATGCTTCTTGTGACCCTTGGTGGAGTGATCTGAGTCTTCTGCTTCTCCTAGCTTTCAGAAGAAGGAGCAGCTTTCCTTTTTTCCTTTCTTAGTTTTTCTCGGAAGCTATTCTCACCTACTTAGAAGTCATGGAGGACTTAGAAGGTATGGTGTAACCCCCTAGTAAATAGCCCTTAATGCTTAAGTCATATTATGCCACTTATAAAAGGTCACATCCTGATTTGATAGCTTGTTTTCTTTTAAAATAACATACGCGGAAAATAGGCGGGCGTAAAATTTTTGCAATTCGTTACGATATAAAAATAAGGGCTTCGCGCATACAATAAGCGATAATATAAGCAACACAAACATAAATAAAGCTGAAATAAATAAATAGTACTCATCACATATAAATAAACTCCCATCAAGTACCAAATCATAAATAAATACTAGGTTTTATCCCATAATCCAAAAACTATGACACATGAGACTCCACCATAAATACAAATAAATAAATAGTTGTCGGCTAACAATGGTCCGAACTCAGAAATATAAATAAAGAGGAAAACAGAGAAATTGTAACATCTAAATGAAAAGCAACATATGTCTGTAAACTGAAATCAAATGACTGAAATGTAACTATAGAATAATCTAGCTAATCTGCTCCTGCTCCTCGCTGGCACCAATGTAACACCCTACTAGATAGCCCTTAACGCTTAAGACATTTTAGGCCATTTCATAAGGGTTACTTCCTGTTATCATAAATATTTTTATATTTAAAATACATATACGCGGAAAATACGTGGGAGAAAATTTTCATAAATCGTTTGCGGAATATAAAATAAGGGCCTTGTGAAATAATACGACGTATATAGACGTAGAAAGGATAATTCTGAATAATACCTCATTATAATAAATTAATCAATCAAAATCTCCCAGATCATACATCAATCAAAGGTAATAATAGGTGTAATCTCATGAGCCCAAAAACGAGACTCACAAGACTCCACTAATACAATCCATCAATATAAATACTTCCCGGCTAACAAAGGTCCGGACTTAGGAAAATAAATGGAAATGTAGCCATAACTCAACAACATAAATTCCATAAAAGAAATAACTCAAAGACATGGTCCATAAAATAATCCGATAAAAGAGCAATAAATGAAATCTAATCTATGACTATTCGGGCTCCAAACTCGCGCCGTCGTCCTGCTGATACTCATCATCTAAAAGGGGTGAAATAACATGGGGTGAGTACTTGGAAGTAACTCAGTAGGGGAGCCGTCCCGGGTTTAATTAGTAAATAAGTGAACATGAATGAATTCAATTCAATTATAAGTTCCAAAATGATCTTATCCCGGTACGACTACCTATGTGCGTCTTGTTCCTTTTAAATTAACAGTTATACAGAATATAAATAGTCATCAATATGTGGTGTGATAAGTGCTTGACTATTATACAAATAAACATAAAGTAAAATAGCATTCTTTGTCTGTAACGTATATCTCATATTCTTTACTTAGATTATCTTGAGTCTTTTAAGCATACTTAGTATGTCTGTGGATCCGTTTTAATTAAAGCACGCCCTTTTGGTGCCCGTGGATCATTTACATTGTTTTGGCCTGACCACCCTCCTGTAACCTCCGCATCGCCGACCCTAGGTATGAGCTCATCCTATACTATTGGGTAGAGGGGGTAATTCACCTTCCGCTAGTGAGTCGTTACAACCGAGGTTGCCAGCCCCCTGTAACGTTCATCACGAACGGAGAGGCTACTTTGTGTGTTTTTAACTTTCTTTTTACTTTGCACATTAATCTCTTTATATAACATGTACTCATTCATCATATACATCATATAACCATTTCAAACACCATATATAATCACATACAATCCATAGGATATTCATACATATCATTCATACAAGTCGTAGAACACATTAGGGTGCATAAAGGGTCAAAACAGTTCATTTTCGCATAAACAACAGTGCTATAATCGATTACCACGGGATGGTAATCGATTACTGTAATCGATTACAGGACCCCTGTAATCGATTAACAGAGAGAACGCGTTTCTGACGTTTGGAAATTCACTTGCTGTAATCGATTACGAACTCGTGGTAATCGATTACAACGTCGTAAAACATGATTCTAGAGTTCCAAAATACGATTTTTCATAGCCAATGGCCAAAATAATAACCTAGAATCGTTCCAATCGTTAGAAATCAAAGTCATACGAAAATAAATCATAAAAATACATTTCAAACACTTTTTAATCGGTGAAAACACTTTTAATTTCAATATCAATCGGTACAATTTACCCCTTTCATGAACCCTAATGGGTAAAATGACAAAGACATCAATTTCATTAAAAACATCATTATCATGCACGAAATTCAACATTCAAAATGCCTAAACCCTACCTCTTAGCAGACAACAGCAAAACCTTGATGACAACACTCTAGCCCGACGTTTCCCGTGTATACTCTTTCTCTCTCTAAACCCACGAACGGTCCGGTGACACTTGATGAAGAAAAGAAATCAGTGGTTATGTGTATTTCGGTGTGAGGATCAAGAATATGTGGTCGGTTTCTTGATCGGGTGAGAATTGGTGGGTGTTTCTTGGCGTGAAATGGTTATGGCTTTGTATATTTTTGAGAGAGAAACCTATGGAGGCTCAAAGATAGAGAGAGAGGGTTTTCTGATGGAATGAGGGTGGTAGTAGGGTTTACACACGTGGTGGCTAGGTTAAACATGCTCTGGAGTCACTGTGGGGCCCGAACGTCACTTAAACACGCTGAAAAACGCGTTCTGCGCACATGGTAATCGATTACATCGATTTTGTAATCGATTACTGGGCTGTGAAAAAACTCCAAAACACTTCTAAAACGTCCCGACTCGTACCTTAACATCCATATATCCTTTTTAACTTTTAAACATCATAAAATCACATACTTGGGAACTTAAAACACATAGCATATAATACTTTAGGCTAGAAGAAACTTATCCACTCAAATCCAATTAAGTCCCAACTAAGGTCCTTTACCCTTAATTTGTCTTAATTAGGACTTAATTAAAGATCGGGGGTGTTACAACCAATGCCCTGCTTGATCTGATCCTCTAAAGGTGGGGAAAAACATGGGGGGAGTACTGGGAAGTAACTTAGTAGAGGAAGCCGCCCCGAGTTTAATTATGAAATAAGCGAAGCATGATTGTATTTATTTCACATATAAATTTGAAAATAATCTTTTCCCGGAATGTCTTACCTAAGTGTGTCTTGTTCATTTTATTAATTGCATATAACATCACATATAAATATAAGTGTCCTTGTGTAGTGTACTAGTTCTCCTAACCATAAACATCATATAATCATAACATAACATTCATAAACTTTGTTGGTCGAGTGGCCTCTAATATACTCAAGAGGGGGGTGAATTGAGTAGAAATGACAATTAAAAACTTTTCGAACTCCTTTTATTTGTTGATGGATAATGTGATAATGTAGTATAAAATGTATATGATAAATGCGAAAATAATAAGAGTAAGGGAAGAGAAAACTGACACAAAAGATTTATACTGGTTCGGCCACAACCTTGTGCCTACATCCAGTTCCAAGTCTCCCACTTGGATAGTCCACTATAATCATCACCAAGATTACAACACTTGATTGTTCCAAAGGGATACCCCACCCTTCCAATCAAGCAATCTCAAACCAAAGTGATTATCACCCAATCACTTTATTTCAATCTTACAATTTGTGAAGAAAAAGAAATCTCTTACAAAAACTCTCTCAAAGAGTAAATATACAATTTGATAATGCAATCCTATTATCTCAAAATGAATAGAAAGAATTAGACCACATGAGATTAGAAAAAGTGAGAGAAAAAGGTTAAAACACTTTTAGAATATGTCTCTCATAATTCTCATTGTTTGGAATTAGAAACAATTGGTATTTATAGAGTTTCAACCATTGCATGCATGTACCAATGTGACTCTTCAAATAAAACCAATTTAACACTTTGTAATCAATTACACCTCTTGCTATCAAGACTCTTGTGATCAATTACATCATGTCTTTTCATTCAAATTTGAAATCTTTAAGAGTCAAAATAATTTCCAAGCATATTAAAATAATTATCTAATATTTCAAAACTTATCAAGGATATTTTCCAACACGTTTTAACGCATAGTTTTGAAACTTTAATTATTTTCATGAAATCATTTAATAAAATCATTTTGAAAACCTATTTCATAAAAATTGTGGTCATTCATTTTATCTATCTTGAGATGTACATAATTTAATCTAAATGACCTTACTAATTAATCTTCAAAATATCTTCAATATCTTCGAGATCAATCTTGATATTCATCATGTGACTTGATTACTTTGCTTTCAAGATAACAACATTTAATCCCTTTTTGACATTATCAAAACCTGTGACATTAAACACACATATAACCACAAACTTGCATTAATATTTTGGCCTACCCACCCTCTGTTACATATCCTCCACTTCACCAACTCCTAGGCATGAACTCATCCTAAACATATTGGGGAGATGGGGTATTCACTTTCCCTTAGTGATAGGTTGCATGTCGAGGTTGTCATCCCTCCCCAGCAACATTACCACATGTCGAAGGCTACTATGTGTTTGATCATGAACTTTAACTTTATCTGTGTGTCACCCTGTGATGTCTTTACCTTTAGCATATATATTTTAACATTACATAATCATATAATAACATAACACATTCATATATCATCATAATTATATAACATAATCACATAACATCATAATAACATTATATACACCACATCATTAAATCATAACACACATTAACATATAATCATGTATATAACTCATAAATATCACATATAATTCATAGGCAAATCATACATGCCGTACATATAAGTTGTAGAACACGTTAGGGCACATAAAGGGTCAAAACATTTAATTTTCGTAGAAATTACAGTGTTGTAATCGATTACAGAAACGACGTAATCAATTACAGTAATCGATTACAGTGCCTCTGTAATCAACTAACAGAGAGCCTTATTTTCTCACAATTGGAAATTCTCAGCTCGTAATCGATTACGAACCCGTGTAATCGATTACGAACGCGAGAAATCAGATTCTAAGGTTTCAAAGACACATTTTTCATGAGCCAGTGGCTAAAACTTGATCTAGAACCTTTCCAATTGGTTGAAAACTTAAACATACATGAAACCCTCAATGAATAACCTTTCTAAACAACTTTCAATCGGTAAAAACTCTTTTTCTTTGAAAACCATTCGGTAAAACATAACCCTTTCATGAACCCTAACAGGAAAAATGACTTTAATCCATAATATATCAGAATATACAATTATACACATGGAATTATGCATGCCTTGAACCCCTACCTCTCGTAGACCTCCAAAGAAAAGCTATATGACACCATTTCCCGGCGAAATCATGGTTTGTCTTTCTCTCACTAGCCCCATGAACGGCAGGATAACAAAAGGTGATCCCTTTGAAGAATTTGAATCGGTAGAAAGGTGTATTTCGGTTAGAGCGGATTAAGGAAATGTAATTATTTTAGTGACCGGGTAAGGTTTCATATGAGTTTGGTGTTGTGGGATGGCTATGGCTTTGTGTTCTTGAGAGAGAGAGAGAGAGAGAGAGAGTATGGTGGAGGCACAAGGGTTTAGAGAAAGTGTTTAGAGTGTTTCTGAAACAAGGATTAGGGTTTCTCACGTGGTGGCATGGTTATGCATTTGATGTATGCTAAAAGCGTCGTTAATTCTTTTAGCTACAACCAACTTAGAATTAAAAATAAGTTCCCAAAAAGGTATTGAATTAATTAGCTATAGTAGTATAGCTAGTCAACCCAAGTCGTCTCTCAAGGAGGCTTATATCATTGATCTAGTGTGTATAGTATATATAGATTTGAGATTGTGCAAGAAGTGAATAAAGCTATGCAAATAAAGGAAAATAACAATGCAAAAAAGTTTTGGTGTTGGGACATGCATCAAACCATATTTTCCCCATCCTAAACCCACCTAGGCATTTTATCAAACACCTTGCAAGCAACTTACACATGAATAAGAATTATTCAACCAAAATGATTTGGATCCAAACCAAAATAGTAAAACTATCCTAAACATATGCAAACCTAATTCTCAATCAAGAATTATTCCTACTCTCCTAGCAAATGGGCATCAAATGATAATCCTCACTCAACACCCAAAAACACTCAAATGCACAATAATCTCTCAATCAAGAAATCAAAATGCATTCAAGATATACAATTAAAATCAGCAAGCATGGATCTACACAAACAAACTTCAATTGCATTTGGAACCAAGAGATTAGGAAGCAAGAGCAAAATCATGCAATGGGTTTCAAGGGAAAATGTAATTCTAGCATTACCCAACACCAAGAACAAAGGGACTACTCAACCATAATTAAAGCAAGTAAGAAACAAGAAATTAAAGCAATAGCAAAGATGGAAATGAAATTAGAAATTAAATTGAACTTGGAGAATTGTATGTAATGTGTAGAGAGAAAATGTAAAGAAAATGTAAAGAGAGATTCTAGAGAGAAGGGAGAGCTTCTCTCTCTAGAATAACGTAACCTAAAACTAAAACTAAGGAAAATGAAAGTTGTTTAGCCCAATTACAAAAGGGGTCTTAAGTATAAAATGAACTAGGGACTAAATTGCAAATTCTGCATAATTTACTGCTGCTGTCACGACCCGGTCGCTAGCGACCAAGCAAGCATAATGCTGGTCGCTAGCGACCAACACAGTAAACCCAAAGATGCAGCTTTTTCTCCGGCTTGCCGTTTCGTCCGCTCGTTCGCTCCGATGCTCCCGATGCTTCCAAGACTCGAAGTAGCTCCGGCCTAGGTTCCTGAAATCCAAAGACACTACCCAAGAGTGCATCAAAAGATAACAAGACCAAAGTGTCACTAACAAGCCTCAAAAAGACGTAAAATTGCCACACTAACCAAGAAAGCGAAAATATGCACAAACAATGTAAAGAACCATTATTAAAGCAATAAAGAATGCAAGATGCACATGTAAAGGTAAAGAATGCACAGAATTTCGCATCCTATCAGCATTATATAGAGACGTTGTGGGGCCTAAGCGTAACTTAAAACACACTAAAAACGCTCACAACACATGCTGGAATCGATTACCATACAATGGTAATTGATTATCACCTATAAAAATTCTCATATATGAAAGTCTGCACTGTGTAATCAATTACCAACCCGTGGTAATCGATTACTGGGCTGCGAAACAGCCCAAAAACACCATGAAAACGTCCCAACTCGTGCTATAACCTTACATACACTTAATTTAACTTCATGTATCATTAAAACATAAATAAAAACACATAAACACATACAAATAAAACACATAAACACACAAAGGGTTATCTAGGAGAAACTTATCCACTCAAACTTAATTAAATTCTAACCAAGGTCAATTACCCTTAATTTCACTTAATTAGAACTTAATAAAAGTCAGGGTGTTACATTTGGCAGCTTTAGCAACATCCTCCTCAGAAGGATTAGCTTCTCTGCCTTCATCTCCAGAAGCATCCTTGTTTGAATTTTCTTTGTCCTTATGAGAGATCCTTTATCTCTTGATAGAATTGAAGGTGATGATGGAGAATCGATTGTTGTTGTAATGTACTCCAATGCATCAAGTGGAAGCTTGAGATCTTCAAATATCCTAGTGAGAAATCTCCCATAGGGCAGGCTGGTCTGCTTCCTCTTAGGATGAGCTTGATGTATGATGTAGTTGATGAAGGTGTGTGTTTGCGCGAGAAGGGGCGGTTGAATCGTGCTGTGGATTTTAAAAATCTTTTCCAAAAACAAGTTCTTAGAAAAACTGGACTTAGAAGCAAATCATTCTAAGTAGCAGCGGAAGACTTTCTGAGAAGATAAGGCTTCTGAGAAGCTTTGTCTTCTGAGATAGTTACCTTCTGAGTAGGTAAAGTGAATTTACAGTTTTAGTTTAAAACACTTTAACTCAAGATAATTCAGATTATGAGTTTGATTCATAAGGTTAAGTTTTCAAAGAGTTGTTTCGTCAAGTTTTTCAATGTATGAGATGTTTGACGGAAAAGAGAAAATCACACAAGAGATTTTATACTGGTTCGACTTAACTTTAGCCTACTCCAGTCCTCAACCTTCAGTTGAGATTTCCTTACATATTTTTCTTAAAGTGCCTTCTCAGGCAGCACCACCTTTACACCCGTAAAGGATTTTTACCACCTCACAACTCGAGGGGGATTTCTTTGCCTCAAACACAAGAGGACTTTCCTTGCCTTAACTCTAAGGACTTTTCTTGCCTCACACACGAGGACTTTACTGCCTCAACAATCGAGGACTTTAGACGCCTCACAACCGAGGACTTAGAGTTTTTACAAAGAGTTATGATGGTGAGCGTCGCGACTCCCACAAATTTATTATTTATAAACCAAGTTCCCCTAATATAGTGTAGTGGAAACCTAGGTCGTCTCTCACAAGGAATGGATATGAGAGCAATACTCAAAGCTAGTTGTAGTGATGATTGTCACAAATTGGGGGGGTTTTTAGTGCAAGAAAACAAAACTGAATTGTTGTAAATTAATTGATAAAACAGTGGCTCATGAGGGTAAACAAACATTGGGAAATTTATCATTGGCTACAAGAAAATGCATAGATTGGTTAATTACGCCAGAGTTATATCTAACCCTATTGCTGTGATTTTAATGATAGGTTTCCTAGAACAAGATTAATTATTGAGATCTCACCTAAAAGACTAAGAATAGAGTAAAGAGTTACATACAATTGCTTAAATTAGGGGAATAAAATATTAGCAAAATCGGCGTTATCAAATATCCCCACACTTGAACAATTGCATGTCCTCATGCAAGAATCAGTGATGTAAATACAGTGCAGCACAATTATATGACTAAATCCTGAACTAAACAAAACACTGATGATGATGGAAAGTTAATCAAAACAGCACACCCTGGTCAAAATCACGCAAAAACCACAAATATATTACAAGTTGGCAGTCAAAAGAAAATCATGAGTTAAGAGAATCAGTTCCTGTTATACAGAGCTGGTTGATTGGCCCTCACCAGTGTGTTTATCTCTAAATCACTCAAGTGTTTAGGCTAGGCACTCAATAATGAGAAACACACAAGATTTGCTCTACTTCTAAGAATGCAATTCTACAAACATGGTACATCAAGAGGTATTTATAGGGTTGTAACGGGGCTGGGACAGGTATGACATATATGGGAAGTGGACTAGTTTTAAGAAATTAAGAATTCATGATTTGAATGATCCTAGATGATTTACAGAAAGAAAGAAAGAGAGAGAAAGGGGGAGAGAGAGAAGGACAGAGAGAGACCCAAGATCACTAAACCAAGAACAATTCCCAAACAAAAGTATTCTCACAATCCCAACAACCTTTATTCACGGACAATTACAATGGATAATTTTTTATTTTATTTTTATTTTTCTCTTTTTTTTTCTTTTGCTGAATGCTCATTCCAATTTCTTTGTAACACTGAAATGAGAAACCAAAGAGAAGATACGAAACACCACTTATATACAAAAACACTACCCTTTACATGTTATCCTCATTCCAATTTACAATTCAAATCCCATTTCCCACACTACTTTGCCCAGTATTCAAACCATGTCCTCCTAATTTCTCAGAGGGATTTTTCATTGTTTTTCACTTTCTGGCTTGTAATGAGCTTAAAAAAGAATAAAGGGGTAAAAAGGCTCAAATTGGCTACAAACAAAAGGGAATATGTATCAGGTGGCTATTTGGCTAAGTGGCTAAAAAGATGAAAGCAAAAATCATGCCTCAATCACACGCAACATGTATAAAATGCAAAACAAGAATCAAGCAAGTTTCTGGACAACAAATACAAGTGCGTGTGTGCTCACAGAATAAAGTGATCGACAGATGTACTCAATCACACAACAGGCTCAAAATCTCACAGGTATTACAAGCAACCAATCAAAGATAACATGAAAAATTCAAACTCATACAGGTATAACGTGCCAACAATTCTAATTTAAAATCACAAGGTAAGAGCAAATTCAGACCAAAGGGTGTTATAAAAGTAACTAACCAATCATCATACACAAACACATAAAATAAAGGAAAATAAAACAAAATAACTATACATGCAAGATATACACAAAAACAATTTCTACACCCTCCCCACACTTGAATAAGGCATTGTCCTCAATGACAAACAATAAAAGAACAAAGAGAGGGGTATAGAGAGAACCTGGAGAGAACTCAGTTGCCGTCAGATGACTGCTCAGCTGCGCCAGGGCGCCGTATATGCGCTAGGGCGCTGGTGCAGTGAATGATCGGGCGCTGGAGCACCAACAGGGCGCCAGAGCACCGGTTCTGCTGCAGAAAACGTCTGTTGCTGTCATGTACTCAGTGCCTGAGACTCCCTAATGCAAAGTTAAATCTAACAAACATAGAATGATTAATTATAAATATTAAAACATAAAAAGAAAAATAAAAGGCTGCAAAATTAAAATTGGTGGGTTGTCTCCCACAAAGCACTTGGCTTTATCGTCCCTAAGTTGGACGGTTGGTCGGCCACTCTTAGGGTGGCTTATGTTTGAATTGATCCAGCAGTTTCCACCATGGTGTGCTTTCCATACCTCCACCGGGATCCCATGAGAAGTGAACCACTCTAAAGAGAATGATCTCTTTATTATTTCGAGACCCAAGAGTTTTGATCCTTAATTTTCCCCTTGAAGCACAACACTCACTCCTGCAAAAAGCATCTCTAAAATAAACAAAATCAAGTGAGAAAGGATGGAAGTCCTCACAAGATGGGTTAGAGAAAACAGAATTGAAAGCAATTAGTTTCCAAGAAGTTCGAACTTGAGAAGATACCGACACCCTACAAAGGGTAAGGAGTTGAGCATCAGTCTCGAGACGAGCATACTCATGAGGCCCAAGAGAAAATGGGAAAGGTCCCAATGGTGGCCTTGAAACAACAAGGGACGAGGGAGTGGAACCAATGACTTATTCCTTGCATGCCTCGTCAATTTCTCCCAGTGAGGGAATCTTTTGTAAGCTCCAGAACCTTTCTGAGAGAATTAAGCATAATTCTCTTAGAGTTATGAAAGTTTTAATGATAACAAGGTAAGCCATAAGTATAAAATTTTACTTAAGATTTTGCTAATATGTGCGCTAAGTGTCTCAGAAGCTATAAATTATTGCAATGCCATGAGAAAGACCAAGACAAACATCAAGTAGCCTTGAAATCAATTGATAAAATCATAGCGCCAAAGATATCAGAAGGATGTCTCAGAAGCGCTGAAGGTGAAAACATGTTTCTGAGGAAAGAACACTGTCGCTCAGAAAGGTCTCAGAAGACCTTGCGACTAGTAGTTCTCAGAAGGGTCTTCCCTCAGAAGGTTTGCCTCAGAAGTCCGTACAACTCTTAGAAGGTTGGACTCAGAAGCAACCAAGTGTCTGAACTCAAGGAAGCACAAAAGTCTCAGAAAGCTCGCTACAACTAGCCAAGGAAGTGGGAACACGCGCACTGTGCAGTTCTGAAAGTTCCTCATTTTGCGCTGACTGTAGCAGGGAGCCGTTCTGAAAAGACACAGCCACATAAGCAAAGTGAAAGCTTCTAATTTCGCGGCTCTTTGATGCCTATATATATGAGTTCAATTCCAGAGCAATGTGACGAAACTCTTGCGCTAAAATCTTGATTAAACGTGCCAAAACTCTGTTGAATTGAAAATCATTTGCGAAAACTTAGAACTTTCTCAGAAGACAATTTTTACGAAATTGTTTCTCTAACTTTGCAAAATCTTCTAGTTATGAATTGGTGTAAATCTTACATTTGTAAGTTAATTCTAGAAGTCTACTAAGTGTAAACTAGGTTTGTAACTTAGTCTTGGTAGTTATTTTTCGATCAAATCAACCTTCGAAAAACGCTAAGTCCTTCTTTGTGTGAAGGCAAGTTAAGTCCTCTGGTGTTTGAGGCAACGTTCAAAGTCCTTAATTGATTAAGGCAAGGAAGTCCTCTGTTGTGAGGCAAGGAAGTCCTTAAGTGTTTAAGGCAAGAAAGTCCTCTCGTGTGAGCAAGGAATCCACTTCGGGTTGTGAAGTGGTGGAAGTCCTTTACTTGGTGAAGGCACTGTTGTCTGAGAAGGCACATTAAAAAGAATATCTAAGAACTCTCAACTGAAGGTTGAGGACTGGAGTAGGTTGGTTATAACCGAACCAGTATAAAACTCTTTGTGTTAAGCTTTTCTCTCTTACTCTTTAATTGCATAAGCTTGAGAAAAACTCAACCACGGTTTTAATTAAGAGGTCTTGTGAAACATTACTGATTAAAATCAGAAAGCGTTAAAAGATTATAACTCAAGTCATTTTCTTAAGACTTCTCAGATAGGAACTTTCTCAGAAAGACTAAGTCTCAGAAACTTAATCCTCTCAGAAAGCTATTCCGCTGCAAGCTCTTAAATCCACCTTCTGAGTAAAAACAGCTTTCTAAGTAAAAGTTTTAAAAGGTAATTTCAAAACTTGCACGATTCAACCCCCCTTCTCGTGCACACATACACTTTCAATTGGCATCAGAGCTCGGTCCTTAAGGGTTGAGCACGTAGCAGTGTCAAGGAAAAAGATCCACGAAAGGAAATATAATTCACCAGCTGCATTCATATCAGATGGGGCTTCAATAAAAAGACCTCCGATGTTTCTTGGAGACAGCTTCGACTACTGGCGTGACAGGATGACGCTGTTCATCAAGCACACCAGTCTGGACTTATGGATAGGATCGAGAATGGAGACTATCAGCCTCTGCAGACAATTACAGAGGATGCTGTAGTTGCAACAGACGCTGAGCCAGAGTGGCACCTCCAGCACTCAGAACCTACACAAGACGGGTCCCTAAGGACGAATGGACTCAAGAGATGAAGGAGAAATACAACTCAACTTCAAAGCCAAGTATATTCTCCTCTGTGCTTTACCCAAAGTAGAATATGACAAATTGTGTCATGTGATACTGCACAAGAGATTTGGAAAGACTTCATATGCTGCACGAAGGTAATGACGAAGTCAAGGAAACAAAAATCTCAATGCTCGTACACAAATACGAGTCTTTAGCATGCAGTCTGAGGAAACTATTGACAGCATGTCAATAAGATTTCTCCATATCATCAATCAGCTGAAAGTCTGGGAAGACTTATTCAACGCTGAGATGGTAGAAAAATCCTCAGAAGCCTTTCTGCAAAATGACGTCCTAAGGTCACAGCAATCCAGGAAGCCAAGGATCTAAACCAGCTAGTTTGGATGTACTATTTGGTTCGCTCAGAACGCATGAGATCGAACTGGAAGGGTTGCTCGGAGGACCGTCCGCTTCCTCCAGACCTCAGAAGGGATTGGCTCTGAACAGTCAAGTCAGAAAGTCTTCCAAAGCTTTCAAAGCTGAAGAAGCTTCTGAGTCTGACAATGATGAAGGCTCAGAATCCGACGAAGACGACATCTCTCTCCTAGTAAAGAAAATGAAGAAAGCTGGAGAAGAGGCTAAACAAAACAAGGAATTCACTCCTAAGAAAGGAAGTCAAAGCTTCAGATGCCACATGCTTTGGATGTGAAGAAAAGGCCACTTCAAGACGGAGTGTCCACAAAACAAGGGAAGAAGAAATTCATTCCCAGAAAGAAAAAGAAGGCAATGGCTGCAACCTGGAGTGATTCAGAAGACGAAGCTTCTGAAGCAGCAAGTGAGGAAGAAGAAGCTAATGTGTGCTTCATGCAGAACTGACTACATTCTGGAAACAGAATCTGAGTCAGAAGAGGTACAAATTCCCCTCCTCTTCATACTCATACGATGAGCTCTCAGAACTCTATTATGATCTTCTGAAGACTCAAACGAGTTAGCTAACAGTTTCAGCGACCTCAAAAAATCTTTTAAAAACACAGAAGCTGAAATGCAAGACTAACTCAAGAAGTTCAGAACCTAAGGCTTGAAAGAGACGACTTCAAAGGTAGATACCTTGAAGTCATGACCTGTATCAAGCATTAGAAAGTTTGTCTTCATCACAGTAGAAAGGCTGAAAGGCCATGATCGAACTGCAAAGACAAATGAACTTCTAACTCTGACTTAGTTAGATGGTAAATGTGAAAGATGCTAAGTCTTTTGCTTGGGGTCAAGACCCTATAAAGACAAAAGCGGTCTTGGATATGAAGAAGTCTTTGACACATATCTTGATCCACTCTTAACTAAATCACCCGCATGTGCATTGCATGTTTTAAGAGTGGTCATGGTTCTGAAAAATGCCCTATGTTGAAAAAGGAAAATCTCTAGCCTCAGAGGCTAAGAAGAAAACTCAAAAGCAAATCTTCTAAGAAGACTGACCCCTCTCAGAAGGGTAAACTTCTCAGAAAGCAAGTGCTTCTGAAAGGGCAAACAAAAGGTCTTGAATCTCAAAACCATGACCCCTTTAATAAAGAAGGCAAAGTCCAAGAAAGCAACAAGCAAGGACCCAACAAAGAATGGGTACCTAAATCTGTTAACTTTGTGACTGCAGGTACATCATCAAGCGCTGCTCCACCACCACGATGAGCAGTGGTACCTTGACAGTGGCTGCTCGAGGCACATGACTGGAAGCAAGCATTGGTTCAGAAGCCTCAAGCCCAAAAAGGGCGGAACAGTGCGATTCGGTGATGGAGCTAAGGGAAGAGTCACTGCAATCGGAGATGTTGGTAAGGATTCCTCTCACCAATTCAGATGTACTTTTGGTCGATGGCTTAACTCACAATCTATTAAGCATTAGTCAATTTTGTGACAAAGGCTTAAGGTTGAGTTTTATGCCAAGTATTGTCATGTGATTAATCTCACAAATGACAAGATCGTTCTGGAAGGAAACGTGTTGGTACATTTATGTTATCCATCTGGATGATCTAAGGATCAAATGTGGAATGCTTGTCTCTATCCAAGAAGACAAATGGCTATGGCATAAGAACTTGGTATGCCATATGAGACTTCTTTCTGAACTCTCTCAGAAAGGACTTGTAAGGGCTTCCAGAATTAAGTATCAGAAGGATGCAACCTGCGATTCTGTGAAAAGGGAACAGACCAAGGCTTCCTTTCCCAGTAAAAGTGGTATTTCTACTCAGAAACCACTGAACTGCTCCACATGGATCTCTTCGGACCAACCAGAACGGCTTCCCTTTCTGGAAACGCTATGGCTTGTCATAGTGGATGATTACTCCAGATTCACTTGGGTTTTCTTTCTAGCTTCTAAGGAAGAAACTTTTGAGAAGTTCAAAGCATTTGCGAAAAGTTTCAACTGAAAAGATTCGCACATTCATGCATTAGATAGATCATGGTGTGAATTGAAATCATGCGTTTGAAAAGCTTGTGAAAATCTGGCATTGCTCACGAATTCTCATCTCCCAGAACTCCTCAACAAATGGAGTAGCTGAGAGGAAGAATCGAAGCTTCAAGAGATGGCAAGAACCAATGCTCTTAGAAAGTGGACTTTCAAAGGTTTCTGGGCTGAAGCAGTTAATCTTCATGCTAATTCAGAATCGAGTCTTTCTGAGACCAATTCTGAAAAAGACACTTACGAGCTGTGGAAGAATAAATACCAACATTTCTTATTTCCATGTATTTGTTCTTCTTGTTTTATTCTCAACACAAAGGACAAACTCTCTAAGTTTGATTCCTAAGTCCGATGATGGTTACTTCCTAGGATACTCCTCATCTCTAAAGCTTACAGAGTATATAACAAAGAAGTAAATGTGTTGAAGAGACAATCCATATTAAGTTCAAAGAACTTAGTAAGGACATGTCTCAGAAAGATGC
>CM024263.1:8605202-9004850 GCA_013621005.1 Aeschynomene evenia | reverse complement strand
GAGTTTTCAGCATCATCACAAGGGGTACAAGAGGTTGAGAAGGTTGTGTTTGGTAGAATGGTTCAATGGTTTGTTGATCACGGAATTCGATTGGGTATGGATAAGGAGTAGACTCGTGGTATGTGTATGGAAATGGTTCAATGTAGGAGGGTGGTGGTGGTTCATTATATGGCTGGTAGTAGGGAGCAAAGGATGTGTATGGATCATAGTATGGTTGAGAGTCTTGGTATGGGTATGGTGTTCGGTGGAGGTATGAGGGTAATGGTGGTTCTTGCATCTCACTACTTGGTTGATAACCTGCAAAACCATGGAAACTGAAATCTTGGAGACTAAAATTGAGGTTAGTGTTCATGTTAGTCTAGGAAAAGAAGAAAAATAAGAGAAGAAAACATAAAAACATGCTACAGGATGACGAACGGACGCTCGGGCGCGCGGGGGCGCCGGGGGTGCACTGTGAAGGTGCGCTGGGGCGCTGAGAAGGCGCTGGTGTCAGCACAGAACCTCACTGTTCTGCGAACAACAAGTTTTATGGATGCAAATGCTAAATGTAATGCAATGTACATATGAAATATGCAGTATGCTATGTAATGTAATGCAAAATAAATAAAATCTTTTTGTTGTTTTTATTTTTCAAAGAAACAAAGAAAAATGATTATGTACAATATGCAAAAATCACACAACTAGAGATTGTTTTCATCGCCATTCCCCGGCAATGGCGCTAAAAATTTGATAGTGAGCGTCGCAACTCCCTCAAATTTATTATTTTTAAAACCAAGTTCCCCTAATATAGTGTAGTGGAAACCTGGGTCGTCTCTCACAAGGAATGACTAAGAGAGGAATATTCAAGACTAGTTGTATGAAGGTTGTCACAAATTGGGGGTTTTGTATGCAAGAATTAAAATTGAATTAATTGAAATGAAATGCGAAAAACAATGATTCATGAGGTAGAACACACATTGGGGAGTCTCTCATTGGCTACAAAAGAATGCATAGATTGATTAATTATGTCAGAATTAGATCTAACCCTATTGTTGTGATTCTAATGATAGGTTGCCTAGAACAAGATTAATTAGTGAGATATCACATTTAGTTTCGTTTTCAACAACCTTTAAACCCAATCACATTAACCTAGTTAAAGAGTCTGATCAGCCAATTCACTAATCATGTATCAATCCTAGTATGTCAGCATCAATTGATCAACCAACACACAAACATACCAAATGCATTAACCTAACTCGATCAAGCCAGCCAACAACATAAGTTAAACACATACAATCTGAGATCTCAAACTATATGTTAGGATTGACAATGAAAACCAATGCAAGAATG
Source organism: Aeschynomene evenia (assembly GCA_013621005.1). Taxonomy (NCBI): domain Eukaryota; kingdom Viridiplantae; phylum Streptophyta; class Magnoliopsida; order Fabales; family Fabaceae; genus Aeschynomene; species Aeschynomene evenia. The sequence goes on along the minus strand of CM024263.1, from coordinate 9,003,521 downwards.
AGGTGCAAAGCCTCAATTTACCCCAATAGTGCTCACACCTCATGAACACCAAGAAACTTAGTTACCCATGAAGGAACCAAAAACATAAACTGATTAAAAAGAATTAGGAATGAAAGAAACAAAAGTAAATCAGAAATAATAAATGGAAAGAACAACGAAAATAAGGATTAATAGAAAATAGAGTAAAAACAATTAAATTGACGAATAACGAATAACGTTGCTGAATTAATTATGAAAAGTAACTTACACGTAGTCAAGGAGAAGAACAAAGAACGAAAATCCAAAGACTTGACAAATAACGTTCAAAGTAAACAAACGGAAGACCAAATGGAGAGAAATAAGGTGTAAAACCGAAAGTAATGGAATCCTAATGAGAGAAAACCCTAAACTAAAACAAAAGTAAGAGTGTAGGTCTGGGAATGTATTTTAGGTCGAGCTAACACTGATATTTATAGTGGAAACAACTCTCAAGGTGTTCCAATTAAATCCCTCGCGTCAATTTGTAGATTGGTCCTTCATGTCAAAATGCTGCAGACGCGCGCCAGGACGCATATATGGTGTCGGGAGCACTGGGTTTTCCGCAGAAGAAATTTTAATGCTGCTACGAGGGGCCAGGGCGCAAATATTGAGCCAGGGCGCACAGGGAGCCATGGCGCATATATTGAGCCAGGACGCACGACCCTAGGCAAAAACTCACTGTTCCGCTTTCTTACTGATGTTCATTGCTCCAATAATTGCTATGACCTGCACCAACACATCAAATACCAAACTCTCTCTTCTGAATGTCTCCCTCTCTTCTCCTCTCTTTTTCCCTTCTTCTTTTCAATCTTCTCCACTTCTCTTATTTTTTTTTCGTTTCCCTATTTTGTTATTTATTTATTTACTAATGATGTGTTAATGGTGGTTGCAGAGAACCGCACGAAATGGAGGAAGTGGAGAGGGAATCTCAAATCAGCAGGCACCATCTAAAGCACCACCACCACGAGGAAGATGAGGAAGACGAAAACCTATTTCCAAATCGCTTAGCAATTCCGCAACCTTCGAAGTTGGTGATGGTGGTAAGGGTTTTGTAAGGACCTCTATTTTAATCTGCTTTTGGAGCTTCTCTGTCATTGTCAGCCACCCACGATCTAGCGAGTGACAAATTGCACATAAAGTGTTTGACAAATTGCTTAAGTGATGCAACTTTTTTTTTGTTTTTTCTCTGTATTGCTTCCTTGTACTATTCTTCCGTTGAATCTGTTCTCTGTTCTTTTGCTTTATTTTTCTTGATTATTTATTTAATTTTTATTTTTAGATGATGGTGATAGTGGATGATCTATTCTCTGATCTTCATTCGTTCTTTCTCTTCAATTTAAGTGTTTATATATAGCGATTCTTCCACAGGATGCAGATATGTGGTTGTTGCTGATATGTTCTTCATTCCTGAATATGGTAAGATTTTATTCTTTTCCTTTGTGCTCAGACCAGATATGTGGTTGTTGCTACCATGTTTGAAGAAAGTTATCAAGCTAACTTCATTCATCTTTGTCTTTGAGGTTACAAGACTCTATTTTCCAATTGTATAGCTAATTGTCTTTGGGTTTTGTAGGAAAGATGTGAACTTCATTATTTTGTTGATATTATTCGAAGGTTTTTCTATTTGATGTTATTCTCTCTGAATTGTATCACTCTCTAATTTGTTCATGTGTTATTGTAGCTATTGTTTGACTTTTGGTAAAGATTTGTTATGATTTGGTTCATTTATTGTGGTGAATTTTTTGCTCTGCTGCTACACTCATACAAGTAATTTTTTGCTCTGCTGCTACACTCATACTTTCCTTGACGTTTGACCTTCTGCTTTCAGGTTCTAACAATTCAACCATTTCACTTCTATCCTCTAAAAAACCAAAGTATGACAAACTTTAATAATGTTTTCAACTGTATTTGAAAGAAATCCATATTTGAGGTAATTATTGGCATAAAAATTTAATCATTTTTCCAATTATCTCTTTTATTGAATCTAAAATGATGTGTAATTTGCTTTTGATTTTTATTGCAGGTTGGAAGGGCTTTCCCATAAAGTACTTCAATGGTATTTCTGCAGAAGGAAGGGTTGTTATGCTGCATATTATGATTCTATATCACTTAAATATTGGGATTAGGTACTGCAAAGAAACTGAGTTCAAGATGTTTATGCCATATTGTTTGAATCATTCATATTAACATTTTGGCAATGAAATTTAAAATTCATGACAAATAATTTATTTTATGATGTTTGAGTTCAATCATTTTTACTTGATTCAAGTATTTCTAAATGGACCGTGTTATGTATGAACATATCAAATTATTGATGGGTTTCTGCTTTTTCTTTCTTTCTTTTTTTTCTGTTATGCTATTTCAGGTATTCTTTTCATTACTTTCTAAGGACAAACTTATACCAAACCATTATGCTTTGGATTTTGTTGGTAGCACCTTCATTATGTTATGTTTGACTCTCATTTTTATATTTTAGCTTCATCAGTTCAACTATAAAATAGTAATTGTATCACTCTCTTCATTCATTTATTTTTTCCTTCTCTCATTAGTCCTTTTGTTTTAAATTTCAATTTCAAATATTCATTGTTTCTCTGCTTGCTTTCCTGTTTTAAATCATGTCTCTCTATTTTTGGGATGATTTACGAATTTGGTTAAGGTGGTGATGTGAATTTGAGGGTTTGGTGATGAAGGGTATGTTCTTCTTGGTGTGTTCAGTAGGAATGGTCATTCACCTCTTTTGTGATCTAATATCAATTTCTGTTAAAAAATTGTTCTTTCCTTTAGATTTTTTCCTAATGTCTGAACTTTTTGCTGTTGTCTGGTGTTTTTGCGGATGAGTGATATTATTTGTTGTTGTCTGATTTTTTTTTGCCGATGTTTGTATTTTTTTGCTGCTGCCTGATCCTGTTTTGACTACCGTTGCTTCTCTTTTGCTGAGATTCTGGTGTATTTCCCCCTTGCTAAGATCCTCTTTTGCTGTGATGTTTTACTCTTTCCATGAATGAATATTTATCCTTTGTTTTCATGCCTTCTTTTTTATATATATTTTTGGTTCAATGTTCATTCATTAAAATGGATCTTACCATGAAAAAGACCATCATGGAAAAGGGATTGTAATGGTTTGAGATAATAGGGATCTAACATAGATGAACTTTATTTTCCAGGTACATGTTGTAAAAATTAATTGATGATTATCTTTGTCAATGTACTATTTGAGACCGGTTGACAATAGGCCAGCTTTGTGATATTCTTTAAATTTTTAGAGTTGCCTAAATTTGATATTGCTTCTGATGCATTTTCATCCTTTAATGTCATATCTAAATCCTTTTTTTGTCCTATCTTTATTCTTATCACTTATCTAATTGATTGTAGAGTTCTAGGTACATCTTCTTAATACTATCTATGGGTATTCTTTGCAGGATTTTCTTACTATGCACAAAAATCAGGTCTATAATTTTATAAAAACTCTTTAGTATGAGGTTATTTCCTTCTTGACATATATTTATTTCATTTGAACATATCAAATCAGAGTAAATGTTGGTTGAATATTTACACTAAGTAGATAATTAAATGCATGCACTTTCCCTCTTCACTGAATGTGAATGACGAAACTGAATGATTTTGGTGTTCTATTATCTCAGGTTAATTGCAATGGATTTCATTCACATGGACTATATATTTGGAGTTAACTTTTTATAATCATCTGCTTTAATTATGCCTTCAATTTATGTTGTAAACTTTTTTATGATGTTGCTACTCTTTTTTAATTCATAGGCTTATTACCATTATGGCTCCTTGATGAAGTAGTTAGTATACTCTGTTTTCCTTGATGGCTCCTTTATGGCTCTTTGATCCTGTGTTTTGTGTTTGTTATGTTTATAAGTGAGTATTTTGCATCTCTGAATAAATCTTTCCTATTTTAAAGATTCTTTTCTTAGTATGATTTTTTCTCCATCATTTTTGTAAAACTGGAGACGATTCTTTTCTTAGTATGATTTTTTCTCCATCATTTTTCTCCATCTTTTCTTAGTATGATTTTTTCTCCATGATTTTTTCTCCATCATTTTTGTTGAACCTTAAAAAATTAAAAAAATGTAAAACTGGAGACGATGAGTTTGTATAATCGGGTACTACACTTAGCTGTGAGGAATGAGAGTTATAATTTGTTATAGAAATTTTAGTCTCTTCACTTAGTCATGAAGAATGAGTGGTGACTACTACCAAAAGTTATAATATATAAGAATGAAAATTGTTGAAAGTTAAAGCATTGTAAATTTTCAAGGTTATAATTTAATTTTAATTTAAGTTATGGAAAAATGAAAGTTGTAATATGTTTTTTAATAGTCAATTTCCTATAGAAATTCAAAATTATTGTTTCATTTTCAAAGTTGTTGTCCCATAGTGTTCTTATATTAATTTTTGGCTGGCAATTGTAATTATTAATGAGAGTATTATTTTCAATACATTATTCATTTGTAATCGTGAAGACTTAAGGCTGCGTTTGGATTCAAGAGTGGACAGAGACGAAGAAACAGAGACATAGAGACAGAGACAATACGGAAAAAATAGCCGTCTCAGTATCGTGTTTGTTTATATAGATGGAGACAATGGACATCAAATTAAAATGACATTATTGACCTTCACCAAACCACCAATGACCACCGTCGGACCACAACCGACCACCGTCCGACCGCCACCGACCACCGCCGGACCGCCACCGACCACCGCCGGACCGCCACCGACCACCGCCGGACCGCCTCTGGTAACCGCCATACTACCGTCGGCCGACGCCGGACCACCGCCAGACTACCACTTGCCGCCATCGGACCACCATTGAACCACCACCAAATAAGGGTATTATTGTAAAAATGTTTACGTCTCCCGTCTCCGTCTTTGCGTCCCACCTATATGGAGATACAGAAAATACGGGCGGAGACAGAGACAATTTTAGAAAATTGTCTCCGTCCCCTGTCTCCGTCTCTGTAACCAAACGCAGCCCAAAGACTCTTATGTATGCATGAGAATTTGTTATTACAATGAGAATATAAATGATGCAATTATTTACTAAAATGATAATAGCTCTTATAACATATCTCTTATGTGCAGCAATTGTTATAGTTCTTGTTTATATTTTCAAAAATAAATTCATGGATACTTTTTGGGAAATTAAATCCAATGTAAAAAGGAGGAATGCAAGCATGAAATGAGAAAATAATGTATACAAGGGGAAGAGTCTTAAGAGAGATGAGACACATAATACAAGTGATTTTATATTGAGATCATATCCGAATAATAAGTGATTTTAATTTTGGAAATATAAATTATATCAATATTTTTTTATGAAACGAAGCAATATCATCAAAATAAATTAGTAAGTATGACATTATATAATTAATATTGTACATGCTATTGTATATGTTATTATTTTTTCTCATTTTAGCAAAGGTGAGGAGAGATAATTCTATTTTTTTTATAATGAGCTCATATCCTAATAATAAGTGATTTTAAAATATAAATTAAACAAAGTATTTATATATAACGGGATCATTTTATAAAAAATAATTTAATAAATATGTCATTATTTAATCTATATTGTATGTGCTATTGATTTTTTCTCATTTTAACAATAGTGGAAAGAGTTAATTTTATTTTTATGGCGAGATCATATCATAGTAATAAGTTATTTTAAATACTTTTTTTAAATCATTTTTTTCTATTATGTAATTAGTTAATAAGTACGTCATTGTACGATCCATATTGTGTATGCTATTAATTTTTTCTCAATTTCGAAAAAGTGGGGGTCAATTTTTTTATATCTAGATCATATCCTAATAATAGGTATTTTTTAATATTGTACTAAAGGTCTTGCTATGTTATTGATTGTTCTAAAGTGAATTTTCTGAATGATTCTTTGTTGTATTGTAATGTGTTAATAAAACTCATTGAATTAATATTCTCTTAATAGTGGAGTAATGAACTTAGTATGTTTATTGTTGATCTCAATTGAATTTACTTTAAATTCATCCTTATTAACTTATGTAACAATATAATTGCTCTTATTTGTTAAACTTTCAGGATTGTTGAAATATATTTTGCATCCGACAGCAACAAAATTGTTCACAACAAATTGTTGATTCATTAAATTTTACTTTAGTGTCTACTAATGATGTATTGCTAGACAAATATTTTTTTTTATGATATAAATAAGACTAAAACTCCAAATTGGTCCCTCTGATTTACTGCGCGGGACAAATTGGTCCCTGAGATATTTATAATCCACTTATGGTCCCTGACATTTGTACTAACATGGACAAGTTAGTCCCTCTGTTCAATGGCCGTTTGAAACGTTAACAGAGTTGTCCACGTGTACTGTTAAGTTGCTGAGTTAGCACGTTAACTTCCAATGTGGCACTAACCTATCTCTTTCCTCCCAACACAGCCGTTTTGGTCCTTCTTCTTAAAACACAATATATATCAAATTCCTAAATCCCAATCTCATTTTTCTCAAACACAATTCATTTCTGTTACCCACAAGTTTAGGATATCATTGAGTTCAGGAGTTTCAACTGCAGGACCTTTGCAAGTTCTTTGGTTGTGCCCAATATCACCACACTTTGAGCATTTAAACTCATATGTTTTTCTAGCCTTGTTTGTCAATGCAGGAGCCTCTTCAATGTCTTTTCTTTTCCTTTTCTTTGGACGCCCAATTGACCTTTTGAGTTTGGGTGGCATTGGTTGAGGGTTTTGTGTTGGTACCCAAAATTCTTCACTATTCACAGCTTGTATACAATGAAATGGAACTTTAAGAGGAGGATGATGGAACTCCTGAACTTGTGGGTAAGAGAAACGAGTTGTGTTTGGGGAAAATGAGATTGGGATTTAGGGATTTGATATATAGTGTTTTAAGAAGAAGGACCAAAACGGCTGTGTTTGGAGAAAAGAGATAGGTTAGTGGCACATTGGAAGTTAACATGCCAACTCAGCAACTTAACAGTACACGTGGACAACTCTGTTAACGTTTCAAATGGCCATTGAACGGAGGGACTAATTAACTTGTCCACGTTAGTGCAAATGTTAGGGACCACGAGTGGATTATGAATATCTCAGGGAGCAATTTGTCCTGCGCGGTAAATCTCAGGGACCAATTTGGGGTTTTAGTCTATAAATAATTAGCATCATGTATGATTTGCGTTTGATTATACATTTTATACTTAACAACATCAACCAATTTATGCTCTTTTATCTAATATTTTATTCTTATATTTAGATTTCATGTAAATGTAAATATTCTTAGAATGAATACGCCACGTGCATCGAACAGGTAAAATGTACTAGTGTAAAACAAACCGGAAGATGAAACAGAGAAAATAAGACGTAAAGACGAGAATAATGAAATCCTGAACCTAAACTAAATGGTGGCAAAGTTTAAAAGTGAATATGAGTGGTAATAGATGCAATTGGATGCCTTCAGGTCGAGGTAACATGTGGTATATATAGTGGAGACAACTATTGAAATATTGCAAAAAGGCCCCTCAAGTAAAATTGCAGAAAAGGGCTTTAATGAAGAATTCTGCGAACAAGGGCGCTGGGGCGGCCAAGGGCGTTGGGGCGGCCTGAGTCTGCTGCAACTTCCAATTTTGGCTTCATGCTCCGTTTTTGCTTCATATCAGCACCATTTATCTATCATGACCTGCACAAAAGACACTAAAAGAGAGAGATCAAGGGCAAATGTCATATTTGAACTACAAAAGCATGAAAAACATATTCAATTAGCATTTGTTTTCATTAAACTCCAAATAAATTAAAATTGCAATAATCACAACAAAAGGCTAAGAATTGAATCAAGAGTTGCAAGTAATTGCTCAAATATAGGGAATAAAATATCAACAAAATGGGTGTTATCAATTTCCTACCTCTATAATTTTTAATAAAGAAAGGATCTTCATGAGTAGTGATTTCAGGGCGAAAATCTTCAAAGTCGTGGGCACATCACAAAAAATGAGTTTCGCACATCATCCTCAAACTGATGGTCAATGTTGTAAAAATAAATGTGTTGAGACGTATTTAAGATGTTTCACAGGTACCAAGCCCAAATAATGGCCTAAATGGTTGTCTTGGACTAGGTATTAGTATAATACTAACTATCATGGCTCCATTTAGATGACTCCCTTCGAGGCTATATATGGTATAGAACCCCAATTTTTTTTTAAGGGATAATGGGGTAGCCATTGTAGTGGGAGTGAGAACATTGCTGGAAGAAAGAAATCACATGGTGGATGAGTTTAAATATCAGTTGAATAGGGTCCAAGATTACATAAAGTTTGATGTTGAAGAAAACAAATTGGAGGTTGGTTTTGAGAAAGCATAGAGAGTGTACCTCAAATTACAACCCTATAGGATGAAAGCCTTAGCCAGAAGGATAAATCATAAATTAAGTGCCCAATTTTATGGGCCATATGAGGTCTTAGAGAATGTGGGGCAGGTAACATATCGCCTCAAGCTCCTTGATGGTGCTAAGGTCCACACGGTGTTCCATGTATCATTGCTGAAAAAATGCATCAGCTGAAATGCAAAATCTCAACCTCCTCTAGCCGCACTATCAGAAGAACATGAACTGCAAGTGGAACCTGAAGAGATATTGGCAGTTAGAAAAATGATGTAAGGAAGCTAGATATCTTGGTCGAATAGAAGGATCTTCTTGAGTTTGAGAATTCATGAGAAGTTGTTGCAGACATTAAGGAATCTTTCCCTCACTTTCACCTTTAGGACAAGGTGAGTCTTCAAGGGGAGGGTGTTGTTACATACCCTAGCAATGAAGGAAACACATCGACAGATAATTCAATGGAGGCAAAAATTAAGATTCAACCCCTGCCTTTTTTGTACAGCAGAAGAAGACAAAACAAGGAAAAAGGATAACATAGTACTCGGCCACCTGGCAGAGATAATTGGTTGGGCGCTTGACCCTATGGCGATTATCCGAAGATAAGATGAATGGGAAAGAATATAGGAGATAGGATAAACTAGGAGAGAGGTCGGGCTCTTCAATTCCTCCACCATTGTCATTTTTTTTATTTTACTATTATCACTATTGTATTATTTTCCTTATCCGTTATTAGAATATTCTATGCTATTTGAAGGAGAAGAATCACATTGATTCTCTCTATTTACTCATTTGTCTGTGAAGTTTGTGTGGATTGTGTGTGATGTGTTGTTACCAGGTTCTAATACAAGGCAAGCAAAATTCATTCTCATACTCATTCATATTCATATAGGTTTGTACTACTAGCACCTTACTACAACACAAGTATTACATAAACTTCTACAGGCAACTTTTCTCTGTTCTGCTTCTTCATATCTAATACCACAGTCCCAAGGGGAAGAAGAACTGTATTGTTAATAGGAGAACTTGTATTCTCTCTTGTATAACAAAGAGAGAAACCCCTCTACCACAAAATTGAAAAAAAGAAAGAAAAAGTTCTAATTTAAAGACAAAAACATTATCTCAAAACATTTCTAGAGTGTATAAATTAGCATCTAAATAACATAATCAGACCACTCAGAAATGTATGAAGTATGGTCCATAGTGAAGCTAGGAATCTTATCAAGCTTTAATGGGTTGTTTTTCCCACCTACCAATTTAGCAGGGTTCCCAACTGCTATAGTCCTTGCAAGAACTTCCTTAAGCACAACAGAACCGGCACCAATCTTAGCACCATCACCAATCTTAATATTCCCCAAAATACATGCCCCTGCACCTATCAGTACCCCATCACCAATCTTAGGGTGCCTATCCCAACAAACCTTACCAGTACCTCCCAAAGTCACATTATGCAAGATTGACACATTGTTACCAATAACTGCAGTTTCCCCAACAACAAGCCCTGTTGCATGATCCAGCAAAAACCCACTTCCAATCTTAGCACCAGGGTGAATATCAACTGCAAAAACCTCAGAAACTCTGTTCTGAATCAAGAGTGCAAGGACTTTCCTCCCTTGAAGCCACAACTTGTGAGAAACCCTGTGAGCCTGGCATGCAAGGAACCCTTTGAAATTCAGCAAACAATGAACATAGCTTATACAAGCAGGGTCTCTCTCCTTAACTACTCTAAGATCATCCTTCACAGCACACATGATTTCTTTATTATCCTCCAATATCCCTCTTAGGAGATCAAAGAGGGTGCTGCTTGGAAGGCTCAAGCTGCTCAATTTAATTGAAAGGTTATTTGCCAAAGCACTTTCCAATGATTTATGAGCCAAAATTGAGCTGAAATAGTAGCTTGACAAAATCGGTTCTTGTTCCAGATCGAAACGTGCTTCTTCCTGCATCTTCAACCACAGATCATCATCAACAACATGATGATGAACCATTACCTCGTCAATATCAATTTCATCAGGTTCATCCACAACCGTGCGTGAATGGATGGCATTTTTACGGTTCTTGCAAATGGGTCGACAGAATTTGAGGTAGTTGAAGGAATGGTCATCGGGTTGGGACCTGTTTGGTTTTCGAGAAAGTGGGGTTGAGGAATCAACACAAGTGGCCATGGATGATGAATATTATGAAGGTGATAAGAGAAGGGGATAAGGAGGGTTAATTTTTGCGTGCAAATTTTTGAATGAACAAGTTATGATGAAGAAGAGATGGTGGATGTGAATTGAATTGGTATTGGAGTGATAGGTGGAACCGTGGAAGTCTTGTATAAGCGGCAAGTGGTAATGGGAGAGCGTCCCATTACCAGAACTTTCATGGAAAATTGAGAGATTTTCCGTGAAAACAGAAAGTTAAAATTAAAAAAAAACGACCAAAAAGGATCAAGAGAAAAAGGAAAAGGAAGAAAAATAAAAAAAAATGTTATAGGTAGATACAATAGTATTATTCATCCATTTATCCACTTCATAAAATATTAGTGACTTTGACAAATATTTTAGTAAGTTGTCAAGATACTTATAAAAGTTATTAACTTTTTATGGGTGAAGAATGGAATGAATCGTATTATTATATGTACCAATAGCACCCTAAAAAAAATTAATAATACTCCTTAAAAATTAATAATATATGAAAATGGTAATGGGTGATGAGATATAAAAAGAAAAACTACCAAAAAAAAAAAAGGAAAATGGTAGCTATTCGGTAAAACTTTAAAATAATAATAATAATAATAATAATAATAATAAGGGATCGTGTTAACAAATTTAGGGTTTAGGATACTAATATATAAATATTTGGTAAAATTTAAAATATTAAGGTAGGTCAATTTTATATATATGAGGAGGGATCTACTTACTCCACGAGTAAGTCTTTTATACTTACTCCACCAAATAACTTTCGATAAACATAAAATTAGATCAATCCAACCGTTGAATTTTATGATATTATCTTGATGATTATGCATATCAAATTTCAGAAAAATCAGACATAAATAGATTTATTATCTAACACTCAACATTTACATATATTTTCAAGACTATATTATACGTCGAAATAACATGAGATGATGAAGCATCAAATTATATTAAAATTTTATACACTTGATCTATGTTTTGTAAATTAATATTTCAACGATTGGATTAATCAAATTCATTGTATATATAAAGTTATAAGATGGAGTAAGTATATCAAGACTTACTCTTGGAGTAAGTGGATCCCTCCTCTCTCTCTCTCTCTCTCTCTCTCTCTCTCTATATATATATATATATATATATATATATATATATATATATATATATATATATCAACTTTTTATTTGTAATGTTTTTTAAGAAAATGATTGATTTGTATTGATTTGAGAGAATTTTTAATTTAAATTATTATAATATCCATATATTAATGTCTCTCCTACACTAATATCAATAAGAGTCTTTCTCCTACATTAATATCAATAAGGCACAATGGAAAATAAATATTTAATGCTACATAGAAACTTAAAATTGACAATTGTCTATATAAAGCCCAGAGGGAGAACTTTTGAATCATTTTTTACATTTTCAGATTTTAGGATTAGAGTTACATTACATTTTCTCTCTAGTTTTCTTTGAATTTCGTTTTTCCTTTTCTTTCTCTTCATACTTTCTGAGTTCTTCATGATCATGGAGAACTAAATTCTTAGCTAGCTTGAGGATAGAAAATTGTAAGATACATTGAGATTTGCAATGAAATTCTAGAGGTATTCTTTCATAATTCAATTAAGAATTTTGGATTCTCTCTTCTCATCTCTTTATGATTCATAATTCAAGGAATTATGAAGGTTTTCTAATTCTTTGAATTATGGATCCAATTGATTAATAATTCTGGAGGTTTTTGAATTATTAATTACTACTTTAAAGTTGAGAAAAATTCCTAAATCTAGAGGTTTATGAAAACACAGAGAGAGACATAACAGTGAATAATGTACTTAAGTCATCTTAGGTCATTTATTAAGGGTCACTTTCTGATTTCATATCTTTATCTTTATTTTAAAATATCATACACGAAAAATACATGGGAGTAAATTTTTCGAAAACATTTGCGGAATAGAAAATAAGGGTCTTGCGCATACATACAACGATAATAATAAACATCATAGGATAATACTGAATAATACTCATAATATAAATCAAAACCATAAATAACTCTCATACATAATCAATCACAAACGAATAGATACTAGGTGTAACCCCATGAGCCTAAAACTGAGACTCCACAATAAATACCTATACGATAAATAAATGCTGGCTAACAAAGGGTCCAGACTCAGAAAACATTACGTAAAATAAACGTATTGAAGTAAAAGCATAAATCCATGATAACGTATAACTCAATATAGGTGAATGTAAACTAAAGCAATAAGACTAAAGTTGTGTGGGCTCCTCGCTCGCTCCAATATCCTACTGTTGACTCATCATCTAAAAATGTGGTAAAAAGCGTGAGGTGAGTACTTGGAAGTAATTTAGTAGAGGAAGCCGCCCCGGGTTTAATTATGAAATAAGATGAATGATTTCAATTTGGATATAATTTCAAAACAATCTTTTCCCGGAACGTCTTACCTAAGTGCATATTGTTCATTTTATTTCACTACACATTGCATAACATAAATAGATGTCCTTGTGTGGTGTACTAAGTGTTAGCTCCAAGAACCCTTAACTTCATTATTGAAGGTTTTGAGTGATAAAATTCTTAATTAAAATAAACATTTTAATTTGATTAGACTAATTGTTTGTTAAGTGTGTTTTAGGATTTAATTATTTTTTAATTACAAAAAGACACATCTTGACTACAACATGGATAAAAAGTGGCGCAACATTAGCTTGGAGAACAAACAATCAATCCTAATTTTTGAAGACAACTTCTACAAGGCGTTTCCTAAAAAGGGAAAGTATTATTTGAAGACTCTATGATTTCCCATAATTCTATTTAGGGAAAATATATGGAATTAAATGTAAAATACTTTTTATCAAAATTCTCTATTTAAATATACGTGTATTATATATATATTCGAAATATGCTTTAAAAAAATAGAGAATCAAAATCAAAATCAAATCTCTATCTATACATATATCCATGTTTTTCGAAAATTATTATATATATACATATATATTTTTGAAATATACAAATAAAAATAGAGAATCAAAATCAAATCTCTATTTTACACATATACATGAAGATTTTCGAATATAATATATATATGGTGGAAACCTAGAAAGATCTTGTATGGAGCATTTAATGCACTTGATATAAAATAATATTCTAGAATTTATTCTAGAAAATATCCTGCATTTAATAACATACTCCCTCCATTTTTTTTAATTGTACAGTTTTAAATGCGCACGAGAATTTAGGTAATGATTGGTAGAGTATTAAAGTTAACCAAATGTATATATGTTTTACTAAATTACCCTCTACTTATTTGTTATATCTCTCCTCAATTAATAGAGATAGTGAGTATTAAATAAGGGTAAGAGTGGAAAAAAATAATAAATGTTGTCTTAAAATTTGAAATGGACAATTAAAAAAACGCACGCAACTCTAAATTGGACAATTAAAAAAAACGGATGGAGTAATATTTTTTACGGACAATTTAAAAAAATTATGTATGAATCTACAAGATTCCCGAAAATTCCATGCAGGACCATAAGATTCTGCTAGAAGATTCTACATGAAGATACAAGAACCCAGAAGATTCTGCAAGAATTTCAAGACTAGAAGATTCCAGAAGATTCCCGAAGATTCTATTGTAGATCCCGAAGAATCCCAAGATTCCAAAAGAATTTCTAACCTCAAGTTTCAAGATTAAAAAATTATCAAGATTTAAGAATCAACCTCTAGAAGATTCCCAGGAAGACCATGTTTGGCATCTAGGAATTTCAAATTGACAAAATCATGAAATCCTAGTTCGTACCAACATGATGGAGGCACACTTGAGGAGCAAGAAAAACTAATGCAACCCTAGCCTTTTCTCTCTCCAAAAGTGGCGCAAGATCCTTGCATTTATTGCAAGATTTTGTGAAAAATTGATGAAGCAATGTACACCACAAAGATCAAGGCACATTCAAAATCAAGGGCCAAGATGAAAATTACTTATATTTTGAGCAAGGTTTTATATTTCCTAATTTCAAGATCAAATATTCACCTTTGGATTAAAGGGAAATATTTGAAATCAAGGGTCAAGATGAAGTTTCCTTATATCTTGAGCAGAGCAAGGTTAAATATTTCCTAATTTCAAGATCAAATATTCACCTTTGGATTAAAGGGAAATATTTGAAATCAAGGGTCAAGATGAAGTTTCCTTATATCTTGAGCAGAGCAAGGTTAAATATTTCCTAATTTCAAGATCAAATATTCACCTTTGGATTAAAGGAAAATATTTGAATCAAGGGTCAAGATGAAGTTTCCTTATATCTTGTGCAAGGTTGAATATTTCCATATTTCAAGATCAAATATACACCTTTGGATTAAAGGAAAATATTTGAATCAATGGTAAAGATCAAACTTCCTCTTATTTGATCTCTCTTATTTTGGGAAGATCAATTTCACATCCAATCAAGGAACTCTATCCATTGAATCAAAAGATTTCAAATTCAAATCAACGGTGGAGATCAAGCAAGTGGATTTCGAAATTTGAGGGTCTCTATCTCTATAAATAGAAGACCTCCATGCCCAAGAACTAAAAAGAACCATTCAAGTGAAAAGTGCCAGAACTCTGTCGAAATAAATCTTTATTTCTCTTCATCTTCAACCTCCAAACTCCTAACCTTTCAAGTTTCGATTTTTATTGGGTTTAAGAGTTGTTATTCTCATAAAGTTGTGAGCTTTATTGTTTATCCTAGCTTTGATAATTATTCTTTGAGAGAAAAACCATCTGAGTTTCTTAGTTGGTAAAAGATTCAATGTTTTGTATAAAATCCTTATTTTTTTTTAGGCGAAAGACTTTAGTGGGACTAAGGCAGGGTAGAAAAGTCCTTCGTTGTGGAAGGTAAGGTTGAAGTCTTTTGTTGTTTGCAAGGTGCAGGTAGAAGTCCTTTATGCTTGTGGAGAAGGCTGAGGAAGTCATGTACCATGCACATAAGACTAGTGCGCTTCTCCTAAAAGATCTTCAAAGAATGGTTAATGAATCTAAGATGCTCGATCTTCTGTTAGGAGGTCAAAAACCTTACAAAGATCATAAAGGTCTTGGATAAGTTAATCATTGACAATTAAAAAGTAACAAATTAATCAATTATAATTTTCACAGTCTTACAAGTTTTTTCTTGACAATTAAAAAATGACAAGTTAGTATTTTCAAATTTAGAGAGACCTCATATCGGAAGATAAATGTGACCTGAAGCAAGATCAGTGTAAAGCCTAGCAGATGCAATGTTGAAGTCTTTTGTTGTTTGCAAAGTGCAGGTAGAAGTCCTTTGCGGTGTAGCAGAGGCAAGGAAATTTCACCTAGTTGTTGGTGGTGATAGTGAACTCTCAGAAGTATACTGGGGACTGGAGTAGGCACGTTGCCGAACAAGTATAAAAACTTTGTGTGTGCTCTCTCTCTCTTCCCTTTCTCTTTTTTTAATTGTTTTTGCAATTTATCATTGCATACACATACATATCATATTTGCGCAAACCATCATCATCATTGGCTAAGTCTTGAAGGTTAATGTTTTAACCTTTATCATTTAGAAGATCTTGAAAGTAAATATACTTTCAAGATCTATAAAGGCCTTGTCTATAGTCTTGTTTCTGTTTATTTTACTAACAACCATTTCCGCTGTGCAAGACAAGTCTTGGACTTGATCTTTATTTTTAAGTAAATTTCAGAAACAGGATTTATAGTTAGAATGTGATTCAACCTCTCATTCTCACGTTTCACTAGAGGATTCAAAGAACCTAACGACTCATTTTCTGATAAATTAAAAAGCTTTGAAAAATCTTGAATCAGAAAATAAGTCATTAAGATCTAAAGGAGGAACTAGAGAAAAAATATCAAGAATTCAAAGACAGTAAAGATAAATTGTATGAGGGATGACAATCTCTAGAGACAGAAGCTACTATGCTTGTGGAGAGGCTGAGGAAGCCATGTACCATGAACATAAGACTAGTGCGCTTCTCCTAAAAGATCTTCAAAGAATGGTTAATGAATCTAAGATGCTCTGTCTTCTGTTAGGAGGTCAAAAACCTTACAAAGATCATAAAGGTCTTGGGTATGTAATCAATTGTCTCTAGATTCCGCTTATTATATTTTTGAAAAAAAAAATTCATGTATTTTTAACATAATATATTTCAAAAGATAACATTTGCAATAATTTCAAAGCATGACACTCAATAATAAATCCAAAATGACTCGAGTATGAAGGGTTAATTATTAGGGTGTTACACAATATGACATGATCGATGTATTTTAGTTGTGTATGTATTAAAACGTCACAATCAAACTCTTTGATTTGGTTGCATCCTCACTCCTATTTAATATTTGCCTGTAAATATAAGAAAGCTAAAAGCAATACTTTCCATATGACGTTCTAAACATAAGCTTCATATGCTTCCTAAATCTACAAATATATATATATCAAATATTTATATTTTTCTCTTCATTATGTTATCCTATAATAAAATTGAAACAAAACAAAATATTAAAATCATGTGTACGTGCAGAGCACGGGTCAATTACTAGTAGAAGATAAAATCAAACAAAGTTTATGAAATTGAAATTTGTTTGAATGAATTTTTTTTTAGAATAAAAAATGACTTTATCACTTGAATATTAGTGTATAAAACCACCTAAATCAAAATTAATCATTTCAAATTCGTATGTCATTAATCACAAATGCTTGGAGAACAACATTTTTTTTTTTGTCAAAACAGCCAACAAAGTCCATTTAACATTTTATGGCTCAAATAACACCTTTAATCATGAGTATATTTTTAATGAGTTGTGTGATTGTGATATAAATTCCTATTGATTGACTGTTTTGACTGATTTTTTGTTGTATCTCTAGTCATGCTTATCCAATTACATACCTTAAATTCTCTCAATCCAAAATTATATAGCTAGATGCTGATTAACAATCTAGTGTCTATTGTAACACCCTACTAGATAGCCCTTAACGCTTAAGTTATTTTAGGCTATTTCATAAGGGTTACCTCCTGTTATCATGTTTTATCTTTATATTTAAAATATAATACGCGGAAAATAGGCGGGAGTAGATTTTTCGTAAACATTCACGGTGTAGAAAATAAGGGCTTTGCGCATATGATAAGCGATAATATAAGCGGTACAAACATCTACTGAAAATACCTCATCATATATAAATAACTCCCATCAAGTAACAAACATGAAATAAATACTAGGTCTCGCCCCATAAGCCAAAAACTGTGACCTATGAGACTCCACCATAAATACGAGTAAATAAATAGCTGCCGGCTAACAAAGGTCCGGACTCAGAAAACATAATAAATGAATAAACGTAGCGGAAGCATAAAAATCATAATATCCGATAAGGAAACAAAACATGTCTCTGATATCTAGGGAACTATATCATAAACTAAGTCTGTCCGGGCTCCTCGTGTGCTCCGACATCCTGCTCTGTCTGCTCCTCTAAAAGGTGGGAAAAACATAGGGTGAGCACTGGAAAGTGACTCAGTAGAGGAAGTCGCCCCGGGTTTAATTATAAAATAAGTGAAGCATGAATGAGTTCATTTCAGTTATTAGTTTCAAAACAATCTTGTCCCGGAACGTCTTACCTAAGTGTGTCTGGTTCATTTTATTAATACATATATCATCGCATAAATAAATAAACGTCTCAGTGTCGTGTACTAGTGCCCTTAAATCATAAACAATAAATACATCATAAAATACATTTCAACACGTTTAAACATCTTTATCTTTCTTTAACTGTGAGGCATAACCGTCCTCCTGTTCTATCCTCCACATCACCGGCCCCTAGGCATGAGCTCATCCTAAACTAATGGGGAGAGGGGGGTAATCCTTTAACATAGCGTCACTTTGTGACGTTTTAACATAGCGTCACCCAGTGGCGTTTAACATAGCGTCACCTCGTGACGTTTTAACATAGCGTCACTGAGCGCGTGGTTATTAAACTTTAACATTACATAATCATAGGCATATAACATTCATCACATATATCTCATCATTAATCATTATATAAATCATATAATCATGTCAACAATTTAACTCATCATAAAAACAACACATATACTCAGTATAACATATATATATTCCATAAATAATTATATATTCAAATACACAAGTCATATAACGCATTAGGGAGCATAAAAGGGTAAAAACATGTCAATTTATACTCTTTAACATCATGGAATAAACATAACACATACACTTACTTACTTTGACATCATGGAGAATAAATAAATACAACTCCTTATCAAATAAACATGATATACAACTACTTATAAATATTATTCTCAGTACTTCTATACCTTTCATGTCATATGATCTCGTTTATTTTATTATTATTTCTTACTTATACTTTATTCTAGTTTTACTTGTACTTTGTACTCTACCCTTAAGTATCTTGTAAACTCTTATATTTTATTCATCACCAATTTTGTCTTCTATACTATTATTGTTACTATTACTATTATCATTACATATCATATATTATACATGTTGTTGTTTTTACTGTATTATTATTTTATTATTATTATTACTCTAAACTTATTAATTATCATTATTTATAATTACTATTTTAATTTTTATTATGACCGAAAATTCTTTTATTATTTTTATTTTTGTTATTCTCATCTATTAATCTTATTACTGTGAATATACATTACCATTATGCTACGATTTATTAATATACACGCTAATATATTAGTATGACTATTCCATGTTCATGGTACTAAAATATTAAACACTTTTATTTAATATTCCAAGACCCATTAAAATATTTAGCTTCTAAACATTTTATAAGTGTTGAAAATATTTTGAAGATGTACACATATAGTAAAAGCATTCACCAAGATAAACTAAGTATCATATAGAAGTAAAGTAAAGATACTTTATTATGTTTATTTGTAAGAGTTTTAAACTAAGAATATATGTATACCTTATGCGTTCCAGGAAATTGCCTTTTTGTTATTGTTTTTATTTATTTTTTTTATTTATTTATTTATTTGTAAATCCTAAGTAAGTTTGATCAAAAGCCATAATCTCACATCGTACCTGGTATATCATCGTTTGGTGCCTTTATAAGAGGAAAAAAAAAAGAAATTGAAACAAATCATTGCATACACTGTACATGTAGATTATCCTAGTTTTTTTTTACGATTTGTAAAATATAAACATGTACAATTTATCATTCATTCATGATAAAGTTAACGTATAGGATTTAATATCATCAATATGCATGAAAGTAGAATGCCTAACCCCTACCTCTCGAACATAAAATGCTAGAATGCAAAGAGAAACCTTTTTTTTTTTTTCAAGTTGGAAACCTCTCTCTCTAGCCCCACGAATGGTCCGGTGACGCCGGAGACTCTTAACGGAGAAACAGAATCGGTAGAAAGCTCCGGCTTGATGAGAGGATTAAGAATATGAATTTATTTTCTGGATTGGGTGAGGTTTGTTCGTGGTTTGGAGTATCAATGGCTTAGGGAGCTCTTGAGAAAAAGATGACTATGGCGGCTCAGAAGATTTCTCAATTGGAGAGGGTTACTAGTGTTTATATAGGGAGTGACTAGGTCAAGAGTCATTGTGGGGCCACCGTCACTTAAATTACTAAAACACTCCAAATCCCCCCAATTAATACTATAATGCTCATATAATTTTTCTAATATTTAAATATAAATTAAAATACACACATAGGCACATAAAATAAAATAAAATAAATAATAATATATAACACTAACATTATCTAAATACCAATTAAAACTCATATATGCATCTGACATACTCTTCCACACACAATGAACACTCACATAAATACACATAATTATCATAACATATAATTTACACACGTAATTCACATAGCATAGAATGAACACATATATACACACTTAAATCAAGTCACACATAAGGGTTTGACTAGAAGAAACTTATCTACCTAAACCGAATTAAATCCTAACCAAGGTCAATTACCCTTAATCTCACTTAATTAGGACTTAATAAAAGTCGGGGTGTTACACCTATAACAAATTATAAACTATTAAAACATATATATTTGCATTTTGCTATAAGCACATGAAATCCTTATTAATCCCTTGTTTATAAATTATATATTTCTTCCTAGTATTGGCCGGGACATACAAATCGGTGGCTGGGGACCCATCTTCAACCCTTAAATTGGTGTGGTGGAACAGTGAAATCTGCAAAACATCCCCAATCTTCTTTTGTCATCAATAAAGCAATTTATTTTATTCCATATATATCTCAAGGTTCTAAAAAAGAAGACCAAAAAGTATTAATTAAAAGTTAAATATGAAGTAATTAATAAATCTTAAAATTTGATAGTAATTAGCTTAAGTAAGTATTTTATATTATGTTTTATCATAAATTAAAAATATTAAATATAAAAAATAAAATAATTTAAATTTAAATAAATTGACCGATTCAAGTCGTATTTATCAGATTTTAGAAAGTGGTTTCGATCGTTTTTACCAATTTTTTGTTATTTTTTTCACTCAACTTTGACGGAAAGAAATTCAATTCCCGGTTCAACGTAACCTATTCTATAAATCAATCCAGTTCAGTTCTCATAACACTGATATATATAATAATGTTTGTCGTACACACATATTTCTGATGTACTATACGCATTATTGCACTGTGATATATCTACAAACCACTGAAAACTATATTTGAAACATTGTTGTGAGTTATAAGTTGTGTTATAAGTTGAAAAGGTTCTTACCTCCACACTTGGCACCAACAGAAAGAGGTTTGCCACATACGTTCAAGCAGTGCAAGACTTTGTTCCATCCAAGCATATCTCCAATGGTATAACCAGGTGGGAAAACTGTTACCACATAACAATGCCATCACTATTAAATTAAATTCAAATTATAATAGACATGTTTATTATTCTCTAATTAAACTTTTTAACAAAACATAGAGATTGTGTCACTCAAGAAAAAATGAGCATTTTCAATGATAACACATTAACACTTTGTATATCAACGTGTGCTATCCATGTTACAGAATGTATGTTATAGCATACATTCTGTAACATGGATAGCACGTTGGATACAAGTTTGATATATTTTTGTTATACGTCAAACATTACTGATTTCTAAAAGTAATTCTTTTTTTAGCAGTCATTCAATTATATTTTTGAGTAAACTCAAAGTTAGTTATTAACATTTTTTTAACTCGAATAAGTGACAATTAGCTAGAAAAGTGACAAGTTAGTCTTAACAATTTTTAAAATTGGATAAGTTGATCATTGATAATTAAAAAATGACAAATTAATCAATTATAATTTTCAGAGTCTTACAGGTTGGATCTTAACAATTAAAAAGTGATAAATTAGTCCTTAACAATTTCTAAATTTTGAGAGGCCTCATAACGGAAGATAAATGCGACCTGAAGCAAGATCAGGGTAAAGCCTAGCATCCAAGTCGAAGGTCGGAACTTACCACTAAAAAAAATTCAGAAGGCAATATCTGCCACTGAGGAATCTAAGCTGAGAACCATATATGAAGGTGGCGAAACCGAGATGACGACCGAACCAGATGTCGAACCGCCGGAAAGCTCAGATTAGGATATAAACGCGAATCTCATCGAAGTAGATGGTGACCATTAACTCGAGAACCATATCTATGAGAAGAAACCACCATGAAACGGAGGCAGCGTAGCACCACCGGAGAACAAGCAGAGCAATAATGGAAGCAAAGAACCACAGACCTTAAAAGCAGATTTGAAGAATTTGGGAATAAAATTGGAAGGTTTTGATTAGGGACTTTAGCTTTTTTTTTTGTCTTGTTGGCTGAATAATTTGATGAAGTAAGCAGGGGAAAAATGCAGAGAATAAAAAAATAAGAGTAACCATGTATGGAGAGTGGAGGAAGCTGGAACAAAATAAAGATTGAAGCAACAAAAAAAAGAAAAATGAAAAATTTTATATTATTGACAAATTCAACTATCAAAGATAATTTTGATAAAATAATTCATGGAAGATGGTTTAAGTGTGACAAAATGTAATGGCCATGAGATCGAGTCAAAAAACATTTTATCACGTGATTGGGGCATTTTGTTACACTTAAACAATCTTTCATCAATTATTTTGTCAAAAACATCTTGATGGTTGAATTTGTCAGCAATAAAATCTTTTATATTTCTTTTTGTTACTTTACCCTAAAATAAAAGGATTAGAGAAAACAATTTATACTAAAAGAGCTTTGTACAGCAGCGGTTAATAAGGTTCAGATGTCATATTAAAATTTATGCAGAACAAAATCAAAATAGAAAATAAAAGAGTAAGTTTAAATTCTAATAAATAATAATTATGAAAGATGTAATACTTGATGAGACTATAGAATATTTCTAAAAATAAAATAAGATAAAATTTAATTCTAACCAACTTAATCTTAATAAATTTATTTAATTTCATATTTTTAAATTAGATGTTTACAATATCCATATAATTATTAAGACATATGTACACCACTGCAATCAGCCATCATCAACCACCACCAAAAAACCCAATCAAAATAAATAAAAAAACTCAATCAAATAAACAGAAAAACTCAATCAAATAATAAGGAAAATAATTTAGTAACAACTACAAATTGATAAAATAATATATTTTGTCTATTTTTAGTATCAATATGTGTTATTTTAGTGATAATTTAATGATAAAAATGCTATTTTTAGGGAAAAATAATGTATTTTGTGCTATTTATTCGTTCTCATCATAATTGTAATGAATTTATTTGATTATTTAGTGAATTTTTAATTATTATTAAGTTAATTTTCTTATTAAGAGATAAGTTATCGTCAATGTCAATTAGGTGATTGACAAATTTTATCTCTTAATTTCTTTACAATGAAACTGCATGCATGCTTTCCGATATATATTTTGATAAGAAAGAGGAGTCGGTATTTGTTAATTCATAATTAATTAATTATTAACTACCGTGATAATTAAATAGGTAAATATATTGATACAATACGGTGTACTAACAACATATTTTATATTGCAAATGTATCACTCATCTTATGTAACTGCAAACACTTAATTTTTTCTTCTTTTTAATTTTTTTTCTTCGTCTTTTCTCTTTCTCTCTTTATTTTTTTTTTCACTTTCAATAAGCACACCCTCTCTTCTTCTTTACTATCATAAAATCAATAATATTATCTCAATTAGTATCCCAGTACAATTTTTTTATTCTATAATGAAAGAAAGTTTATATTTTCAGTACTTCTTGTTATTTTTTATTTGATACAATTTATACAATATTAAATGAACACTTAATACATACATAACTACAAAACATAATATTTACACAAGTTCGATTGTTTTTATTCAGATGCACAATATGTGTGACATTAATGAAGATGAAATTCCTAAACTTAGAATATAAAGTGAACACATAGTTATACTGTAATAGTTAAATACATAATATAATATAAAGTGAACACATACTTATATTGTAATTGAAATATATTACAATGTAAAATGAATATATACACATATACTGCAACTGAACACATAAGTGAACACATATTTATGTCATAACTAAACACATAATACAATGTAAAATGAACACGAACATTTACTTTAACTAAACTACAATACAAAGTGATAAATCCATGAGCTTGAGATATTTTTTTAAATAAATGTGTTCATGTCTAATACTTAAATGTGTTCGTTATAACAAATAAATATGTTCATTTTCGATAATCAAATGTGTTCCTTTGCTATTGAAATATGTGTTCGTTTTATATGTTGGAATGTGTTCGCTCATGCGCGTACTGTTTACGCGTGTGTCATGAGAGTGGGCACACAAAACACACGCTTTTTACTTTTGATGACTATTTTCCGTCCTATATGATGGTTAATACGTTGTTAGTATTCTGTACTGTACACCTAACATAACTCTAATTAAATAGATATCATAGTTTCTATATAACGTGGGAAACAATAATCTTATATATGAATGAAAGGAGATATTTTAGAATGACAAAACATTCAAATTAGTCACTGCAAAACTTTTCATCGAAAAAAGTAGTCCCTCCAAAATAAAAAATTCAAAATACATCTCTCCCAAATTAAAAAGTCGGACAAATTGGTCCTTCAAGGAAAAATTAGACAAATTAGTCCCTCAATATTTATGAAAATTGCAAAATTGGTCCCTACAATGGGAGGACTAATTTATCCAAAATCATTAATTGGTAGGGACTAATTTGACCATTTCAATGAATCTCTTGAGGGACTAATTTGTCGAATTTTTTCTTGGAGGACCAATTTGTCCGACGTTTTAATTTGGGACAGATGTATTTTTAATTTTAAAGGAACTATTTTGTCCGATGAGAAATTTTGTAAGGACTAATTTGAATATTTTGTCTTTTAGAAATTTATACCTATATTGTTCCCTCTTAGTTATTTTTGTTTATAATTGGCGTCCCATGTAATAAGGACATATGGGAGGAAAGACTACAGACCGAACCAAGAACCCTCACAACGGTAGCCTCATTACAAAATAATAATGAGATATTTGCATCTACAATCTCTCTTAATATCTTATCCATTTAATCCATCGCTCTTAAATTTTAATATAAATTGTAACACCCTGACTTTTCAATTAGGTATTGGTTAAGGGTAATTAGTGGTAATTGACCTTGATTAGGACTTAATTGATTTATATGTGATTATTGTTATGTTTATGTGTTGTTGGTAAATTACTTGATACATGTATTTGACTTGATATGTGTGCTTCATGAGATTAAATGAATTATTGATGTATGTTACATCAATTATGTGTCAAATATATGTTTTAAAGTTGTTTTAATCATGCATGAGGATAGGTGGGTCATATGAGAAGTTATTGTATGAGTTTTTTGGGGGGGTTTCAGAGTGTTTAGAAGCTGTTTTGGGGGCCAGTAATCGATTATATCGGGTCTGTAACCGATTACGAGCTGTAGATTTTGAATCTAAGTGATTTTGAACTGTGGTAATCGATTACACAATCCAGACCGCGTTTTTATTTTGCGTTTTATTGCGTTTTGGTCCTCCAAACCCATCTTTTTAGTATTGCAATGATACCCCTCCGTCCCAAAACCCTAAGACCCATTATAAATACTATCTTTGAATCTTTCTTCATCATTGTTGCCTCCATCATTCTTTCTCTCTCAAGAACATAAGTCAAAGTCATTCCACAACACCAAACCTCACCCAATCACAAAAACGATTACATATTCTTAATCCTCTCATCAAATAGAACTTTTCTACTGATTCCAATTCTTCAAAAGGATCACCTTTTGGTGAGAAAAAGGAAGCGACCTCCACCAACACCCTCTGCAGCACCACATGCGCCTTCTGCTCTTGATGTTCCAGCCGCTGCCAAGAGGCGACAAAGGTTTGTAAAGCGTCTCCCCACCAAACCTTCTTCTCCTCCACCTTGCTCTCCACTGGTTGTACAAGAAGAAGACCATTCTCATGATGCTAACCCTCAGGAGTAGCAACAACATCGAGAGGAGGATGCTCAGAAGGATCTTAGCCCTGCATAGGTGGCTGAGAAAGCACCTCTGGCTGAAGAACCGGAGCCTTCTGATCATTCATCTTCGTCTGGGGAAGCCTTACCCCGTAAGGATGATGTTAAAGGCATTAACCGGAATGAAGCAGACTCTCATTCTTCTGAGGATGATGGTTCTCAATATAGAATGGACATGAGGGAAGAGAACGCTGGAAGCGCATTCAGAACTCCCCGAGTACAATAACAAGGAGAAAGTACTAGGGTTGTTCTATCAGAAGCAACTGCTTTTGAAGTCGTTGTAGTTCCTCCTTAGAGTCTGGCTCTGAGAATGGAGGAATTATCCAAAGACATTGTGGGCGCCTTTGAAGAGCAACCACAACAGCCAGAAGAAGAACAACAACAACAAGAAGAAGTACAACCACAAACACCACATGGTGTTTTGGAACCAACTTATGAGGTTGGAATCCAACCTTCTGACATCAACCAAGAACATGGGCAGACCCATGTCTCAAACAGCGTTGAAGTACATGTGGTTGCTAGCACTCGACCCAGTTCAGAAGAAACCACAGATGCTACCGCTGCTGCTGGAGTTTCAGCAGTTAAGACATTTGTTAGCAAATGTACTTTGGCTGAGTCTGGAAGAGTGGCCTCCACTAAGATGGAAACCCAGGTTCCACTTGTGGACATTGCTCAAATTGCACCCCCAAACTTCATTAATCCAGCTCCATCATTTTCCATCTCTAGTTCTATGATGAACCTGAGCTTTCAGATTGGAAATGTGGTGAATACTCCTCCTTCTGTATCCTACCGCCCCTACTTCTATGGGGATACAAGGTCCAGGATATTTGGAGTGCTTCAATCTTCTGATCCTATGCCTCGTTTTCTTCTTTCTCACGATACTTTTGAGCCTGCAACAACAAAGACACAACCCTTTAGGACTAAGCAACCTTCTCATCCCATCCCTCAGAAGGAAGATTTCATGTTTAAGCTGTTTGAAGAAGAAAATCATTGCGGCTCTTCTCAAGCTATTCCTCCTCCTCTAGAAGCAGGTAAGTGATGATACCTTGCCTCCTGAAACGCCTTCTCACCTCGGTGTCAAGGAACACG
Source organism: Aeschynomene evenia (assembly GCA_013621005.1). NCBI lineage: Eukaryota > Viridiplantae > Streptophyta > Magnoliopsida > Fabales > Fabaceae > Aeschynomene > Aeschynomene evenia. The sequence goes on along the minus strand of CM024263.1, from coordinate 8,976,274 downwards.
TTGTGGAGAAGTGCAAGCTTCTGCGCTATATTGCTAAGAGAAGTTAGCCAGTGAATGTATGTGATGGTCTTTACTCTGTAGTCACCCATTTTTGATATAACAAAGGAGGAGAAAAGTATTAGAAAATATTTTGGTTAGGATAAACAATAGGCTAGGACTTAGGGGGAGAATCTAAGTCCTTTTGTAATCTTTTGGCATTTGTCTTTGTATTTTTTTTCTTTTGGCATCTATTAGTATTATTTTTGGCATCTTGTATTTCCTTCTTTGTATATTGATCATTTTAATTAAATACAAATGCATTTTCAATGATGTATTGCAATAAATTTTTTACTTGCTTTTATCTTTCAAGAAAGTTTCTAAGAAGCCAACACTAGTTTCTCTCAAAAACTAAGATTATCATCTAAGAAAGCTAAAATGCATTCTTAGCAAGTTCTAAACTTAATCAGAAAACATTTCAATACATCAAACAAAATATTTACCTTAAACTTAAATTGTTATCATAAAAAAGGGGAGATTGTAATCTCCAGAACCCCTTCTAAGAGAAATTAATTTTTTAAAATTTCTCTTATGAAATCTAAGTGTTTTAATGATAAGAACCGTAAGTTAAAGGTTAAAGATTTTGGTTAATGAAGGCTAATGTGTGTGCTAAGTGAATACTTAGAAAGCTAATTATGGGAAGAACATCCATTCAGATGAGACATGAGAAAATTTCATCAAGTAACCTTGAATTCAAGAAAAACTCAATGCTTAGAAGAACTCAAAAATGGTGTCTCAGAAGCAATAGGTGAAAAATGCACTTCTGAAACTAGAACAAATTCCAACTCAAAAAGCCTCTCAGAAGGCAGCGCGAAATTTTGTATCTCAGAAGGACTACCTCTTAGAAGGACCTTCACTCAGAAGGCATACCTCACTCAGAAGGCACACCTCACTCAGAAGGCACCATCTAGAAGTGATCAAGTCTCAAGACTCTAAACTCATGGAACATTCTCATTTAGCTAAGAACAGTCCCTAAGGAGTATTGGAAGTCGTGCACTGTGCACAGTCTGAAAAGCTTCACGATTTGCGTTAACACCAAAGGAAGTCCTCATTTGTTGGAGGCAAAGAAATTCCCCTCGAGTTGTTGAGCTAGTGAAAAATCCTTTAGAGTTATAAAGGAGATGTTGCCTGAGAAGACAATATAAGAAAAATATATAAGGAAATCTCAACTGAAGGTTGAGGAGTGAAGTACGTTAAGTTAGAACCCAAACCAATGTAAAAATCTTTGTGTGTGAATCTCTCTTTTCCCTTAACTTTTTACATTCGGATAAATTGTTAAGAAATAGTTTGCGAAAACTAGCCTTCTGAACTAAACTCTGAATTTAAACAAATAAGTAAGAAATCTTACAAAACACTCTTAGAAAATTAATTTTATTTTCTAAGAAGATTACTTTCTACCCAGAAAGCAAAGCCTCTCAGAAGCTTTACCTTCTTAGAAACTCTTCCGCTGCATCTTAGAAGACTTTGCTTCTAAGTTATGTTTTCAAAGAAAACTATTTTAAAAAAATATTTTAAAATCTTAACTACGATTCAACCCTTATTCTCATGCAAACACAGACCTTCAAGTGTATGATCTGATTGGTCCACACCCTTGCATTGCCCTTCAAGCAGAGGGGGACCCACATTCTCACTAGGAAACAGATACATCTCCATTTCCTTTTCCCCGTGCACCGCCATTGGGGTTTCCCCCACACATTCATTGTATTGTTTCATTGAAGCCTCGATGCACAACTTCTCACCTTCCATATAATTGACTTAATTATCCCCATCTTCAACGTGTATGGGATCAGGGACACCCACTGATCCCCTGTCGCCAGCCTGCACTTGCTCCTCCTATTCTCGCTGAATATTCCAACGGTTCTCCAGTTCACTTGTGCAGTTCTTGTCATCATATTAGAGACCTCTTCTGACAGATAACTCAGATTTCATAGATTGTTTACAATATTCGCTTCCTCGCAACTCACCAAAGCTAATGGCACTGCACCAATCTCTGATACAAAAACATTGTATGGTTTGTTGCCAACTGTGAGTAGAAACTGTAGTCCTATATATATAGAGTGTATAAAGCTAAAATCTATAAGGACCCTTGCCTGACTGAAATCACCACCCTCTATTGACTGTTTTTCCACATACACAACGTCACCCCATAGGTTATCTATTTTCTCAAAGTTCTCTCTAGCCCATGCATGCGGAGGGATCCTTGTAACATAAATCCACACTCTTCTCTGATTTTATAGAACTCCACAACCGACCGTGGACGAACCACAACAAATTGACACTCAAAAACGTCTAATCCTTGATTTAATGACGCTTTTAGATCCTCAATCGACTCAAAAGTAATTATTACCTCACGCATACTCATCCTCCTAATTCTTGAGATAGAGGGCCATGGCTGCATCAACTCCTCTCTCACGACATCCATATTCAGAGGGTACTCCGCCTAACACACGATGCTGCTCTTTACCGCTTCATGGATGCTTTCACATATCTCACCACAAACAATGAGGTTATTATGTGATTGTTCTTCATGCATCCACCGATCACTTTTGTTCTGGTTTCTTTTCTCCCTCGTCTTCCTTGTGTTCCCAATCAGCACATCTCTGAACATTTTTTAGTGTACAATTTTTCATGCGAACTTTTCTGCAGCTGCACGCAGTTTCAGATCAAGCTCTAGGAAGACTCTATTCACTCTTTCTTTCCTCCCTTCCATATTCCTTTATACCCACCGAGTGTTCTGATCCTTCATACCCAAAGGCCCGCTCCTTTGGTCATTAGCAGGGTATACTATATTAAACTTAGAGATGCTTACTTCAATAGGAATCCCATTGAATGTTCTCCCTTTCAATAACTTCATACCCCCATAGACTGCCTTAGGTCACCATATCTAACAAAGGCAAATGGGCACTTCCAGTTCTTTTTTTGCTTTCTCGAAATGGACACGTCCATTACCTTTCTGCCTTCAAAGTGATACTCCAAACCTACCTCTTATCTTCTGCTACTGGTAAGATATCCACGAAAACTATGGTCAAACCTTTCTCCTTCCTCCATGCTTCCTTGTTGTTCTCCTTGCACTCCGACTCCCTCCTTTGCATCCACTTTTTTCGATGCACCTTCATTGGACTCGCGCTCCCAAACCCTATCCAGCCCCTCCTAGTGTTTTCTCTCACCCTCACTCATTGTAGCTCATATCTAGGTTCTGCTTGATGTTCCCTCTTAGTTATATTGTTGTTTATCTTATTAACTCACTTCTTTTGATGAGTAAGATTCTTCTAATAGTATTGAAAGAATCATCTATGAAATAAAATCAGAGATCTTGTTGTTTGGCCACAAACTTGGTACTCAAGACTATCGAACTTGGCTTTTATTTTTCCTAAGTTATGTTTAGAACTCACGTTTGATTTGTACATGTTTAATCAATAACCAATCAACTAAATAACTACTCATTCATGTATTCCCTGAACTTTTCTGAGGAGGAAAATTAAAATTGTGAAAAGAAAAGTCATAATTTCAATTTTTTTTAACAAATTACTCTTATGCCTTCTAGTTTTTGTAAAACTACTCTTACATCTCATAAACAATAAAATTAGGTGCGGACAGAGCTTGGTCATTTTTATTAGAGGGGTCGATATCTAATGAATCATTATTTTGTTAAAAAAATAAAACTATTTTCTAATTATTATAAATTAAATATTGATATAGAAGTCATAATAATATATAAAAGACATAAGCATTTCATAATCAAAACTTGATAAATGTATTTTTACACCACAAAATTAATATCATCAGTAATAATCTAACTTTTCAAAATTATTAATTAAACTTTTAATATTAATCTAATATTTTAAAAGTTAAATTGGTAATTTTTAAAAAAATTAATTATTGCATATGATAGTTGATGATGACTAATTTTATGGTGTAATTACTCATCAAAAGTAGACATATATTTGCATATCATACTATCTATTTTGTAGTATTAAAGCATCTAATTAAGTAAAAATTTATTACAAATGATAAACTTAAGGTGGCCAAGTAAAAAAAACACATATCTAAGAAAAATTAAAGAGTTAAACCTCAAATTGGTCCTCCACTTTGTATGCGTGAATGTAAATAGTCCTCCACTTTGCACTTTATGAATCGAGTTGATCCTCCATTTAATTTTTATGTTACAACTCTGTTAATTTCTGCTTATATGGACTGTTTATTGCTAACTTAGCAAATAACATGTAATCCTAAAAATTCATAACTCCTACAATTCCTTCAATTTACTTGTTTTGAATCAAAATAGTTCTCTTTAAATAAGAGTGAGTGATTATTTTGATTCAAAACAAGTAAAATGGAGGACTAATATGAGTTATATGTACTTCTAGGGTTACATATCACTTGTCAAATTGATATTAAACAGTCTACATTAGTAGACGTTAACTGAGTTATAACAAAAGAATGTCAGGAGGACTAACTTGATTCACATATTGCAAAGTGAAGAACTATTTTGAACGAAAATTAAAGTGGAGGACTAATTTGATTCACGCATGCAAAGTGGAGGACCAATTTGAGGTTTAACTAAAAATTAAATTTTATCAAGATAAATAGAGGAAAGTCGATGTAAATTTGACTAAAATAAGAACCATGTAATTTTCAAATTTTTTTATGTTTACATCAAATCAATGATCATCACGTGAAATCTGAAGTTACTTATTACCAATTCCACACACGGTTTCTTTTCTTCTTTTTCTGTATGGTTGAAGTGCTCACAATAGATGAAAAGATGCAACAACCACACATTGCAATAGCACACCAAACAAACACAAGCCAGATAAAGATCAAAGAATAAGAGAAATCAAACAAATTGAAGAATAATAGAATAAATGTTTGAACAATAACATTTTTTCCGCCAAAACAGCCAACAAAATTCATTTTAACACTTTTTGTCCAAATAACATTACTAACCATGTGCATTTTTATAATGGGCTGAGTGATTTAGGCCCAATTTCCTATTCCAAATGCTTGAGGCACAAAAAAAAAACCAGTCAAAACAGCCAATAAAGCTCATTTAATACTTTATGACCCAAATAACACTTTTAATCATGAGTATATTTTGATTGGGCTAGGTGATTGTGGCCCAAATTCCTATTTGTTGGCTGTTTTGGCTGGTTTTTTGTTGTGCCTCTAGCGATGCTCATTTCCTATTGTTGACTGTTTTCGCTGGTTTTTTGTTGTGCCTCTAGCAATGCTCATTTCCTATTGTTGATTGTTTTGGCTGGTTTTTTGTTGTGACTCTAGCAATGCTCATTTCCTATTGTTGACTGTTTTGGCTGGTTTTTTGCTGTGCCTCTCGCAATGTTAATTTCCTATTATTGGCTGTTTTAACTGGTTTTTTGTTGTGCCTCTAGCAATTCTCATTTCCTATTGTTGACTGTTTTGGCTGGTTTTTTGTTGTGTATCTAACAATATTCGAATAATAATAGTGTTGAGTAAGCAAAAAGTGTATGTACCTAATTTCCGAATAAGATTATTGCAGCAACATGGTATATTTGCTTCTTTGATGACATTGCAGCAACGATCATTAGGATCTAACAATGTTGAAGGCTCTCCTTTGTGCATGTAATACATGCACTCAATTTCAAGGCCTCGAAGGTCTGTGTCACAATCCTCTGCATCTACCAACACAAAACATAATAATAATCTTGCAAATATTGCAATGGAATAAATAGATTTACCATGAGAACACCCCATGATGATAATCTCTATTCTTATGTTTGTTTGTTTTTTATTTGGTGTGTGTTGGGTGCTTGTGTGTGTTCAGTTTGTTCACATATATATAGTAATTAAGCTTGAGTTAGGAAGAGCGAGGCATTTGACGTGGACTTGGAATATTAGTCAGCAGAGATCAATATATTAATGTGAAAGTTGAAAATATTGATATTAAATTTAAAATATAAAGATTAAAGTAATTATTCACTCAATAATTTATTATTAAAATCAAAGAAAATTATAAATTTATATATAACATGTTATGTATTATAGTATATAAATAATTAATTAAATATAAAATTATTAAAATTTTACTTAATAAAAAATGTTTAGAGAGCGAAACTAAAAATTAGAGGGCATTATAGTCATATGTGTATTTTAGAATGTATTTTAATAATATATGTAATATAATTATATTTAATTAATTTATTTATTTTATAATTATTTAGAGGGCATTATAGTAATATACATACATTACCTTGTAATCTTTTTAATATACCAAACAAGGTAATATGGATTACCGATAATGTTATTTGTATATACCAAACAAGGTAATGTGAATTACCGGTAATTTAATTAAAGGTAATCTATCTACAAGGTAATCTAGATTACCGGTAATCTTACACGGTAATGTGCCAAACGCCCCCTTAAGAGGACGTTTGTTATGACGTAATGTGGATAGATTACCGGTAATCTTGCAATTAAATTACCTGGTAATCCAGATTGATATTGTTTGGTTTGACAAATATATTGGTAATATGGATTACCCAGTAATTCACATTACCTCCAAGTGGTAATGTTGATTACCCCATATCAGATGGTTATCTGGATTACCATCCCTAGGCAATCATCTAATTTATTTTATTATACAATTACCCCTCTAACAAATTACAATGTTATTTCTAATTTTATATTTTTTTATGGGTTTCCCCTCGGGTATCCGTCGGCCGGTAGCTGACGACTAATCTCTAGCTCCTGCGGATAGGGAGCTGGCCACAAGGTTTTGTGCATACACACCGCCACAAGGTTTTGTGCATACACACCGCCCCAAGGATCGAACCCGGGACATGATGCTTAAGCAGCCAAAGTATCTAACACTTGTGCTAACCTACGTGGTTTAATTTTATATTTTTCTAACATACCGTGACAAATAGTAACCACGGTAACACAAATCATTTTCTTTGCAAGAATAATATAATTATTTTATTGGATTTTTATTTTTATTAAATAATTATATTAATGTCAAAACCGAAAATATTGATTTTAAATTCAAAATATAAAGACTAAAGTAATTATTTACTCAATAATTTACTATCAAAATAAAAAAAAAATTAGAAATTTATATATATCATGTTATGTATTATAGTATATAAATAATTAATTAAATATAAAATTATTAAAATTTTACTTAATAAAAAATATTTAGAGAGTGAAACTAAAAATTAGAGGGCATTATAGTCATATGTGTATTTTAGAATTTATTTTAATAATATATGTAATATAATTATATTCGATTAATTTATTTTATAATTATTTAGAGGACTTTATAGTAATATACATACATTACCTTGTAATCTTTTTAATATACCAAATAAAGTAATGTGGATTATCAATAATGCTATTTGTATATACCAAACAAGGTAATGTGGATTACCGGTAATTTAATTAGAGGTAATATATCTACAAGATAATCTAGATTACCGGTAATTTTCCATGGTAATGTGCCAAACGCCCCCTAAAAACAAATGATGGTTCATGAAGACTCAAGAAATAAATGATGTAAATATATTTCAATCCTGGTATTAACATTAAAAATGAGATCTTGGAATGAAAAAATGTTGTCCTAATATTTCTCCTAATACCAAGAAAAGAGATATAGAAAGTATAGTAGAAAATCTTATCTTTTGTCAAAATAAAAATGGTTTTGTGAAATGACGATTTAGGAATATCAAAATAAATAAATTTAAAATGATTGGTATATAGAATTGACTTGAAAATATTTAAAATTGTATATTATAACAAAGAGGATAAATAATTAAATTTTTTAATAAATTTTGGAATCAATTTTTTAACAATAAAATTGTTATGAATCAATTTATCTAAAAATAAAATTGAAGGTTAACTTAACTTTTTCAATCTAAAGCACATTATCCGATACTAAGGTAGTGTTCGTTTCAAAGGTTGTACAGGACAGTACAGAAATACATGTATAATATAATACAATACAGTGAATTTTATGTATAGTGTATTGTGTTTGTTTCATAATATACAGAACCATTTTGTACCTGTATTTCCTCTATTGTTTTATGTTTATTTTAAAATACAATACATATAATTTATAGTAAAAGTCTAAATCACCCTTCAATTTTAAAAAACAATAATTCCTAAATTAAAAACCAATAATTCACCGAATGAATATGTTGTGAAACTAATAACAATAACAGAGAGAAAATAGAGGAGAAGAGAAAGCAATATTATTGATAGTCTCCAAAGTGTACTCTTCCACTAGGATTCATAGTGATATTTATAGCTAAACTAAGGAAGAGATAAGATCAAATCAAATCTTAATAAGGAAGGGATAAGATCAAATCAAATCTTATCCAATCTTATCATAATCTGTTAAAGATACATATATTCACAATATTATCTCATAACACTCCCCCTTGAATATTTGTTGCTAGAATATGTCTCATTAAAACCTTACTAAGAAAAAATCCATTGGGAAAAAATCTTAGTGAAGGAAAAAGAGTACAATATCCTCATAATGTAAGACTTTTAATTGCCTCATTAAAAACCTTGTTAAGGAAAAACCCAGTGGGATAAAAACCTTAATCAAGGAAAAAAAATTAGGGTATTTTCTCCCCCTCTTAAAGACATCACTTAATATACTTCTACCTTCAAGAAATTAGTACACAAGATTGAGATGTGTCGGTAGAAGAATATCAAATAAATTGGTGAGGAACTGTGTCTTGATAATATATTTACAGCAAATGTTATATCTAGTTGTGTATAATTAGTAAGGTATATGAGTGCTCCAATGACAGTAAGATGTGGTACTTCAGGACCAAGTAGACTTCTTCCCCATTTTCTTGAGGAATGGATGGATCTCTTTTTACATCCAACGAACTTACCACCATTGGGGTACTTAATGGATGTGGTTTATCCATATAAAATCTCTTCAAGATTTTTTCAATGTAAGTTTATTGACGAATTGGAATATTTCATTAGTCAAATACTCGAACTGTAGGCCGAGATATAATTTAGTCTTTCAAAGATCTTTCATCTCAAATTCATCTTTTAAATCTTTTGTGACTATTATGACTATAGGAATCTCTTCAGGAGTTCCAATGATATTTAAATCATCAACATACACAAATATGATGAATTCATTTACACATGGGCAAATAGAATCATCCTGAAATTCATATTCTCAATCAAATACTTACTAAAACGGTTGTACCGTATGTGCCCAGATTGCTTTAGACCATAAATAGATCTTCATCACAGTTTGATTGAATAAATTTCACAAAAATGTTCGTTAGACAATGTTGATATCTTTAATCCTTCAAGGACTTTCATATAAATATCATTGTCTAATGAACCATATAGATATGTTTTGACAACATCAATTAGATGCATATTTAGCTTATTATATGTAGATAAGCTAATCAAATATCGTAACATTATTGCATCAATTACAGGGGATATGTTTCACCATTATCTATATCAGGTCTTTTGTGAAAAAAAAAACCTTGTGCTCCAAATTGAGCTTTATAGTGTATACATTCATTTTTCTTATTTTTGCTTTCACAAACATACCCATATGTATTCCATGGGTTTCACACCTTTCAGGTGTTTGGATTACAACTCCAATCAACAAATGAGTCAAGTTTAGCCTACAGGGCTTATTTCTAATTTGACCAATCATTTATATATCGATATATTTGTTATTGATTCTTGACTCAAGATCCTCATTTTCTTGCATAAGTGTAGCGCTACACTATTTGCAAATATATTGTTGCGACAACAATTACTTGTCGGTTCCATAGTTTCTTACGTAGACATGGTTTATTGAGATCTCATCATTTTCAATATCTTGACAATTTTCAGGTACCTGAACGTCTTCTAACGTTTCAATTATGTCAAACTTTGGACCACAATATGTGTCCTTAGCATGTCTATATCCTCTTCAACAGAAAGAGTATCATTTGCCTCCATAACAATATTTTTTTTGTCTATTTGCCCCTTACTTTGAAAATTTTCATTTTGGAACCGACGACCGGCATATCACGCTTTTGGCGTGTAATCTATTCACTAGTCAATTGCCTCACAATGGGCATCAATTTCGAATGAGGGTATATTCAGCTGGTATATATATTTTAGTCATTCAATTTCATCAAAAAAATACATATGATAATGCATTTACTACTCTCTGCAATAAAATTATGAACTTCTGGTTCATATTGCTTTTTTATGAGGATCTAAATAGAATAAGAGTGATGAATTGTAATTTATTCCAACTGTCATTCTCCCCTAATGTTGGGAACATTACTTCATTAAATTGGCAATCAACAAATTGAGCCTTAAAGACATCTCCTATTTGTATTTCAAAATACTTACTATAAAGCGAGAGTCACTTCCAACATTTTAAATGAAAATTGTTTGGTTGCAGGCCAAAACAATTACTGGGAGAGAGAAATAACGACAATTTGTCTTATACAAATAAGCATTTGTAAAATAATTCGCTCCAAACTAGAATATGGAGAATTGTTCTCATAAATAAGTGGTCTAGCAATCAACTGGAGGTCTTTCATAAGTTTATTATGCTAGCCAATTCTTTCTATGAACATGCATAATTGGATGTTCAATATATACAATATTGGCCTACAAGCATCAAAAGCTTGAGAAATAAATTCACCATATCACCATTTTAATTGTTTATCGAAAATTAGTGTTCTTAACAACTTGCGCAAGTATATGACGAACTTCAAGTCGTGAAAAAATAATGAGCACATATGTGACCATTTCATAGATGCATCTATCATAATTATTTGAAAGGTCCATATATTGGATTAATTAATCCACATATATCATATTGAATTCCTTCTGTAAATACAAGAGGTTCAAATTCAATCTTTGTTGGTGAATGCCATATAATATATAAATATATATTAAATTGAGAACATGTAACAAATGAAAACTCATTACATTGAAAAAACTTCTTGTTCTTCAATGAATGTCCATACGAGTTTTCAATGATCCTTCGCATCATTATTTCTCTGGATGTCCTAATCGATCATGCCAAATGATAAAGTCATTTGAATTAGTAAACTTCTGGTTTACAATAGCATGTGATTCAATTACACTAATTTTAGTGTTACAAAGACCAGATGAAAACAAATGTAATTTTTCTAGTACAACTTTCTTGTTGGAATCACAACTTGTGATATGAAGGTACTCATTATTCCCCTCATTTATTGTCTCAATATGATATCCATTTCGGCGAATATCTTAGAAACTCAATAAGTTTCTTTGCAATTTAGTAGACAGTAATGTATCATTAATGATGAATTTTGTTCCTTCAGACAACAAAATTATAGCTCTTCCAGAGCCTTCAATCAAATTAATGAGCCTTTGGAAGAATCACCGACTTTTGGTGATCATATCTTTCTTCCAGGCTATTCTAGAGATCTGCAGGATCTTCCAGAATAAGGTATTCATATTTTAAAGCCTCATGGAGATGACGGCGAAGGAATATTAATGCTTTAGTGCAATCCTTCTGGGATGCAGCATTTCCTTGAACAATGGTGTCCTCAAGACCCAATGATTTCATATGGATTCTAGCATCGAGAACCCAAGTCATGTAGTTCTTTCCTGAAATTTCAATGGCAACAAATTCAAGATGAAAGAGATTTGACATAATTGAAATACTAACATAATTGAAACAAGAAATTGTTACCTTGAGAGCTTTTCGTGCTGATAACGTGCTGTGAAACTAATAACAATAACAGAGAGAAAATAGAGGAGAAGAGAAAGCAATATTATTGATAGTCTCCAAAGTGTACTCTTCCACTAGGATTCATATTGCTATTTATAGCTAAACTAAGGAAGAGATAAGATCAAATCAAATCTTAATAAGGAAGAGATAAGATACAAATATTCACAATATTATCTCATAACAATATATACTTGTACAAGAATTTTAATCAAATACATGTCTGTATTTCCTCTATTGTTTTATGTTTATTTTAAAATACAATACATATAATTTATAGTAAAAGTTTAAATCACCCTTCAATTTTAAAAAACAATAATTCCTAAATTAAAAACCAATAATTCACCGAATGAATATATATACTTGTACAAGAATTTTAATCAAATACATGTCTTTATCCCTCTTTAAGCACTGTTCTAATTCATTTATTTGAGCAAATAATCCAAAAAAAGTAAATTAGAAAAAAAATTAAAAGGATTGGAGAATGACAGTGTTGAACAGAACTGTCTAAAATCTAAAAAGAGCTTGAAGAGACAACAACAGAGACAAAGACCAAAAAAAAATATAAACATTTAAAACTTGCAGATCTTAACATTCTTCTTCTTCTTCCATTCCCTTATAACAAAAATTTCTCTTTACTTCAATTACCAAACATCTTCAAAGCACAAACCTTAACAACAGCTAAAGAAAAAACACTTTTTTTTTTTCGGTTCCACCATTGTCACACACTCTTCCTCTGCCTTTGCTGCAACACTCTCACTCTTCGATGGAAGGGCGCTGTGAATCGATCGGAGACCAGGCGATGCGGCGGTCCAAGGACGTGACGGCGCGAACTTAACAAGCTAGAGTTACAACTCGTGCAGTATAGGAAAGAGATGAAATGAAAGGGGCATCACTGTTGTGTAATAATGGTGACTGTGGCTCTGCTTTAGGTTGAAATGAAAGGGCATCAAATGGAATTAGACGAAGAGTGTAAGGGTACGCTGGGTATTAAAATTTGGGTGATGCTAAATTAACAATACAAAACTAGCCCAACTAATTAATAAATGAGATTTTGGACCATAATTACTAAGTCCATTACAATCTCAATGACTATTTGGGTCAAAATTAAAGCTAAAATAGACCCATTATATGAGCTAATTTTTCATTGTCCACTTAGCATTATTATTAAAATTTCTGTATCCGTCCTGTATTTTGTGTACCTACGGTGTGGACATAAAATACAGTAAAAATCGGTAGAAATACACATTGTATTGTATGTGTTTAGTATAAACAAACATAAAACATAAGACACAAGTATGTGCATTGTATTTTGTGTATTCTTCAGCCCAAATAAACGCTGGGGTGTTATTTGGTTTCATGTTTATTTTTTGTTTTTATTTCTTGTTTTCTTTATTTTAAAATTTTGTGAATGAAATATAAACATGAAAACCGATAAAATTGTAAGGAATAGAATAGCCATCTACTCAGAATTGTATTAATCCAAACATATCCTACAGAAAGCGTAGTGAGTTGCTCCACCCTCAACGACGCAAGTCCGCTCCACCATCATCCCGATTGCAGCTGAAGTTTCTGATCACTTCACCCCTACGACGCTTGCACCACTGACAAAATCGAACGACAACGACAACATTGTGGTTGCTCATTGTGCTTTCTTTGATTTTGTTTCTCAAATCTTCCATCAGGTATATTCACTCCCCTGGTTTGATTTTGGTTCACTTCTGTAGTTCTGTCTCTCTTCAATCTTTGATTTTTTGCGTTTGGTATTTCATATGCCTTGTTCGTCTTTTGTGCCAGAACTGAGTCGAAGTAATTTTCAGGGTTGCTCAAATTGGGATTAGTTGCATTATGTTTTGATTTTTGAATGAACTATTAAGTTAATCTCATTGCATTTTTTCTTTCATCTTCTCTGCAAGTTTTGGGGCTTGAGATATTTTTCATTGTGGGTGATTGAGTAGTGCCGTTTTTCTCTCTTTTCCTGAACAGCCCAAAAGGACAAAAATGAAAATATGAATTTTTTATGGAAGAGAAGGTATTTTAGCTAAATGGGCAGGGGATGGAAAGATTGTAACTATGATTAGATTAGAAGCAAAGAAAATGAAGGAGAAGGAGAAATAAGAATGACTAAAGATGAGAATTTTTTTGTGTGCTATAATGAGAGAGTATTGTATTTTGTTACTATATATATACATATGTATATAGAGAGAGAGAGAGAGACAGAGAAAGGTAAGAGAACATTGAAAATTGATGAGATCACGAACATGAAGTGTGTGTGTACTTAGTCTCCTAGTTCTGAGTTTTGGGAACAAAATCATTGAAGCATATGCGAGTTGGTTTGTTAAGTGTAGTGTGTGTGTGTGTGTACTTAGTCTCCTAGTTCTGAGTTTTGGGAACACAATAATTGAAGCATATGCTAGTTAGTTAGTTAGTCAAGTGTAGTGTGTTTGTTGTGTGTTTTAATTCTAGTTTGTAAAAGAAAGAGGATATAGTATGTTTGTTTTGGTTTTTTGTGTTGCAGAGATAGGAAATGGTATGTTCAAGCTTCAATTCCAAGCCCTCTGAGCAATGACTATGTATGATAGCATATAAGGTCCTTCCTCCATATGTTTTTTATGTTTTTCTCTTCATGTTTCTAATTTCAAACTTGGTTTGTTACAAAATTGTTATTATTTCAACATTCTTTGCTATATGAATGCACTTTGTTTGATATAATGTCAATAACACACCTAAAACTATGGAAGTAGTTGATTAAACACATTAAAATGTCTCTTTACAACCTTTTTTTTTCGATTGATAAACATGAGTCCAAATTAACAAGGGGAACCTGTGTGAAATTTTTCACACCATAAGCAATTATGAAATTATACTTAAAATTAGTTTTATTAAAAAACCTCCTAAACCTATATGAGGGAAAAAGAGTACTAATTTTAATTATAATACCCACATATACTTATGGACAGTATACAAGCATTACCATTTGCCTAATTCTCTCCCAAGAATAGACGTGCCTCACAGAATCATAGGAAATACAGGCCTTGTGTGGGGTGGGTGTCTGATCCGAGGAAGATTCTCCTAGGATGAGTGGAGTGTGAGGAAATATAGGGCTGTGTGGGGCTGAGTAGGAATCATTCTGAATTTGGAAATAGGACAGACTTAGGAGAGTGGCAAGGCTCTCAAATTCCTCTGCCAGTGTTTTCCTTTCTTACTCTGTTATTTGTCATTGCTACTGCTTTATCACCTTCCCCATTATTTCAGTTTTAATTGAAAATATTTCAAGGAGAGATATCATCCTGATACTTCCCATTCTGCTATTTGTGTGTTGTGAGTATGAATCTATGTTGTTGGTATTAGTTGATTTGTGATCTTTACAGAGGCTTTTCCCAACTTCCACCTTGAGGACAAAGTAGTTCTTCAAGGAGAGGGTATTGTTACATACCCTGAGAAAGTTAGTGCAGAAATTGAAATAAAATATAATAGTGGGACAGAAAATAGGTCCACCATTAGGGAAAGGAAGATTCCTCCTTTACCATTTCATTATTCTAGAAAAACGTGGGGACAAAGAGCTGCAGGAGGATATGAATTGGCTGTCATTACAACTGTGCCCACTAACAAGTAATTATGGAATTATGGTAGCCTATCATTTTAATTGGGAGAAAGGGCTACATAAGCATAGAGGGGGCTAAAGAGAAAGCAGCCCAGAACATCACAAAATAGGACTAGAGGGTGAAAGGCTCCTTATGACTAGGAGAGTGATAAGACTCTATAATTTCCTATCCTTGTATTCTCAGTTCTGTTTCATGTTATTTCATTTATGTTTCATTTCAATTTTCACTTAATAAACACTTCAGAGAGGAGGGCAGAAACCACACTGGTTATTGCTCCAAATCTCTTATTTTCTGCTTTTTTCTGTTCTTTGTTGTTCATAAATGCCAGTTCTTACATATATATATACATACGTACATACATATGTATATATATATATATATTTGAAAAATGGATACATTCTAAAAAATTTTCAACAGCACGTGACGGGAAGAATGAGGGAGCAACAACCACACAACAAAGCAAGGTCGAGGGAAAGAGGAGGGTGCGACAGAGCAAGCACAAGGAGGGACAACACGTGACTAGGCAGTGAGCGGCTGCACTGCTGGCTGCTGTTGTGTGGCTGGGAGGCAAGGCTGGGGGATGTTAGGGTTTGCAGAAGAAATAGGGAGAGGGAGTCTGGTAATGGGATAGGCGGATAGCAGTGGAGCGGGTGGGTAACGAGAGGCAGTGGTTTAGGCAAGAGACAGGCAGAGGGAGTCTGGGAATGGAGGAGAGGCAGAGAGGAGGGAGTATGGGAAATTGGGAATCCATTTTTGGGGCAATCCATTTTTTTTTGAGAAAAAGATTTTTTTTAAAAGTAAAAAATAAATGGAAGATAGATGTTTTATATCAGGATTGGGGCTTAAATAAAATATCATTGGGAGTTAGGGGTTAATTAAAATATTAAATTTAAAAACATACAGATTTTAACCTGAAAAGGTGAAAGCAGGTCAAACAAGCATATGGATAATGGTACCCAAAATAAATATTGGGTACCGGGTAAATGCCCTTTATTATATTTGGTGTTGTTATTAATTTCCGGTGCTTAATTTAGAGAACTAACTGAGAGAGAGGAGAGAAAGAGAGAGACAGGAATTGGATTAGCCCTTTTGAATTTTCTGTCAGATTCTGTCATTTTGAGGACCCAAAATCTAGGTTTTTTTATTTTTGTTTTTTGTTGCTTCCTAGGTAGTCGACTGCTTTTATTTTGATTTGATTTAATTTAATTCGCCCCTATTCTCTCTTCCTCTTGATTGATTTGGAGGATTTGGTTTGATTTCATGGCTCTTCCCTTTTGAGCCTCTTTTTAAGGGATTAGGGTTTTTCGTTTGTTCTTGAGGCAGTGAATTGTGGGGGTTTATGCTTTTCACAATCCGGGTCGAGTAATTCTGTAGCTGCATGTCTTCTGCTTTGAGAATTCTTGTATGGGATCACAAAAAGACTATTTTTCCTTGCTATTGTGAATTGGTGATTCTGTGTGAGCTATGGTTTGTTCTGAATTTGTAGAAAAAGGGTCAATTGGGTTTGTTAAGGTTGTGTTATCTATGAAATTTGGAGAAATTCTAGGTAACAGCTTTGGTAGGGTAGTGTTGGGTTAATTTGCATGTGTTGGTATGTTCCTGTGGTTCTTTTGGTTGTCTCACGGAATATGACTAACAGAATTTGTAGCATAGTGTTAGAGTTCTGTACCTCTTGGTTTATATCTGTTGCTGTAGCTTATAGTTGACATTATCTTTCTAGAGATAAAAATTGAAAATGATTTCTTGTAATTTTTGCTGTCTCAGAAGTGTTCTTTAGTATTTATTACTTCATGATGAATCATAGTCAATTTCACTGGTGATTATCAATGTTTTTGGGCCATGCATTCGTTTGAAACATTTATGTTTATCTTTATGAAGTGTTTGTTGTTGTTTTATTATCTTTCAGCTTTGTTTTAGTATAAGGATTGAGGAATGGAGTTTGTGTAATTGTTATTTATTTAACTTTTTTGTGTGTGTGGATCTGAAGATATGCAGTCCAAGTCTGAAACTGCAAATCAACTGAGGTCAGATCTGCATTCGTTTCAACCTAGCAGTGTCTATTCTAAGCCTTGGTGGCCTGGTGTTACATCTTTAGGGTTTACGGGTTATTGGTATGAACTATTGAACTCATAGAACCACCCTACTGAAATATCTATATTTGTTTGGATATGATCAACTGTAATTTTAACATGTTTGAGGAAATTTTACAATAGATGAACATGAACCTATGACCTCTGTGCTGATAATAGTGCAAATTATGTACACTAAAAGAGTAAGACTTGTGAAGAACTTCCACTGAAAGTATTATATGGAAAGTGTAATCCGTATTTAATTCGTCTGGCTACTATTTTTGTTCTAAATCTAATCAATTGATAATTCTTCTCCATATATTATGTGTGTTATTCGTGTTGAAATGAATTTATGATGGTCTTATATGTAATGTTTTTACATCTGCTAACTTTCCTAGGTTGGCAATCCTCTGGTTTAACCTCACTAGTTTCTGATTGAAGAAAGACTTATGGCACTTTCGGTGCGCTTGATCCCTATTGGCCTCAAATTTGGTCATAGTCTTGAAACCAAAATTAGTGTCTCTGGAAGGTTTATGTCCAGATCTTCTGCAAGGCCTCGCATTCGAGCTGTGCAAGAGAACGGTGGATCACGGAGACTGGTAGACATTATTCGACTCGTTCCTGAGCTCTCAAGGAATTACTTCAAAAGTCCTTCGCGCAGGGCTCTATTCGGCGGAATCTCCTTGTTGGGTGGATTCTATGTTGCACAAACAATATCTTTATCATTTGGAGCTCTAGGAGTCAATGATGTTATTGCTGCTGTCATTTGTGTTCTTCTTACAGAGTATGTAACTAAGTTCTATTATAGCAAGCCAAAAGTTACTTTCCCTATTGCTCTTCTCAACAACTTCAAAATGGGTTTCACTTATGGACTCTTCATTGATGCTTTCAAGCTGGCAAGTTGATCTTTTAACATCTATTAATACTACTTTCTCTAGGGTCCTCCTTACAAGGATGCTCTTCTAAATTGGTTCCATTAAATTTTCCCACCAAGCTTTTATATGTAAGAATTACACTAGAACTGACATTGTATTTCTTCCATATAATCCATTATTCTTGTAACTAATGCATAAATTATTTTCCCTTATATTTATTCTACTTAGTGTGTGTTTGTGAGTAGGGTTTTGGAGAGAAGGTGACGGTTTTGAGAGGTATAATTGTGTTTGGAAGTTTCATTGGTGAAAAGGCAAAATATTTGAGGTTTTTAAAACCTTTCAAAACTCTACAAATTTCACATTTTCAAATTCTCTCAGTCTTGAGGGTTTTCCAACTTCCAAATATGGAGAGATTTTTTCAATTACCTCTCCTTCCCCTTTCATCTCTTCCAAAACATCTCCCTTCCATCCCCTCTAAACTCCAAATAAAGCCTTTAAGTGTAAGATTTGGCACATCATTAAAGTTATTGTGTTGTAACTTGAAGTTCATGAATTCAAATTTTGAAATCAACCTGTTTGTTTGAGAGGGTACGAATGAGCACATATGCTCTCTAGACCCAATTAAAGTGGGAGCAACTTGCATTATTATTAGGGGTATAATTGAACCAATCTAATTCAAAGTGTAAGGATCGGATCATTACAAAATCCAATCAATCAGACTATTTATTAGTCTAGATTTTGAATTTGAAATATTTTTATTTGAACCACCTCACTACTCGGTCATTTTTTTATTTAAAAAAATTCATAGCCAAGTTATCTCTTAATTATTTTTTCTTCCCCACATAAATGTGACAACAGAAACTAATATTTTTTTTTTCTGTACAATTTTTTAGTAGATATTTTCCTCCTGCAATTACATCAAACCATATAAAGATATTGTATCGGGTTATTCCTATTTTATCTAATTTAATTATAATACAATTTACCTACTTAGTCATGAAAAGTATTGGCAAGTAGCGGACATAGGAAGAAAATAAGTGGAATCTTAAATGAGACATTTATATTTTTAGCAACTATACTCCTAGGGGTGAAGGATAATATGATCCCAATAAAGTTGGGACCATTACATGGAATTTTAATTTTATTGCAAAATCGTCCTTCCTTCCCAGTATATTTTACTGAAATTGTTATTAAGTCCCCCATATATTTTATTATTTTACAAAAAAAGTCATTGTTCTCTTTTATCAAACACTGCACTAACCCTATCACATTCTTTCACCATCGCCAATTCGCGCCGCACACTGCCTTCCTCGTCACTCTCAACCGGCGACACATACATCACCACCATCTACCACTTCCTTCTTCTTCTTCTTTCTCCGTTTGCGCGTGACATAGAAGGCACATCACCAAGGGTGCTTCAATCTCTTCATCTACCGCTACTGACACCTTCGAAATCTCGTTGCCATCCGCGTCGTCGGCACCTTCCGCAACCACCTTATCGGCATCATCAGGTTCCTTATTAGAAAACCTCTCCTCTCCTGTTACAACAAGAAAAAATATATTTTTTTATTATTTTCATTTTCTGGTTTTGTGTTCTTTAATTAGTATATTATTGTATTTTGATGGGGAATTTTGATGGATCTTATTAAGGATTGAAGAAGGTCAAATCAAACAAAAAGGTGTGATTCCTTGTCCCTAATTAAAGTAGTTTATGGTATGTAAGTGGCCTAGGTGGGGTGAATAGACTCTGATGGTATGTAAAGTGGTTATGAGTGGAGGGTGTGCTTTTTTGGGGCTGTTAGAAATGGAAAAAAAATGCTATTATGGGGAGTCTTGCTGCAAAATTATGGGGTAGTTTGATACGTTCTTTCTTTGGTTGATATGTGAATGTAAGATAAGACATTAGTATACGAGAGAATGGTGTGGTTGTAATGGTGCAATTTAAAGGGAAGAAGATTACTTCTTTAGAATTTATTAATGATGACTATAGTAAAAAGGGGATGAGGAGGAGTCTTGGGGGTGGAGTTGGGTGGTGTTGCTATGATAAGGTGCTTCAGTTTTGAAGATGTGAAACAGAGCTGTTGAGGAGGAAGTTGAGCTCTATTTAGTAAGTTATAATAATAATAATAATAATAATAATAATAATAATAATAATAATAATAATAATAATAATAAGTTGAGCTCTTATCCACCATCCTTGTTGATTTTAACCTGCATCTACATGCGATAATATTGCCCATACCTACGATAAAATGAGGATGTCAACGTCATCTTCTCATGATTTTTTTTCAATCATAGTAGCTTTCTATGCATGTTTTTTAGATTGTTATTCTATGAAACTTTGTTTTGTAGGGATTTTAGACATATCTAGTTTATTGTGACACAAGCGACACCATGGAGGAAGATAGGAATGAGAATGGTTCTTACATGAGTGATGATATGACATATGTAGATAAAATTGATAACTTTTGTGTGGATTCTTCAGAAGATATTGCTAGAATTGATATGGTGAACATATCTAGGGGTGATGTATATAGATTTAATTTTCGTGAAATTTTACTAGCATTCCAATTTTACAACTTATATGCTAGAACAAAGGGATTCAGTGTTAGAAAGAGTAAGGCACGCAAGAACAAGAACAATGAATTAGTGAAACAAGCATTTGTTTGTTCTTGTGAGGGCTTTAGAGATGAGAAATATTTTAACATGGAAAATCGAGTAAGGCAACCAAAACCTGAGACAAGGTGTGGTTGTATGGCTCGGATACAAGTGCAGTTTGAATTAGCATCAAAGAGATGGATCGTGATAGATTTTTTTGATGAGCACAATCATGAGCTTGTTGACCCGAAGTTTGTTGGAATGCTTCGATCACAAAAGAAAATGAGTGAGGCAGACATTGGGCAAATGAATAGCATGAGAAGTGCAGGGATTAGCACACCATTGATCTTTGGTTCATTAGCTATGCAAGCCGGTGGGTACCAGCATGTTGGTTTTGGAATAAAAGACATGTACAACCAAGTTGCAAAGCAGAGGCGACAATTACCCGGCAATGTAGGATCTGCGATGATGTTTCTTGAGAAGATGGCATCTACCGATCGAAGCATGTTTGTCAAGCATGAGGCTGATGAAGAGCATGTGTTGCGACATATATTTTGGAGTGATGGTGTTAGCCAACTTGATTATCAGTTGTTTGGTGATGTTATTGTTTTTTATGCTACTTACAAGAAAAATAAATATAAGTGTCCATTAGTTATATTTTCTGGGGTAAAACATCATAACCAGACAGTTCTCTTTGATGGGGAACTAATTTCAGATGAGACCGAGGGGACATATGTGTGGTTGTTGGAAAAATTTTTGGAAGCAATGAAAGGAAAGTCACCGGTTTCTGTCATAACTGATGGTGACTTAGCAATGAGGGGTGCTATACAAAAAGTATTTCCTAATGCTCACCATAGATTATGTGCGTGGCACCTCATGCGAAATGCTACAAGCAACATTGGTCAACCGAAGTTCACAAGAATGTTTAGAAAATGCATGCTAGGTGACTATGATATTGGTGAATTTCAGCAAAAGTGGAAGGAAATGATTGATGAATTTGGAGTTCATGATCGTGCATGGATTTTAGACCTATATGAAAAAAAGGCCCATGTGGGCTAAAACATACATAAGGGGGAAGTTTTTCGCTGGGTTTAGGACAACTTCTCGGTGTGAGGGTTTGCATTCTCAGCTTGCCGAAACGTATATTATGTTCCCTTAAGAAATGAAAGAATTTGTTATATGCCCCTAAGGGGGAATCCACACTATATGTTCATGTACCATGAAGTGATTAGGCGGATTGGGGTGAGGTTCCCCTTTACTCCCTTTGAAGTAGATGCACTCAATAAAATGGTTGTGGCCCCCTCTCAGCTTCATCCCAATAATTGGGCTATGATTCAGGGCTTTCAAGTTATCTGTGAGACTTTATGGTTTCCCCTCTTTCTTAAGAGTTTCTTTCTCCTTTTCATTCTCACTAAACCTATCAAACATCAGCGATGAGGCTGGGTCTCGTAGCCTTCGGTCGTTGTTGGAGTTAGCAAGGGAGGGTTGACAACCTCGGTCGCTGGCTTCATTAGCAAGGGAAGGTGAAACCCCCTCTCCCCGTATGTTTAGGGTGAGCTCATGCCTAGGGATCTAGATGATGTGGAGGATATGTACAGGAGGGTGGTAGGCCAAAGATCAGAGCAAGATAACGATATATGTCGTTATTCTATGATTCATATTCCATTTATATTGGAGCACTAGTACACTACACAGAGACATTTATATTTATATGTAATGTTATATGTAATTATAAAATGAATAAGACACACTTAGGTAAGACGTTCCGGAGAAAGATTATTTTTAAACTTATATCTGGATTGAACACATTCTTGTTTAACCTCCTTTATAATTTAACCTGGGGCGACTTCCTCTACTGAGTTACTTCCCAGTACTCACCACATGTTTTTCCCCACCTTTAGAGGATCAGATCGAGCAGGACATCAGAGCTAGCAAGGAGCAGGAGCAGACTTAGACAAAATACTTTATAGTTGCACCTCAGTTTTATTGTTTTACAGACATGTGTTATTCATTTATTCAGACGTCATGGATGTTATGTTTCCGCTTTATTTATGTTTTTCTGAGTCCGGACCATTGTTAGTCGGCATCTATTTATTTACTTTTATTTATTGTGGGGTCTCATGAGTCACGATTTTTGGCTTATGGGATGACACATAGTATTTATTTACGTTGATGATGTTTTAGGAGTTTGATTCATGACTTATATATGTTTGATACATATTTATACAGTATATTGTTGCGTTGTTTTTTTTTTTTATCACGATCTATGTAAGCGCAAATCCCTTATTTTTATACATCGTAACGATTTGCGAAAATTGTACTCTCACATATTTTCAGCATATGTTATTTCAAAAGAAACAAGCTATGAAATCAGGACGTGGTCCTTAATAATTGGCCTAAGATGACTTAAGTATTAAGGGCTAATTACTAGGGGGTTACACAACCCCTCATTCTCATGCAAAATATAACACTCGTAACTCGTGGTTAGCATACGATATTGTTGTGGCCGTGTTTGACGTTGTGTGATAATAACCTGGTAGTGTTTTAATGGTGTGGATTACTTGTGATGGTTGGATATAGTGGCTATATTTGAGATGATAAGTATGTGCTGAAGATTTAATTATGGTATTTTAATGAGTATGTGATATGCAAATAATTGATGTATTATGTGGGTTCGCGAGTGAGATGCGATTAAGTATTCGAGTGAATTTTGGAGCCATAGAGAGAAGTGAATGATCGTATAAAATTTTATGGGGGTTGAGGTGAGACTCCAATAATTATTTAAAATTTCGTTTGGTTCCTTGAAAATGTTTTTAGATATTATTTCACCGATATCGAATTTTAATAAACCCGATTTATTAATTAATTCCACTTAAACGCATTTACTTAATGATCTTTTCTAACAAATTATTTAAGTGTGATTAATAAAGTGATAATTAAATTATTTTAAGCTTGTTGGGAGTCTCACACATCCATTGAAAAATTTTAGTAACGATCATACGCTTATTGATTTAAGATTTGAGATTTAAATGAGTAAGTGAGTAAGGTGAGAGAAAGAGTTGTGTTTACTCTAAACACAACCAAAACAAATTCTTGAGAGCAATGATATTTTAAATCTTACTCTCACTACCTAATCCCACACAAATACACTTACTCACACTCATACTCATACACATACTTGATAACGCTGGTTTTGCTAATATTTTATTCCCTTAATTTGATAAATTGTATGTAACTCTTTACTCTATTCTTAGACTTTTGTTATGTTTATTACAACTTGGAACTATTTGGAGCTTAGTGGAAATAAAGGCTAATTGAATGTGTTTTATAATGTTTTTGAAATTCAAGGATGACCCTTGCACTTGATCTCTGGTATTTGATGTCTGTAGTGCAGATCATGACAATTATTGGAGCAATGGACATCAGGAACAGAGAAAGAAAGCGGAACAGTGGATTTCTACCCAGGGTCATGCACCCTGGCGCACCTAGAGCGCCCCAGCGCTCGAAGCAGCTAAAGCTATCATCCCGCACAAACCTAGTGCGCCCTGGCGCGCGCCTGCAGAGTTTTGACAACAGGGACTAATCTGCAAAGTGGCGCAAGGGATTTAATTGCAAAGTCTCAGAAGTTGCTTCCACCATATAAAGAAATGTTAACTCGTCCAGAAACATATTCTCTCATACCTTGACACTTGCCTTCATATTATTTTAGGTTTTTACTCATTAGGATTCGTTTTCGTTTGACTTTTGCCCTTTTTTCATTCGTTTTCGATTTCGGTCTGTTTAGTTCAACGTTATTCATCAAGATACTTCAATTTTCGTTCTTCTCCTTTCACCTTTGACTGAGTTGTAGGTTGGATTTCAGATTTTATTCAGTAACGTTATTCTTTCTTCATCAATTTACGTGTTTTTACGTTGTTTCGCATTTAATCCTCGTTTTGCTGATTTTCTCTTTATCGTTTTTTATTTAATTTCATTTCTTTCATTCATATCTCTTTAAATCAGTTTGTGTTTTTGCTTCTCTCCATGAGTAACTAAGTTTTTTGGTGGTTCATGAGGGTGTGAGCACCATTGGAGTAAATTGAGGTTTTGAACTTCATCCTTGCATTGGTTTTCATTATCAATCCTATCATATAGTTTGAGATTTCAGATTGTATGTGTTTAACTTATGTAGTTGGCTTGCTCGATCGAGTTAGGTTAATGCATTTGGTATGTTTATGTGTTGCTTGATCAATTGATACATGGAATACTAGAATTGGTACATGATTAGTTAATTGGATGATTAGTCTTTGAACTAGGTTAATGTGATTGGTTTTTAAAGGTTGTTGAAAACGAAACTAAAGGTGAGATCTCACTAATTAATCTTGTTCTAGGAACCTATCATTAGAACCACAACAATAGGATTAGATCTAACTCTGGCATAATTAACCAATCTTTGCATTCTTTTGTAGCCAATGATAAACTCCCCAATGTATGTTCTACCTCATGAGTCACTGCTTTAGCATTCTATTTTAATCAATTCAATTTTGTTTTCTTGCACTAAAAACCCCCCAATTTGTGGCAATCATCATTACAACTAGTTTTTAGTATTGCTCTCTTAACCAATGCTTGTGAGAGACGACCTAGGTTTCCACTACACTATATTAGGGGAACTTGGTTTATAAATAACAAATTTGTGAGAGTTGCGACGCTCATCATCAAATTTTTGGCGCCGTTGCCGGGAAATGGCGATGAAAGTAATCTCTAGTTGTGTGATTTGTGCATATTGTACATAATTGTTTTCTTTTGTTTCATTAAAAATAAAAACAAAAAAAGATTTTATTTAATTTTGCATTGCAATTGTCCATTTATGCTTGAATCTTGGATTGTGATTATGATATTATTATGTTATATTATAATGATTCTTTTGTTATGATAATTGCTTGGTTGATATTTTTTGATAATAATGTTACTGCGTTAACACTCGATGCAACCTCCTATGTTATTCTTTTTTATTATGTCAAAAAGGGGGAGAAATATATGAGTGTTAGGGTTATTATCTTTAGGGGGGAAAATAAAGTTTTTTAATTATGATTATGATTACTTTGAACTTTTTCAAAAGCCTAAATTTGAAATGCAATAAGGGGGAGTATCATTTTTCATTGTTTATTATATGCTCTAACCCTTCTTCAAGATGAGTTTTTGACATCATCAAAAAGGGGGAGACTGTGGTTATGTGTATGTTTAATGTCACATATTTTGATAATGTCAAAAATGGATTAAATGTCGTTATCTTGGAAAGCAAAGTAATCAAGTCACATGATGTATATTTGGATTGATCTCGAAGATATTGAAGATATTTTGAAGATCAATTAGTAAGGTCATTTAGATCAAAATGTGTACATCTCAAGATAGATAAATGAATGACCACAATCTTATGAAATTGGTTTTCAAAATGATTTTATTAAATTATTTCATGAAAATAATTAAAGTTTCAAAACTATGTGTTAAAACATTTTAGAAAATATCTTTAATAAGTTTTGAAGCATTAGATAATCATTTGAATATGTTTGGAAATTATTTTGACTCTTAAAGATTGATCTTTGAATGTCAGTAATTGATTACAGTGAAGCAGATTTCAAATTTGAATGAAAATGTATGATGTAATCAATTACAAGAGTCATGTTACCAAGATGTGTAATTGATTACACAATGTTAAATTTGAAACATTTGAAGAGTCACATTGGTTCATGCATGCAATGGTTGAAACTCTATATATACCAATGGTTTCTAATTCCAAAATATGAAAAAACATGAAAGACATGTTCTAATATTGTTTTCAATTTTTTTCTCTCATTTTCCCTTAAACTCATGTGGTCCAATTCTTTCTATCCTTCTTGAGATAATAGGATTGTGTTTTCAATTTGTATATCTACTCTTTGAGAGAGTTATTTTTTAGTGTTCTTTTTATTCACACAAATTCTAAGAAGGGTGTGTTATCCCTTGCTGTAATAAAGTGATTGGGTGATAATCATTTTGATTTGGGTATTGCTTGATTGAAAGGGTGAGATCCCGTGGACAATCAAGTGTTGTAATCTTGGTGAAGATTATAGTGGACTATCCAAGTGGAAGACTTGGAACTGGATGTAGGCACAGAGGTGTGGCCAAACCAGTATAAATCTCTTGTTTCAGTTTTCTCTTCCCTTACTCTTGTTATTTTCGCATTTATCATATACATTTTTTAAACTAAGCATGATTCAACCCCCTTCTCGTACAAATACACACCTTCATCATCACCCAAACATTTTGTCAAACACTTCATGTGCATCTAATCTTGAACCAATAAACAAATGCATCTGATGAATAAATCAAAACTTCACCAATTTCTCTTCAATCAACCTAATCCCGACATAGCAGAAGCAAATACTAAAATAGTAATCCTTCCCAAATATGAAAATTGAAATGAACAAATTGATAGCTTAATCAATCATAATAGCAAGCCAAAAGCCAATTGTACCATATTGAATTTAACTGATGTGAATATTTGGACCAGATTTTTTTAGATTTTTGTAAAAAAAAAAATCTAAAACTAAAATGAGGATAAAAGAAAAGAAATGGAACCCGAATCATGGAAGTCCGTTCTGTGAGAGCAGATAAGAGAGTGAGTGGGAATATGAATGAAATGAATGGACTTACCACGATTGTTCGTGTGACCCATTGTGACAAGTTAAGAAGAAGAAAGCTCTCATACTTTCAGTTGCGACACCAAGAATCACTGTTGAATATGAGGTCGTCACTGCAAACATAACAAAGGTGATGAAAGAGAGATCTGAGATGAAGAACAAGTCTTGGGTTGGCTCTCTCGCGGCTGACTCGATTTCTTGCGGTTGACTCTTTCCTTCTAAGGATTGACATCAACAAAACAATTTGATGATAATTGGAGTAAGCCAAGAGCAGTTTGGTGTGGAAAATAAAACGAAAGAAAAGTCCCTAGAAACACAAAAGTATTTGGAGAAGATAATAGGAAACCGAATGAGTTGTAAGGGTATCAGGAGAGAATAAAACTTGAATGAGGATGAGAGTTCCAAGAATGAAATTTCCTTGCAATGTGTTAACAAATAAAATTTGTGAAGTGTTAATATCGACATGTTTCTTACTCGACGTAGTCGAATGGGTGAGGGTCGATGAGACAAATGTGTCGACATCAACATCAATGTCGAGAATAAGACTTAGAGCAAAGACGAGACTTTATTAATGTCGGTATTATGTAAAGAGGTTACTCCGGAAGTTATAGTCAGTTCTTTGCATGAAACACGTGTAAATTAGAGAAGTAGACGAAGTAACTGCCGATTGACGTGGACGACATGCAACAATTAGTAACTTCTTTTCTCAGCGTGGTGGAAGAAACGGCTCGCGGTTTTCTTCTCTCAACCGTCGACAGTTATTTGAAGGAATTTCTAGCCGTAGATCTGATAACTGTAGAATTGATCCGACGGGAAGTATAGGTCTATAAATAGAAGATAGGTTCACATTGTAGAGGCATTGAACATACACTGAAACTTGCTTACACATACAAACACAACGTTCTCTGGGTATGTCTCGATCGCCTGTAGGAGTATCATAGAGTAACTTTATTGCTTTCTTTACATTTAGCACTTTCGATTTCTGCATTTGCTTATCTTTGCTTTTTACATAATTGTTGTTTGTAATCATTTGTTGTTATCAATATATACATTATTCAGTTCATTCCATTATCATACAATACTCTTCTTTGAAAGTCTGTGGTCCCGACACCATCAAACTATTTTCAAAAGCACTGTTACGAACCTTTTATTTTGTT
This sequence comes from Aeschynomene evenia, assembly GCA_013621005.1. Lineage (NCBI taxonomy): Eukaryota > Viridiplantae > Streptophyta > Magnoliopsida > Fabales > Fabaceae > Aeschynomene > Aeschynomene evenia. The sequence goes on along the minus strand of CM024263.1, from coordinate 8,947,529 downwards.
CTCATTTGTCTGTTCGTTTCGACAACAAATCTGAGTAAACAAAATTGGCACGCCCGGTGGGACACAGTGTCAAAAGAGTGTATGAGATTGCGTAGTGGAACTGAAGTATCGCAAATGTCACAAACATCCAATTCAGAGGGGAATAGAGTCGAGTCTAGCGATAATGCTAACAATGATTCTTCCCAAAATACGTCTCATGCGAATGATGCGAATGTGGCAAGGCCACCTCCGTCAAATGAGCAAACTCAAGCCAATCTTGATAATCAAACTTCGGTATGGCCTCCATATGGGTTGCCTCCGGGGTATACACCCCCTGGGTATATTCCCCCAACATTGGCAACGACAGAAGGTCAAGGTCTTCGACCCAATTTACCCCCTCAAATGGGTTCATTTTATAACCCTTTGTTCGCACCAAACACTGCCTTGCATAACATGCCTAGTTCGAGTAATGTCAACCTAGGACATATGGTAAATATATCCAAACCATCAGGGAATAATGCTAGGCCTCTTGGGCCGATTTTCCCTGAAATGCCTCGAGATAGGATAGAACCAACCATGCAAAGTAATACTGAGACAATGGCTTTGGTAAGGCAACAAATTGACGAGAGTCACCATGATTTAGTCAATCATATGACTCATCAAATGGCGGTTGTGTTGAATCCCATCGTCGACGCTCTCAATAATCGACTGGGAAATCCTCAGCCTCAAAACAATCATAATTTGGATTATGTACCAAACCAACCAACTGTGCAACCCCATCAACTTCGAGTCCCTTATATGGTTCCGAATGGTGTGAACGCCGACGAGGAATTACATAGGATAAGACTTGGGGGGCATGTACAAAATCCACCTTTTCAACAACCCCGTCCAAATATGTTTCAAAATAACCAAAATCCAGATTTGGTTCGGGTAATAGAGCAGGTATTGAACCGATGTGGTTTTAATGTAGGAACACCAAATACACCTATTTTTGTGTCGGCCCTGCCGGATTTCATCCAACAGGCCGAAGTGCCTAGAGGGTGGAAATCTCCAAAACACTTATCTAAATTCTCAGGTGAAAGTGGTGAATCCACATTAGAACATATCGCTCGATATACTATTGAAATTGGCGAACTAGCATCGAATGAATATTTGAAAATGCGCTTCTTCCCATCTTCTCTGACTAAATGCTTTTACTTGGTTTTCAAACCTGAGGCCAAATTCTATTACCAATTGGGCTCAGTTAGAACAAAGTTTTCACAATCAATTTATAGAGAAGAGAAAAGGGTCGAGGTTGATGAATTGTTTTATATTCGACGTTTTCATCATGAATCTGTCGATGATTATTTGGACCGATTAAGGGGACTTAGAAACCGTTGTTATACCCCGTTACAAGAGAGCAACATGATTAAGATCGCTATCAACGGTCTAGATTTAGATATTCGACGTAAAGTCATTGGTCAACAATTTTACGACTTGGCACAGTTAGGTACCAAGGTCAAGCAAGTCGAACAAGTTAGGAGAGAAAATGATCGATTAAAGAAGAGGTCTCCTAAGCAAGAAAAAGTTCACTATGTAGAAGTTAGCTCTGAGTCTAGTGATAGTGAAAATGATTTAGATTTGCGGGAGGTGAATGTCGCTGAATTAAAAAATGGTCCTCCTTATAAATGTGTCTCTCTTAGGCCTGCTAAAAATAAAGAGAAAAAAGTAGAAGAATCTAAGACTTATTCTTTCGATATTACTAAGGCAGAATTAATATTCGACGCCTTAGTTAAAGACAAACAGCTGGTCATACCAGAAGGAAAGAAAATGCCTTCGGCGTATGAAATAAAGAATAAATCTTACTGTAAGTTCCATCAGATGTTAGGGCATTCTACTAACAACTGTGTACGTTTCAGGGACTTGATTCAAAAAGCTATCATGGAGGGACGATTGAAATTCGGAGATAGAGATATGAAAATTGACACTGAGCCATTCAAGGCAGATGCGAATTATGCTGAGCCGACATTCATGCCTATCAATGTGGCTAACATCATCCCGACAGGGTGGGGGCCGGTACCTAAAAACCCACCCCGACTCTTCGAAGATGATTTAGCTCATTTCGAATTTACTGATACCAAAATATTTCCTGTAGCTGGGGAAAAGCTGGGGCAATTTCTGGAGAGGCTGAATGCACAAGGTTCGGAGGTCGACATGTGTCCGAAGTGCAGCTCTGTTTATGATAAAATTGCTGCCAGGAAATTTGCTTTGAAGCAAGAGAAAAAGAGGGAGGCCATCTATCGGCGCCGAGCGGCGCAATACAAAGCTAGATGGACCAAGTTCAATGAGAAGCAGTAGCAGCAGGCGCAGGCCAGTACTGCTCGTTACCACAAGGGTAACCCGGCTTTGGGAAACGCTGTCCAAGGTCAGAAGAAGAACCAACGCTTTGGATTCCCTGCCCAAAGTCGAGGTAATGGTCAACACCTAGGAAATTTTGTCCAGGGTAACAATAAGCCCAATTTTGGAGTTTCTTACCAGAATTGGAAGGGTAAGAACAGCAACTTCGCTCAAAGAAACAAGACTCGGGTTCCTCCAATTACACCACCCAATGTGTGGGTGAGGAATGAAACACCTGAATCGTCAAGGAGCGGATGCCGCAGAAACAGACAGAAAAAGAAGAACACACAAGCACCCCTACAGAAACATCGGATGTTCGATGAAAGAGGCTGGGGAAAACACCCCCATCAGAGGCCTGGGAGATTTGTCTTGAACAAGGAGCAGCAAACTCTGACTAGAGTCAGCAGGCCCGAGCAACAGACAGCACCCAAGAAGAATGCTGTCGAAATGAAGGGGTGCTATCCAGAAAGCTTGCCTTCACCAACCCCCGAAGGTGAAATACAGGGAAGTATCCAGCAGACTAAGGAGGAATCTGAGAATGTGTCGGAGTACAACCCTTTAGAGCCGGGGGACGAAGGATATTCTATGGAGGAATATACTCCATTGGAGCAGGGGGAGAGTTATTCCCCACCAGTATACAACCCAATAGAGCCCAGGGAAGATTCAGACAGGAAAGCAGCAAGTGATGATTTCGACTTCGACGAAGATTTGGGCGATTTCGAAATCATCCTAAATCCTGTTAACAATATCGATCTCAATTTGGTACCTGTTCCAGAGGTCGAGTATATAGGAGCAAAAGAAGATCAACTTATGACAGAGGTCGACCAATGGCTGGACCCTGGCTATCTGTCTGACATAGATTCGATAGTTCTGGTTGGTGGGGCTGTAGCCACCATACTCCCGGTTGAGTATGCTTCTGAATCTAGTTTCTCCCTCGAAGATGATTTCGATGAAGAAGTCATCCTCGACAATGAATGCTTCATGGTCAGTGAAACTAGGAACATTGAGGAAGTACTGGAGAGGCCAACTGAAGTTATGAAAACTCATATCCGACCTCTTCACATCAAAGCTGTTTTAGATGGAAAGATGGTCAATAGGATTTTGGTCGATGGGGGAGCAGCTATCAGCCTTCTGCCTGAGCACATGTTAGAAAAGCTGAACAAGAGGAAGGAAGACTTGCTGAGAACCAATATGGCCATTGTCGATTACAATGGGATCCCTTCCTTAGCAATGGGGATCGTTATGATCACTGTTACTACAGGAACTGTAATGAGAACTACAGCTTTTGTGGTAGTGCCATCCAAAGCCAGTTTCAATGCTCTGCTGGGTCGAGACTGGATTCATGGAGTTGGAGCTGTCCCTTCGACCCTGCACCATAAGTTGATTTTATGGAATGCAGAGGGGAACTTGGAGGAAATAGCTGCAGATGACAACTATTGTTATGTGGAGAGCCACCATGCAGATCTTAAGATTTACAACCTGAAGAACCTCTCTCGATATCGATCCAGAATTTGATTCGGTAGAGGTAGAAGCATGTCTCATGGGACCCAAGGGTTGAGTTTTAATGCCCAGGGTTAAGGCACAATCAACCCCAACCCCCTCCGATTTGATGGATCTGTCCGACTTCCTAAAGAAAGTGTCGGCTTATGTTGCTGAGTCTAGGGTAGAGTTACCTATCAATTCCCCTGATGTAATACATAGTGTAGAATCCTGTATAAATTCCCCAAGCATTGTAAAATCTAGGGTAGAGTTAACTGTTGATTCCACTAATGATGTAAAGGCTAGTGTAGAGTCAGATGTAGATTCCCTTACTAAGGTAGAACCTAAGGTCGAGTTTACTATTGATTCCTCTGATGTAACTCCTGTTTCAGATTGTATTTATGATAATGAAGATCAAGAGTTAGCCTATTCGCCTTTTGCACCACTCAATTTTAATTTTCAGCCCAAAACTTTCGATGTTCAGGATTTGCTAATAGAGATTAATTTGGGAGACGATACCGATAGTCGCCCAATTTACATAAGTAAACAATTGCCTGATGGGTATAAACATGATTTAATCGAACTCTTAAAAGATTTCAAAGATTGTTTTGCTTGGGATTACGATGAAATGCCAGGACTCGATCGTGAATTGGTGGAGCATCGACTCCCATTATATCCCCAGGCTAAGCCAGTAAAACAAAATCCACGTCGATTCGCTCCTGACGTAATCGGGAAAATAAAAGAAGAAATTGAGCGTTTGTTAAAAGCAAAGTTTATTAGAACAACTCGATATGTCGAATGGGTGTCTAACATAGTCCCAGTTGTAAAAAAGAATGGCAAACTTCGAGTGTGTATTGATTTTCGAGATTTAAATCGACCCACTCCAAAAGATGAATACCATATGCCCATTGCAGATATGCTAATCGACTCTGCTGCCGACAGTCAATACCTAAGTTTTATGGATGGGTATTCGGGGTACAATCAAATTTACATTGCTGAAGACGATGTGTCGAAAACAGCATTTCGATGCCCTGGCGCCTTAGGTACTTATGAATGGGTTGTAATGCCTTTTGGTTTAAAGAATGCGGGGGCAACATATCAGAGGGCTATGAACACCATATTCCATGATTACATAGGAAAGTTTATGGAGTCGAGACACATCAAGTTGATAACGTCGACTCCATATTACGCACAAGCTAATGGTCAAGTAGAGGCAGCCAATAAAATTTTAATTGGATTGATCAAAAGAAAAGTCAAAGAAAATCCTCGAAACTGGCATGAAACTTTAAATGAAGCTTTATGGGCATATCGAAACTCGCCTCGAGAGTCGACAAAGACTACGCCTTATAAATTAGTGTACGGCCACGATGCAGTTTTGCCTGTTGAAATTAACCTTCAATGTAGTCGTGTTCTTCGACATAATGACCTTACAGTCGAAGCTTATTCGACTGCTATGTATGATGAATTAGATGACATAGAAGGTGATAGGTTGATTGCATTAGAGAATATGCAGAGGCAAAAACAAGCCATGAGTCGACATTATGATAAGCGAGTTAAACGTAAGTCATTTTGTGAAGACGATTTAGTTTGGAAAACAATACTTCCATTTGAGAAGAAAGATCGGATTTTAGGAAAATGGTCTCCGAATTGGGATGGACCATTTAAAGTAATAAAAGTATATTCAGGAAATGCGTATCGAATTGTACGAATAGATAATGGAGAAGAATACGCATCGATTAATGGAAGATACTTAAAGAAATACAATGCTTAAGAGTCTAAATGTATGAAAACGAAGACAAACAAAAGATAAAATAAGTCAAAGTTGTTGCAAACTATTGAGCAAACGAGTCTTCTCAATCGACAAAGCCTGAGCAGAGGTGTTGAGGGCTAGTTGAGCAGCATCGACTTCGACCATCGCTTCGTTGGCTTGATGAGTAGCTAATTCTGCTTGAATAACTTGAAGTTCGGCCGCTTCATGATTGGATTGAATCCGAGGGAGCAATCCAACTATAATACATCTTTCTGTGTTAAGATTTTCGATCTCAACGTCAATAGCTTTGAGTCGATCATTGCTTTCTGATATTTTATGCTTAAAAAGTGCAGCATATTGGGTAGCAGAGGTTAGATCAGTGGCGGATGTAGAGATCTTGCGTTGCACTGAAGTATGTTTGATGTCAAAAAGTTGTTTTTCTATTCGAAACTTGCAGATTTTATCTGCAAAAGTTTGATAATCTTCAATTATATAAGTTACAACGCCAATTCGCTTCATCTCTGCGATGTTCGCGACTAACAGTTGGCTTGAGTCATGAGTTGAAAGGTCAATAACAGAAAGGGAAAGAAGACCGCGAAGTTTGCTAACAAATCGTGAGTTGGGAGCATCAATCTGAGGAAGTTCCCGTTTCAAACTATTGATGGTTTGATTTAAGAGGTTGAGAGCTTCCATGTCGAAATGTTCTTCCATGACGTGGTTAATTGTGTGGTTATCAAACCACTCCCTTCAGCATGACTTAATTCCATTGAAGTTTCGTCGAGGGTAAGATCTGTAGGCTCAACGGGGATAAAGGTTGGATCGATATCATCCTGCCATAAACATATGTCAATAGATATCATATAAGATTTAGTTGTGCCAAATTAGAACTTACCTCAGGAGAATCTGGGATATTCATAGGAGTTTCAGAATCAGAATTCGACTCAATCCTTTGGTGTCGACGTGTTGTCTGCATAAACCCCTGTATATACTTTCTCTTCGACAAAGAAAGACCTGTGAAAGATAAGTGTTAAGACAGCATCTTTCATAAGAAATAAATTTACAAAGGCTATTACCTGAACCCTTCGTAGGTCGAGGAGAAAGAATGATCCCAAATAAGCCAATAGAAGTTTTCACTTCTGACAGATTCACGATCTGGTCTTTGTATTGTTGTTCCCACCATTTAGCAAAGGATTTGGAGACTTAGTAGCTTTCTTCAAGCTCGAGAGAGATGTAGAGGTCTAAAGTTTCTTGGTTTCTTTTAAGCAGGGAATCCAACTCGTCTCGATTCTTTAATCTTCGGTGATCGTGGGTTTCAATGAGAATAGTATCGAAAATGGCCGGGATTGTTTGAGAAAAACCCACCTGTCGAGCCATGAAATGGGGATTACAGCAAACAACCCCTAAATCATTCGAACCTGGGACTCCTATTGGAAGATGTTGGGGAACTAAAAAATTAGCCCAGATAACATCGTGATGAGTAATCACCTTAGGGTCTATAGACGAAGAAACACGAGGGCCAATGAACCATGAAGGGCCATACTTCCTTGGAGAAAAAGGGTTAATCTCAAATTGTTCCGACCCAAATAGAGAGGAAGCAAAAAGGGTGAAGTACTTGATAAATACTTCGGTAACCGGTTGGTCGTCGACAGTATGCGGATGATAAAACCTACTTAGTGTGGGTCCATACGTGTTGGTTGCACAAGGTAGCTTAGGAGAATAGGACAGATATTTTTTGAAAATAGTATTTAACCACAATTGAACCAACCACAATGGTCCTCCGCTGTTGGTTAATTGGCCATCTTCCCTCAGGCTCGACACACATTTATTTAGAACATCATAGAGGGATGCAAGCAATAACTTCGATAGACACCAAATTGGCCCATCTTGAGTACTATCATGAATAAGCACGGCTAGAGTGTAGTATTGTTTAACCATTTGGGTACTTTTCGAACAAAATACTACTGCATTTAACCAATAATAAAGAAAAGCGTAGTGTTCGAGGTTTGTGTCTCTATTATTGGAAATGAAAGCCGGATAATTGGTACTGCTCATATTGAGATTGTCATAAGAAGGTGATAATTTTTCTTTGGAAATAAAAGGGTGAAAAACTTGGCTTGTAGGTTTTAAGCCAGTAATGGCAGTAATATGGAAAAGAGTAAGACCAAACGTACCACAAGGGAGTTGTAGACAATTAGACGTCGAATTCCAGAAGTAAAGGAAAGCGGTTAACATACCCGATTCATAACTTAGATCCTCCCGACTAAGTTCGAGAAGGTCTAAGATACCAGCTCGTTCCAATGACTCCTTGTAGGTAGGTTTGAGTTTATCCATCCAAGAAATAAACTCAAAAGTATTCTTGGGAGGATTTCTGTATGTCCTTGATCTTTTATTAAAAGAACTATTTAAAAAAGGACCAGTGTGAGCTAGAATTTTGGATTCATTTGTCGTGGGATGGATATGGTTAAATTCTTCTGCTGCTGCAGTATCCCATGAAGGCCCCAAGAAACCATAGATATGAGAATTGATCTTGTAGGGAAGAATGATATCTCCTGAGATATCAAGATCATCAGTGTCCATGATAATGGGGAGAGAGGAAGAATCAGAACTGGTTCCTTCATTGGAAGAAGAGGAATTAAAAACTGATGGTGAGTTTTCCGCCATTGAGTATAGAATGTTGGATTAATAAGCAAGGTTGTGTGATGTACTTTGGCCGTATAATGGTGTATTATTTATAGGCAACAATAAAGTTGTTGAGAAATTTCAAATTTTAGATAAGTAATACATTTCAAATTAACGTTGAAATTTTAACGGATTCGACGGCAATATAAACGCGCGGAGGTTTCGCTAATACATGTTCAAAAAGAAAAATGGTCACACATATCTAAAAGTTCAAACAAACAAAGTACAGCTAACTCGAAATTACTCTCGAAAAGAGCCGAGTATTAAGTTCGAAATTTAAAAAAAAAAGAAGCAATCATAGAAAAGAAATAAACTGTTGCAGAAATATTAATACATAGCAGTCAAAGATATTTTCGAGCAAGAGCAATGAGAGATTGTTTTGCTTGGTCGAGACGAGCCGTCTCTAGATTATGATCCTCAAGTTGGGTCTGCGCGAGGGTTTGAGCTTGTATTGCCTCCCCATTTTCGACTTCGAGTTGTTGGATTCGTTCTGTGACAAGTTGTTGATTACGCTCGAGTCGGGGCATAACTCTAGATAAGCCCTCCTTCTCTTGTTGTAGTTTTTGCATTTCGAGTTCAATTGCAGCCAGCCTGTCACGCCCCTTATTGATCCTATCTTCGACCGTACTTTTTAGGTTAGCAGACTCGACCAGGGTTGAAGAAGTCGAATTGACCTTCTCATTTGCAGAGGAGACAGAACGATGAACTCTCTACCATACCTTGAAATTGGTATTCAACCAATCCCTAAATTCAATCCCAGCACCTATCACATCTGCTGGACCATTGTTGTTCATTAACGCGTCGGTGGCCTTTGCTAGCTCCTCTCGAAGGTTATCTCGAACGACTAAGTCCGAGAGAGATGTTTCCAATGTCGAGAGGAAAGCCACAATTAAGTCCTTGCAGGGATGTGGAGTTTTGGCACTGGTAGGAGTCGGGATCGTTGTTTGGACAGAGGGAATGGAGAGGTTCTCATTTGGGGTTTGATGAGAGGAATCCCCTGAAAAGACTTGATCGAAAAGATTGAGGGCCTCTAGATCGAATTTGTCTTTGAAAGCGAGGGCGGCTGTGTCTATGGCAGGTGTTTGAGTAATAGGTAATAGGATATGGGAAGGAGAGTGTGGGGAAGTTGGTTGATCTTGATGACTTGGAATATTGTCCCCTTCTCCTAGACCCGAAAGAATAGGCTCATCCTGATGTGAATCAACAGCAACAGGTTCATCCTGTATATGATTGTAGTCAGGAATGTCGACGCAAATAATATATATATATATATATATATATATATATATATATATATATAATAATTGTTACCTCGCCTGTCGACAGAAAAGCTTCTACTTGAGCAGAAGAAAGAAGAGTGCTTAGTTCAGTAGCAGACTGTAAAATATGAGAGAATACAATTAATAAGCCAACATATATGTGCAAAGAAAATAGAAGTAAAATGCTCGAGAACTTACTTTACTGGAGGGAACTTGTGGAGATGCTTGGCCAGAAGAGGGTTCAGGAGTGGGTTTTGGGGAGAGCGCACTCTTTTTCTTCGAGCTTTTCGATAGCTTGAGTGCATCACTTAGTTCCCTTTCCTTCCGCTTTTTGGGTTCCGATTGAGGTGGTCGAGGTATCACCATCTTTTCTTTTCTTTTCCCTTGTTCTTTCTTCTCTTTTTCTTTTTCTTTTTCTTTTTCCTTTCCCTTCTTTGATGGAGCGGCTGCACATTTAAAATCGAGAGTTTTAACAATAATAAGGGAAATTTGATGCCATACCTAGAGAAAGGTGGTGTTCGGGAAATGGCTGTGTACCTGCAATGGCTGCAACCTGATCCTGCAAGGGAACGCCCTCAGTCAGTGAATTTCTCAATTCAGCCAGAGGTCGATACTGGGGGGTGTATCGATCTAGCCACCAAGAAATGAAAGAATTAGAAACATAGAAAGAGGGCTCGGCTTCAATGGGTGAATAGTTGTTGATGGCTCTGACGTTTTCTCCCAACCACCATTCCAATTCTTCCTCATCTCGAAGTTTGTAATGAAATGGGAGTAATTTTGGATCTTTCTCGATAGGGGAGGGGATTTCTTGGGAAAAGCCAAATTGGCGAGCCATAAATTGAGGATTGTGGGTCACTACCTTCAAATCTTTTGAACCCGGAAATCCGACAGGAAGGACTTGTAGGCAAAGGAAATGTGCCCAAATGTCATTATTGATTGTATAGGCGGGAGTGCCTGCTGGGATCACCCTTGCACGACGAAACCAGTCAGGACCTATCTCTTGACGGTAGAAGGGGCTAACGTTAAAATGCTCCTCACCAAATTTGGACTTGTGGAAGAGCCTGACGAAGGTCCAGAAAATATTTACAATATCATCGCAGCCTTGTCGAGGATAATAATGAAAGTTGGCTAGTCGGGTACCCCAAAGATCTCGGTAGAAGCTGGCTGGTTGTTCGTCGCGCATATGTTCATGAAATACGGCCGACATCCATAGTTGTACGAGCCATAGAGGTCCCTCACTGTTCGAAAAATTGTTTGATTTTATCCTCTCAACCATTGAGTTCAGTTCATCGAAGAGATTAGCCAAGAGAAGCTTGGCAAGACAAAATGGTTCCTCTTCGTGTGGATCTCGAGATGCACTCTCATGGAGTAGGATTGCAAAGGGTAGGAGTGACTTGGTCATTTGCGTGCTTCTTGAACCAAAAACAATGGCATTTAACCAATAATACAAGAATGCAACATGTTCGGAGTCAGTGATGGGGTCGGTACCATGACCTCTGTTTCGAGCTATAAAAGAGTTATAACTCGAACTTGAGGTGTCGAGGTCAGGGTAAGGGTCGACTGACACTGAGAGGAAGGGATGAAGGGTTCGACCATTGGGTTTTAAGCCGGTGATGGCAGCTACATCAAATAAAGAAATCCCGAACATCCCATTTGGCAGTTGCAAACAATTCGTGGTAGGGTTCCAGAAATAAACAAATGCCATTATCATGCCTGGTTCGACCTTAATATCTACCAACGAAAGTTCTATAAATTCTCTAATTCCTATTTTCTTCCAGATATGAGATTGTACTGGTTTAACCCTTTTCGCCCAGCTTTTAAATTCACCATTGTTTTTGGGATTATTTCTGCTGAAACACCTATTACCTTTGTCAAAAGCACCATTTTGCATTGGGCCGGTAGAAGCTAAGATATATTTGTGGTTAAATGAAGGATGGAATGACCTATACTCTACAGACTCTTCTAGGGACATTAATGGTCCTAGGAAAGCATGTGTAAACTGATCCTTATAGAAAGGTATTATTACCTGTTTAGGGCTCAAAGGTTCCGAAGGATCAGCAACAGCAGTTATGTTTTGAATCCCAGCCGTAGGTGCTAGTAAAGAAGCTGGAAAAGTTTTTGTGATGGCAGGAGAGGAAGCACCAGCTTCTGAAACCAGGGCGTCGTTGGTAGCACTGGATGAACCAGCCTGAGAAGATGCCATTGTTGAAAGCTTGAAGAAAATGTAGAAGAATGAGATTGATTTCTTTTTGGAGCAAATTGCAAAGAGAATAGAAAGAGTTTTTGGCAAGAAAGTTGAGGGTGAAAAGGGAGAGCGCGAAAAAGGATTTATATAGGTACTATTTTGGGATTCACGCCAAAAACGATGGATGATCTTCAACCGTTGGATTCGAAGTTGAAGCGATGAAGTACCCCTAACCGTTCGATCTGAAAGTTGAGGGGACGTTATAGCTGGAATTAAGGGGTGATGTGATGTAATGCGTGCGCATTTAATGCACACGTCCCTAGACGGTTACAATACCCTTCTTTCTCCCTATAGGGATAACCGTTCGACAAAGGGTATTGTGGGGGGCATTTGTTAACAAATAAAATTTGTGAAGTGTTAATATCAACATGTTTCTTACTCGACGTAGTCGAATGGGTGAGGGTTGATGAGACAAATGTGTCGACATCAACATCAATGTCGAGAATAAGACTTAGAGCAAAGACGAGACTTTATTAATGTCGGTATTATGTAAAGAGGTTACTCCGGAAGTTATAGTCAGTTCTTTGCATGAAACACGTGTAAATTAGAGAAGTAGACGAAGTAACTGCCGACTGACGTGGACGACATGCAGCAATTAGTAACTTCTTTTCTCAGCGTGGTGGAAGAAACGGCTCGCGGTTTTCTTCTCTCAACCGTCGACAGTTATTTGAAGGAATTTCTAGCCGTAGATCTGATAACTGTAGAATTGATCCGACGGGAAGTATAGGTCTATAAATAGAAGATAGGTTCACATTGTAGAGGCATTGAACATACACTGAAACTTGCTTACACATACAAACACAACGTTCTCTGGGTATGTCTCGATCGCCTGTAGGAGTATCATAGAGTAACTTTATTGCTTTCTTTACTTTCAGCACTTTCGATTTCTGCATTTTCTTATCTTTGCTTTTTACATTATTGTTGTTTGTAATCATTTGCTATTATCAATATATACATTATTCAGTTCATTCCATTATCATACAATACTCTTCTTTGAAAGTCTGTGGTCCCGACACCATCAAACTATTTTCAAAAGCACTGTTGTGAACCTTTTATTTTGTTCTCATTTGTCTGTTCGTTTCGACAACAAATATGAGTAAACACAATGTAAAACCATTCATTTCCATTCGAGAATAACAATGAATACAGGGTAGAGGAAGAGTCTGAGAAAGGATTAACAATGAACAGGATAGGATTGACACAGAATTGGAAAATGGACACAACTAGAACCAGAAAATGGACACAACTAAAATCCTAGGAAGAAGACTATATAACAGAAGCCAAACGAAAACGATTGACAAAGAAAACACAAAACATATCGTCAATGGGAATGAGTATATATATAAAAAAAGTAAATTGAAATAATAAATTGAATATTCAAAAGGAGATTGAATGCTTAGCACAGTTCCAAGAAGAAAATGAAGAAGAAGCGGTTGAACATTGAATTGGAATTTCAAGAAACTGGGAGACGACGGAAGTGGAAGAGCTTATTTTTAAGAGAATGCTTCGGTGGTACTCATTATATTGTAAACAATAAAAACATGTTTAATTATAATCTGTAGTTGGACTCCAAATTTTACAGAATCTAATTTATTTTAGATTAGGCTTAAGAACTTGGATTGTAGAATTAGTTTCTATAGAAGAAAAGTCTCTAAGTATATTATGTGGGACCACAATTGCGGTATAGATATCATTTGTCAATACTTTCAATTTTTCGATAGTAGGTGAATACATTATCAACTTGTTTGGAATCATTCTGACTTTAATTCTCATGAGAATTAAATTCTTTTCTTAGATTTGGAATATAATGAAAAGTAATATTTTAATTCTAATGAGAATTCTAAACCCCATTATAAGACCATTTACAAATCAGACCAAAATAGGTCTGGTTCTAAATCAACTCTTACTCAATTCTCACTTAAAATATACACCGATAAAAATATCCTTACTCAATACCATTGTCTCATCACCCCCACCAAGCAATCCCATCTAAGTTGCATCTCAAGGAAAGAAAGAGAGGCCGCAGCAGAGAGTGAGGGACAAAGAGAGTGGTGTTGGATAACGATATTTTTGACAAAAATTCTACTCTTATGAATTTTATTTGAATCTCGATCAATGAAATTTGAGATTGCTTCATTAACAACATCGATTGTGGGTTTTGTGCTCAAAGAAACAATCTTTAGACATCCTTTATATGTTACTGGAGAGTGGATGGATTGGGCAAAATTGTTTGTTAAAACTCAAAAGAGCACAACAATCTTATTATCTAGAATGAATATTGATTCTTTAGTGTTAATAAAGGATAAATTTGTCCTTGAAAAGAGTTATTTCATTTTTTAAACATTCAAAATACTAGAATTCAATTCAATTTTATAATTTTAACAATATATTCTAAACAATAAAATTCAATTCAATTCAATTCTAATTTAATCATTTCAAAGTTTCCAAACAAGGTGATTGCTATGGTGAAGTAGGCTAAATGTTACTAGGGTCAAGTATGGTGAAGTAATGAGTTTCAGCCACACAAATAGTTTACCAATCCGGATTTGTTGACTTGGTTTTCTCAATTAACTAGTGAGACAAACATTACCAAAACTTTAATACAAACATAAATGGTCATTCACGGGATTAACACCGTCGGTCTTAATTTTATCTATCAAGAATATTGTTAGGAAAAATAAAAACTAAAAAAGGGGTCAACAAATCCTCCACAAACCCTAATTGAGCAATGTCCAAATCGACCAAACCCTAATCCCCAAATCGAGATTGCTTGAAACTCGCTCTGGCCTAAAGTCTTCATTCTCTCAATCCTTCATTGTCATATAGATGTGGCATCTCTGACTCCCCCTAGTCCTTCGACGTTGCTTAGCTTACTCTGTTTTCAACAAGGTTTTTTTTTTTTAATTTCTTTTTCCAATTCGCAAAAAAGATCTGGGTTAAAATGTTGTGACCCCATGATCAAATTCTTTCTCTGAAAAGGTACACTCTTACGCGTTCTGCTTTCATCTTTTGGGGATTAAGGATTTCGCAAATGGAGATTTGGTCACTTAAGGTTCATCCAACTGCTCTAGTTATCCTCTTTTTTCTTTTGGTTTCTTTGTTTATTTATTTCAACATTATAAACTTATGTGACGGAGTTAAACTATGGTGTCCTTTAATCTATGTGCTTACCGTTTGTACTTAAGAATATTTACTTTTGCTGTCTTTGATTTAATGTTAGTGGAAAGTCAGCATTTACTCCATGATAAACTATTTGTGTGATTTTACCATACTTGACTATAGTAACATCCAGCCTACTTGACCATAGTAATCACCTTCAAACAAACTGTATATTTAGATACAATGCTAGTTTTACAACAGAAATATGTCAAACTATTATTCAATGTGTGCTATTTATGATATGAAATGTGTACTATATGTATATCACACATACTTATAACACACATTCCATATCTTGAATAGTACACGTTGAATGGTAGTTGGACTTATTTCCGTTGTACGACCATAATTATTCATTTAGATATAACGATATTCATAACATAACCAATGGCATAATCTGCAATAATCTCCAAATCCAAGCCCAGTTTTCGTTCACACTCTTATTATTATCTCTCTGCCTCTCTCTGTACTCCACTCTCCAGTGTTCACTTTTTCCTCTGCTGACGCTGCAGATCTCATTTTCTCTTCCGTCCGAAGCTTCCACAAATGCAGCAGCTCCGGCCGGCGACAATGGCAGCGCTTGCGGCGGCGCTGCTCCTCATCGCCGTCGCCACCACCACCACCGTCCAGGCGCACAACATCACGCGCATTCTTGCTAGTCACCCTAGCTTCTCCACCTTCAACCACTACCTAACCCTAACTCACCTTGCTCCCGAGATCAACCGCCGCACCACCATAACCGTCTGCGCTATAGACAACGCCGCCATGAACGACCTCCTCGCAAAGCACCCTTCCATCTACACTCTGAAGAACATCCTCTCACTCCACGTCCTCCTCGACTACTTCGGAGCCAAGAAGCTCCACCAGATAACCAACGGCACCGCCCTCGCCGCCACAATGTTCCAGGCCACCGGAACCGCTCCCGGATCCTCCGGCTTCGTCAACATCACCGACCTCCGCGGCGGAAAGGTCGGATTCGGCGCCGAGAACAATGACGGAACTCTCTCTGCTATGTTCGTTAAATCCGTTGAGGAGATCCCTTACAACATCTCCGTCATTCAGATCAGCAAGGCTCTCCCTTCGGCTGTAGCTGAAGCCCCAACACCCGCACCCAGTCAGCAAAATCTCACCACCATTATGTCCCGCCATGGTTGCAAGGTCTTCGCCGACACACTCAACGCCTCACCTGAAGCACAGAACACCTTCGCAGACAATGTCGACGGAGGGCTAACCGTTTTCTGCCCCATGGACGACGCCTTCAAGGTATCAACGAAACTTATTTACAGATTAGTTCTTACATTTGACATTAGCAATTGTGTTAACTATCTAATACTTTATGGAGATAGTCATGAGTTCAGATTTGGAGAGGAAAAGAAGGAAATTAAAAGGCACTGGAATATAAAATCTTACTTTAAATTTCCATTTTAGCCCCTTTAGAGTTTGTTTGTGAGTTTGGAGAGTAATGAAGGGAAGGTTTTAGAATTTAGATGGAAAGGAAATGGAAGGAATAGGTGGGATTTGGAAGAAACAACACTTTTTGTTTAAAAGTATCAAAACCCTTAAAATAAGTGAACTTTCAAATGAGGAGTTTGAAAAAATTTAAAGAGTTTTAAAAATCCCTTTAATATTTTTCCTTTCTATTTCTATTAATAATAGAACTCCCAAACACAATCATATTTATTAAAATCTTTCCTTTCCTCCCTTTTTTAACTCAACTCCCAAACTCAATCTTAGAGTTTGAAGAAATGGACTAATTGATAGATTTGGTAAGGAGGCAAACTCTATCAATTGATAGATTTGGTAAGGAGGCAAACTCTATCAATTTGTCCCCTTTGAATTACGAAAGGAACTTGAGACCTTCATTTACTTTTTCTCCTCTGGAGTCCGAACTCTCAAATATGTCGAGAATCTGCCACGGTATGGCTAGAGACAAAAAAAAAAAAAAAAAAAAAATAGCCAAAACAGTAAATTTGGCCTAAATCACTCGGTCCATCTAAAAAATACATTGGACCAAAAGTGTTAAAATGAGGTTTGTAGGCTGTTTTGGCTGGAAAAATGTTATTCCCCAGCCATTCCTCGAGAATTAGCTATTTCTGTTAGGAGTTGGTTACAAGTTGTAACTTTTTTGTGTATCTGTTGAAGGCATTCCTGCCGAAGTTCAAGAACCTTACGGCGACGGGGAAGGTAGAGTTGTTGGAATACCATGCTACGCCGGTGTACCAATCCATGGCTATGCTAAAATCCAACAATGGATTGTTGAACACGCTTGCTACCGATGGCGCCAACAAGTTCGATTTCACCGTACAGAATGATGGCGAACAAGTGACGCTGAAGACCTATATCGTGACGGCGAAGATCACCGGAACCCTAATCGACGAGCAGCCGCTCGCAATCTACACCATTGACAAGGTCCTTCTTCCGAGGGAGCTCTTCAAGGCGGAGGCTCCGTCTCCGTCGCCTGCGCCGGCGCCAGAGCAAGCTGCGGCGGACGCGCCTGCCTCGCCCAAGAAGGGGAGCAAGAAGAAGAAGGCGGCAGATGCACCGTCTGATGCGGAATCTGCGCCAGCTGATTCGCCGGACGACGCCGCCGATGATACCGCCGATGACGGTAACAGCGCTGTTAGGTTTGACGGCGCTAGGTTCTTTAACGCTATTGTCACCGTTATGGCTTTGTTTTTTGGGTTTTCACTTCTGTGAGTTCTGTAGCACATAACTTAAATAAAAATTGCTATTGACATACAATAGTATTATCTTTTTTTTTTTCTTTCATCTTATAAAATATTAGTAATTTTAATAAATATGTTAATAATTTATTCATATATTTATTAAAATTACCTATATTTTATTATATGATAAAAAGATAGATAGTACTATTGTGGTTACGAATATCACTTTTCAACTTTTACGATGCTTTAATTTACTTTTTCGCAAAACGAAATCTTAGCCTTTTGTTTTAGCTAGGGGCTAGGCAATAAACAAGATCTGAAGTTCATTTTTTTTGGGCATAGTATGTGTGTTTATTGTTTAGTTTATTATTATTATCATTATTGTATTTGTTAATGTTTGTATTTTTCTTTTCTTGGTGAGAGAGCTGAATTATTGTTACACCGACGGTTGTCTAGTTGGAATGCAAATGTAAACATTTGATTGCATTTCTTTAATTGTCACTTCAAAGTTAGCTATGAAGCTGAAAATTAAGTTTTCTTTTCCTTGTTATTTAGTGTGTGTTTGTCAATTTGATTTTATAGAATTGATTTGAAGTAAAAGTGAGTTTATGCCAACGTGATTTATGTTTGGCAAATGCATATGAAAATTGATTATGAAAGAATGAATATTGTTTGGTTATTGTTAGCCAAAATCACTTTTAGATGAATAATTACTAAAAAGGACATCATATTAAATTATATTTTGATTATTATTTTGATATTTTATTTATATTCTTATTTATAATATATTTAAATCAACTTTATTATTCAACTTATCACAAAAATAAATAATAATTAATGATGAAAATAAAAATCTTATAAATAATATAATTGATATTATAAATTGGAAATGACAAAATATAAAATAAAATGAGATACAAAGTTTTTCATGTAAAAAGTAAATGAGTTTTTAAAATTAAATTACAATACCATAATAAAGTGAACTTAGGATAATTTAGAGATATTATACAAATATAAAAATAAGTACTCATTTAATTATCAATAATATTTAAATCTTCATATTGACTAAATTTACAATATGTGTTTATATCCCATGCCGCTTTAGGCTTTTACAATACATTGTTACTCATTTTTCTATTAAAAAAATATATTACATCTTTTAAATATATAATTACTAAATTTAATTCATATTATTTCTTCATAAAACTATGTCATGATACCATAAATAAATCATATTCACCATATCATATTCATCTAATAATGCAGTAGTTGAACCATTATTTTATAAACAACAATAATTTACTAATTACAATTTTCTTAATAATTTTAATCCCCAAGTTAAAACCAGAGAGGGCTTGTGGGAGAATTACACATAGTCAAAAGCAATATTTTCAATGAATTGTGAAACCGCCACATGCCCTTTTTTTTGCATCTCAAATGCTATGAAGCCACACACCTACCCTCCATATCCTTTGTCACCATTCCCTTAATTCACACACACACACTCTTCTGTTTCTATTTTGATGTTGCTTCAAACTTTTTTTATTTACTTTTCATTATATAAATACAAAGAAAATTCTCATATTTATCTAAATGATATATATATACCTATAGTGAATGTGTGTAATAGAAAATAGAGCAAGAACAGAGCATGGCAGCAAGAACAGAGCACGCCGTCCATGAATCTGAGGACAATGAAGGAAGTGGTGACGGCGGCTGCAAGGGACGAAGTGGCGGCGGTGGCTGTGAAGGACGGTGAAGGAAGTGGTGGTGGCGGGTGCCTGTGAGGTAAGTCTCCTATGAGAAGGTTGAAGAAGCTAAGTGAGAGTCATTGTGATTCTGGGCTGTTTTCTTGCCAAGTTTGAAGGGTATCCAAGGTAGTTAAAAAAATAAATGAAATCATTAAATTTTGCAACCTTTGAAATTGAACGCAAAAGTGATAAAGAGGAGCGTTCATCAAACGGAAGTTTATAAGGTAAACGTGAATCACGTTTTAAAGGGCAAAATTACCCAAACAACAAAGCTCACATTTCAAGAAAATGAAAGCTCGTTCATCAGCTCCAAACGGAAATCCAAACATGCTCTTATTATCGCTTCATTGTTATGACCATGAGATATCTATACTATTCTATAAGACAATGTTTATTTAGGGCGTACAAGTTATAAAATACAATATAAATTTACGGATGATATTAAATATACAATAAAAAAATCAGCTAAATTAGCAAATAAATAAGATTTTTGACTATAATTATTCAATCCATTACAATATTCTCAATGATTATTTAAGTCAAAATCAAAGTCACAATAGATTCATTGGTTATATTGGTTGGTTTTTCATTGCACATGTAACATAATTGTAAATTTATTTATATAATATTTATTTAGGATGTATACATATCAGATAGTCTGTATTTTGATAAGTTTTATGTATTTTATATCCATATTCATAGGTGCACAAAATACATATATAAATTTATTTCTATGATATTTATTTAGGATATATACATATCAGACAATCTGTATTTGGATAAGTTTTGTGTATTTTGTGTTTGCATTTAAAATAGGTGCACAAAATACATATATAGATATAGAAATTTTAATAAAAATTTATCCAAATTTACTTTTTCAATTTTTTTAAATTTTCATCTACTATCCCTCTTATCTCATCTTCTTTCTCCCTCCACCAAACTGCAATAACATCCACCACCTCTTCTCATCTGTCTTCTCCCACTCAACCATATTAAAACAAACACAAAAGAAATTTATGCTCATTTGATTATTATTTTCTTTCAAAATTATCCCAAATTTTACAAGTTTTCATATTTATAAAATAAATTTAAGTGTAATGATACATGTACACCATAAAATCAGCCACTATGTGTAATAATTTAACATTTTGAAACTAGTAATCCAACTTTTATTATTATACTTATTAATCCAACATTTTTAAAAGTTGGATTACTAGTTTCAAAATATTAAATTATTACATGTGGTGGCTGATGGTGACTGATTTTGTGGTGTACACAAATCATTTCTCAAAATTTAATAGTCAAATTTGTGATTCTCATAAAAAAAATAGGAGTAATCGATTAAAAAATATAATTTCTTTTAGTTTTTATTTTACTTATTTTTTACTGTTGTGATTCTCTCCATTAATCTCTTCTTATTTTACCTATTTTTTATTACCTTAATTCGAGTCATGCTATGTGTACAACATAAAATACTTACAACGCATAATGCGAAAATCAAGCAATAAGATTGAAAAGCGCGCGTTTCTTATACTCACTTTCACGGACGCGCGCGTGTACAGTATGTGCGTAAGCGAACACATTTCAACACATAAAATGAACACATATTTCAATAGCAAATGAACATATTTAAAAATTAATTGAAGCATGTCCAAAATCAGGCGCCCATGCTTGGCGCTATTGAAATATATATGTGTTCATTTTGTATTGTATTATGTGTTTAATTACAGTATAAATATGTGTTCACTTTATATCTCAAGCTTAGGAATCTCATCTTCATTAATATCACACATAATATATTGTACGTAAGTGAAGCATAAAATGTAGAGCAAAAAATATAAATGAACTAATATATGTGAATGTGTTCAGTAATAGTTTATGAATGTGTTCGATTCATTGTATGAATATGTTCGATACTGAGATGTATGTGTTCATTTCATATTGTGAATCTGAATAAAAGCAAATATGAATTTGTGAAAAATAGAAAATATGAATTTTCTTTTATTATAGACTAAAAAAAAGTTGGATTGATGCTAAAAAGAGATAATGTTATTGATTTTGTAATAATGAACAAGAATAAATAAAATTTGATGTAAAAATATTGCAGTATGTTAAGTTAAAGTGGAAAAAGAGTAAAAATAACACGAAGAAAGAATAAAGAGAAGAACAGAAAAAAGAATCAAAGAAAAAGATGAAGAAAAGAGAGAAAAAATGAAAAAAAATAAAGCAGGGCTGGGTGAAATTACCTTACTTCCATATAAGTGGCATGGGGATACGTCGTACATTACGTTGTATGTATAATACATTGTACAAATATAATTTTCGTGAAAAAATTGAGTATTTTTTACTGTGTACATAACAATCCTAAAAAAAATTACTACATGACGCACACGGCCCAGGGAATTCCAAATCACCACCGTTGATCTTGTACCAGCACCACGAATACCAGATCTCAGCCGCCGGTTCCGAATTTCAGCGGCTGAAACAGTCTTACGTGGCAATTAACTGCATTTTAAATCCGTATTTGAAGTCCGAACTATATACTATTGTCCGAAATAACAGCATATTCACTTTAGTTACTGACATTGTCATTTGAGAAAAAAAGAGACACACACAGAACAAACAAAACAAACTCTGTTCTGTTCTCTTCGAAGCTCTGAATCAGTAAGTTTTCAACTCTCTTCAAAATTTCCCCTTTTAGGCACCGTTTTAGCCCTTTTTTACTGTAAAAAAGTTTGTGCCTTATATATTTTCTTGATTGAATTTTGTACTTGGGTTTTAGGGGGGGAGGGGGGTTGGAATCTGTAGTGAGTAAATTACGGCTCTGAATTGATTGAAGGGGGGGAAAATTGGGGCTTTATATTTTATTTTGTTTGATTTTGTGGATTAAATTTGAGATCAGAGGTTATGCACAGGGTGTAATTGAGATGATTCTGATGTTTTAAAGTTGGTTTCTGAGCATGAGGGTGCTGCTGAATTGTTGAGAATTTTGTATGAGTAGGGTTATTATTCATTATTGTGATTTTTTTAGGAGTTGGTGCAAATTGAATATTCAAAGTTGTTTCTTTTTGGCTGCATAATTATTTCAGTTCCTCAGGTGGATAGTGCTGCTTATCATGTTGACTTTTTTTGGTTGTGAAACTGCATTCTTTTGTTGCTTTAGACAGGGTTCAAATTTTATGCATTTATTGCCATTGATTATCATGGAGTGAATGTACTCGTTTATTTTTGGGATATTTCTACATAATGCTTGAGCCATACACCGAGAGATGAAATTCGAATTCAATATTTTCGAAGTGTAAATGCTATTATTAAAAAAGTAAAAAGTGCTCTATCATCCAACGCTACAGAAGCTCGGCTGATACAATGCCTGATCTTTCTGTATACAATACCTTATTTTGTTGGTTGCTGGTTGATGCAAGTGCATCAAACAACAGAAAATTTTACTTGGATCAACTGTAGTTAAATTTTGAAATTGTTTCCTGATTGAAATTCCCTTCTATTATTATAACAAGAACGACATGGAACTCGGAACGTATCTATTTGTGTCAAGGGTCCTGGATATGTAACTGCTCAAGACATCATTTTACACATATTTTTATACAGTATACAACTGCTAGTAATGGAAGCTTAACAATTTTTGGTTGAAAAAAATCTATTTTGAGGAGTGCGATTTTATCTCAGATCATTTTACTAGATTCAAGCTTACGGATGGCTTGTCAACTGAAGACAATTGTATGAAACACATCATTCATATGCTCATGTCATTCATCATTTCTCATCTTTTTCTTTTTATCATCTTGTCTCTTTCCATTGCATTTTGCTGTTTTGTCATTTAACCCAGGTAGTTTTCCATTTTAACAGGGTGCAGTGGAGAGAGTATTTATGAAGAAGTAATTTTGTAGATTTACTGTAAATAAGATCACTATGGGTGAAGAAGAACCAGTAAATGAAGTTTCACAAGCTGACTCAAATGGAAAGAGCATGCCTGAGAAGACTTCAGCTGAAGTGACAGAAAAGAAGGATTTGGAAACTGGTGGAGGAAAAGTCTTGAAGACTAATGAAGTCAAAGAGTTGAAAGGTGATAGCATACAAGAAATTGATGAAGAGAAGAAAGCTGATGGTGTGGAAGAGGCTGAAGGAGAGACGAAAGTTGGTTATGTGGAAGAAGTAAAAGGGGACAAAAAAGATGATGTTGTGGAGAATGTAGTAGAGGACAATGAAGATAATTGTGTGGAAGAAACAAAAGAGGGAAAGAAAGATGATCATGTGAAAGAAGTAAAAGAGAACAAGAAAGATGAAGGTGCAAAAGTAAAAGGGGATAAGGGAATTAATGGTGTGGAAGAAGTAAAGGAGGATAAGGAAGTTGCTGGTGTCAAAGAAGGAAAGGGGGAAGAGGAAGTTGATGATGTGAAGGAAGTTTTTGAGGATAGGAAAGATGATTGTGGACTTGAGAATGAGAAAGTGGATGTAGGCACCGGGGTTAAGAAAACTAATGGCCGCAAAGAAGAAATGGAAAAAGTTGAAGCTGAGAAATCAGAAGTGGATAAAATGGAAGTAGACAGTAGCACTAAAGACATGGAGGAGGACAGGGACAAGGAGAAAACTGAAGCTGAGATGGAGGAGGAGACGGACGAAGAGGATGAGGATAACATTGATCAGTCAAAAGAAGACAAGGCAGAAGATAGCAATGATGAGAAAGGATTGAAAAAGCGTAAGAGAGGGAAGATCAATGGGAAGAAGGATGCAGGAAAAAAAAAGGATTTGAATAAGACAGAGCCAAGGACTCCTACTATTGATCGCCCTGTACGAGAAAGGAAATCAGTTGAGAGATTGGTAGCATCAATTGAGAAGGATGCAACCAAAGAATTTAACATTGAAAAGGTATTCTTTGTCAGTTTTATATGTAAAATATATAGCTTAAATCAAGCATTTTATTGTGGTATAATTTGATTTGTGTAACTGATCCCACTTAGGGGAAAAGACTAGGTTGGATGATGATGTTGTCATCGTTGTGTTTTTTATTTTAACTTAGCTTGCTTACAGTTTCCCTTTCAAATTGCAGGGTCGTGGTATACCTTTGAAAGATATACCCAATGGTATGGTGCTTTCCTTTGTATGAATAATGAGTACCTTCTCAGTTATGGTTTATGAATTTCCTTCTGTGTGTACTTATTCCAACTAGCAGACGTCCTTGCACAAAAATTCCTCATTCTTCTTGAGTTCAACCCAATCTGCATGTAACAGCTAGGAATTGAATTTAGCAAAATATCAGGAATGAAATGCTGGGTCTCACACACACATAATGTATTTTCTCTGTTATGGTTAGAATGTGTCATGTGTGGAAATGACCAATTGAAGATTGTGGTTATATAGCAGTGCTGTGACCCTTTAATGGTTATGCGAGGCCTAGGATCAATGCTTAAAACCTAAAAGTGTTTCCTCCCAAAATATTGATGAGTTCCTCAGCCTTCAGATTTTCACAAAAGAATTGATTAATATTCAGACTCAGGCAGTTATTTTGATGATGAAATTGACAATTGCAAAAGCTATATGTTTGCCTTCCTTTTCCTAATTCTCTACTATCAGCTACTACTAATATCCCTCTAACTTTTCTCTCTCCAAATCAGGTAGAATCACACGCCTGCACCTTAACATTTTCCCTTTTCCCACTAACTGTACCAGATGGCACGTTAGTTTCAAGAATATTCCCAACCTCTCCTTTTCCTTCTTGCTCTTTTTTCTTTTTCTTTTTTTCTGCAGTAGCAAAAAAGGATTAGGATTAGAAGCCCGTTCTATTTTCTCAGTTGGTCCCACTTCCATCTCAGGGTATGTAACAGAAACCACCATCTCCGATCTGATCTCCTCCTTCGAGCGATTCATGAATATACACATCAATGTGTTGTTCCCCAAGTTGCGTTGTTGTCTTGCAGCCAGCTCGAATTCGCGACGGTATTGCATCACCGTGCCTTCTTGCTTCACATCCAGGAGTGGCCCCATTGGATTTGCAGCTGCTCCCGGTTAAAATTTCCTCAACACATCTTGTTTGAACCTCATCCAAGAGTGGAATGGGGTTTGTCCTTCCCACCACTCAAACCAGCTCCATGCTTCACCTCCCAATGCCATTGCTGCATATCAATCATATCAACAACCTAAATCTAAGCAACCTGGAAATATCTCTCAATTCAGATCAACCAACTGCATGCATCCTCTCCTTCGAAAGTGGGTAATTCCACTTTATGATTCACCTCCACCCTTGGTGGTCTGATGATCTCGTTTTCACCCTCCTTCTTCGAAAGTAGAGGAATAATTAACTCAAAAGGAAACACATATATAAGACAAACCAATGGGGTTTGTTCCTATTCTGCTGTTATTTTATTGAATAATAAATAATGAAACAGCAATAGGGTTCCAACTTTCCAGAAGTTAGAGCTCTCCTAGCCTAAGTTCCTAATTTCCTGATCTCTCAATGAATAATCCTAAACTACATTACTATTATTTAATTGTAGGATGCCTAACAGAATTCCCTAAAAAATCTCCCTAACAACTTCAGATTCCCTAACTACTTGACTTATCCTAATCTGCTATTCAAAACAGAAATAAAATCAAATATAAATCAAATCAGAAAAATAATCACTATCTAATCCCTAAATCTAATAAATCAAAACTCCTAATATCTCTCTTCATGCTTCTGTTGGGTATGTAACACATACTAATTTATTTGGTCCATGTTATTTGATGAGACCATAGGCCTGTTATAAATTTGGCCTATGAAATCTTTAGCACTTGTGGCAATGGGGGAAAAGAATAGAATGTGAGAGTATATAATTTAGCAGTAACAGAAAGAGGTCACTGTTATGCATGTCCAAAGAAGTTTGACCTGATACATGGAATTATGGAAATTTAATAATTATGTCCTTTTTTGCATATTTTAAGTTGTGGATGCATGTTTCTGCTCCTTCAGAATAGCAAACAACTATATGACTCTTCATTTTACTCTGTAGTGGCTTTTAAATTATCTAGAAGGAAGATGGATGATACTTTCAAATTGCTCCATACAATCCTCTTCGGAAGGAGAGGGAAGGTATGCCTTACTTCTTTAACTAGCTATGCTTCTCTCTTGTAATTATTTTACACCCTACTCTTCAGTTTCTTTGGTTTTGTATTATGCGATCTCTGTGAAATCAGAATATAGGATATTGCATGTTAAGGCTGTTAAAAGCTAAAGTTAGCTGGGATGTTTTGGATATGGA
Organism: Aeschynomene evenia; assembly: GCA_013621005.1. Classification (NCBI taxonomy): domain Eukaryota; kingdom Viridiplantae; phylum Streptophyta; class Magnoliopsida; order Fabales; family Fabaceae; genus Aeschynomene; species Aeschynomene evenia. The sequence goes on along the minus strand of CM024263.1, from coordinate 8,920,933 downwards.
GTTGACAGGCCTCACTCAAGGTATTATGCTTCCATGTAATCCCTCTTTTGCTCTTTTGCAGGCAGTTCAGATCAAGAGTAATATATCAAGGTTTTCTGGTTTTGTGTGGCATGACAATGAGGTAATTATTACCTGTAAAAAGTACAAAAAATAAATACTTTGAACTTCCAACTTTGTCACATATAGCAGTTGTAGAATTTTATTGTTTGTTCATACTCATTTCTTTTATGTTGATCTTGCTTTCCTGCTTGATGTCCTTGTCTGCCAAAGCTTCGATAATCTTAATTATTGTTACTGCAGGAAAAGCATATGATCAAAGTTAAAGAAAAATTTGACAAGTGTAATAAAGAGAAGTTACTGGAATTCTGCGATGTGCTTGACATAACACTTGCCAAGTCAACAACAAGGAAGGTTTGTTGATTTCTACAGAAAGTGTTTTTTCTGTCAAAACTTCTGTTTTTCTGTTCTGATCATTTGATTTCCTTTCATAATTTTATCCTTTTCATTATAAATTTAATCTTGTTAGTATGAGGATGGTAATTGGTAATCTTATGTGTTTGTGCTTCCAAAGGTGTATGCATTATGAAGATCTTTCTATCTGTGAATAATGATCATAATTGACCTCCATATATGTTGATCCCATAAAATGGAAAACTTGTGATTGGACCTTGATATCTTTGTGGTTTCCCATTTTAATAAACTTCTTCATATGCAGGAAGATATTGTTTCTAAGCTGATAGACTTTTTGGTTGCTCCTCATGCAACCACAACTATACTACTTGCAGAAAAAGAGAAGGTTTACTACATCTTTTTTGTTTTAGAAATTGCCTCCACATGATGTTTATTTATTTATTTTTGCCTATAAATTGTGCTTCTGGTTCAACGTATTAATTTTATTTGTGTATTACCTATTATTAGTCAAATAAGGGAACAAAGCGTAAGCGTGTTGTCAAACGAGGTTCATCAAAATCTGGAACAATTTCAAGACGTTCTGCTAAGGTACTAATGATATGTGATATGAGCAACAAATTCTAGTTATCGAATTAAAATTCCAAAGTTAAGTTTTATAGTGGAATATTTGTCTTGCATGCCTAGAGACTTTGGTTCATTTGGGTAAATACATTATTTAAGTGCTTATGTTAAAGTTGTTTCTAAGAAGTAATTTATGTAATATTTTAACTTCTGAAAAGCATTAAATGACAATTTAGGAAGTCATAAGCTATACAACCAAACATGACAGTAAGTTAAAAATGTAACTTCTGATTTCTAAATAGTTCAAAACAGGTCATTAATAGTGTTATTCAAATGGACCCTATATTTTGCTTCTGCTTGTTTGGCATTCTGCATTGCAATTATTGTTACCCTCGAGTTATTCTTTTGCAATTCAATGCTGATTGATCTTGTCTCATATTACTAATGGATATGGTTGCACTGTTCAATTCTACATAAGCATTCAAATTATATTATTAATTTGTTTGCATATTAGTGGCTCAATATCAATGCCACTCCTATTTGTAGTTGTTATTGGGAGGAAATTGGGTTGGATTCCGTTATATTTCCATATCTTTGACATCATTTGTTAAATGGAAAATGTTGGAGCACCTCATTGCTTTTCCACATATAATAAATGAATATTGGGCCTGTGGTGAGCATATATTACCAATACCATTTCGCTAAAAGTTTTTAGGTTCTTATGATTCTTGAGGTCTTTTGTTAGGTTAGTGGTAGTATTATTGTGACTCTAGTACCTGACTTAGTAATCAGTATAAATTGTCGTTATTGCTCTATATTATATTATATTTCTTGTTTTGTTGGGATATTGTTCTTAATTATTTGGTTTTCTTAACCTTTTGGCATATTATTCAGAGTCGAAAGAAAAATGAAGATTCTTCACCAGATGAGGAGAGAAAGATTACAACTGACACAAAAAATGATTCAGAGGAGGAAGAGAAAGACAAAGAAAATGATAATGCTGTTCCTACCAAATCTGAGGAGAATACACCAGAGAAATCTGAAACTGAGGATAAAATTGCTGATTGTGGTAGTGAATCTGAAGATAATAAACAAAGGAAAAGAACTTCAAAATTATCTTCTGCAAAGAAAGAATCTGCTGTGAAAAGTAAAACTGAGGAATTTAAAGTTACAAAAAAATTGCGGTCACCACAGAAGAGAACACCTAAGAAATCATCATCCACCCACACCAAGTTTGATGATATTAGTGATGGAAGTCCAAAGGTCTTCTCAAGAAAGAAGCAAAATGAAAAAGGTGGAAAGCAGAAGATGTCAACTGTGACTAAGTCTGCTTCCAAAGAGAAATATGGTAGATATGATGACCTCTTCTTCGTTGTTGTCATTATTTCATCTAAGATTGTAAAACACATGTTTTTGTTCTAGTGAAAAATAATATTTTATACTTAAAAATAAGCCATAAGATGGTTATTTCTTAACTTGTGTACTTTTTCTTTTCCATTAGCTTCAGTAGGTGTTTTTAATTAATAAAAATCATGATAAGCTTTATATGTTATCTTCTTTATCCCTCGTAAATATGAAACATCTCTTTGTTGTATTGAACAGAAAATGTTGGTAAAGGAAAGGGCAAGAAGAGAGAGAAGTTGAGCCCCACTGATAATAAATTGCACGATGCAATATGTGAAATTCTTAAAGAAGTTGACTTCAACACGGTAAGATGTGGAAATTGAAAGTTAAGTATTGAACTGCTGGTTTATTTTTTATATTTGATACATAGATAAAGCAATGCTAAAGTATTTTCAGCTTTATCATTCTACTTCATAATGTATGTTTCTTGACTGAGGTGCTGTCCAAATCTTCCTTGACAGCTTGATACAAAACCCTAGGTTAAGATGTCTTGGAATTTTCTGTCTGTTACTAGAACAACCAAATTCAGATTTTAACTTTACTTTCCACCAATTTACATATAGATATAGAATGACTATGTAAGATGTGAGTGTTTATGCTTTAGTTATTGGCAAGGTATCTGTTAGGAAGGGATGCTTTGGGCAGGTTTAAACTAGAAAAGGGAAGGGTGTAACAGAAAAGGTCCAGGTCAGCAGTTAGTTAGGCGCGGTGCGAGGTATAAATAGGAAATGAAGTGTGTTGTGTAGGCATTATTGAATTTGTAATCAGAAATACTTAGTAGTGGAGGGAAAACCTCTCTATGAGGGAGTTAGCACTCCTTGTGTAATTCTAAGGGATTGTGGGAGATTTCTCCATCCCTCACTGTTGGCTGCCCTCCTCCCATCCTCTTTAAGGGGGAGACTTACCCCTCTAATGTGGAAGAGGTAGCTGCTCTCACAGCCGCTCGTGACAACACCTTGAAGGAGCTCGAGGATAATTTGCTCAAGGCCCAACAACAAATGAAGCGCTTCAGTGAAAGGCATCGAAGGGAAGTGGTTTTTGCTGTTGGGGACCGGGTGTACTTGAAGGTCCAGCCGTATCAAATGCGCTCTCTTGCTAGGCGACCCAACAAGAAGCTTAGCCCTCGCTTCTATGGGCCTTTCTAGGTGACGGAGAGGATTGGCCCTGTTGCTTATCGCCTTGACCTCCCTGCTTCTTGTCAGTTGCACCCCGTCTTCCATGTGAGTCGTCTTAAGAAGGCTCTGCCCCTGAACGTTGCCACTCATGTTCTACCTCCTTCTTTGACTGATGATGGGGAGCTTTTGATGCAGCCCGCTTCTGTATTGGACCTTTTGATGCTGCCGGTGGGTCTTTGGAGCTGGTGGTCCAATGGCTTGCAGTCTTCAGATGACAACTGGCAACCGGCGGCCCAGGTGGCCGTTCTTTTCCCTTCCTTTCACCTTGGGGACTAGGTGAATATCTAGGGGGGAGTGATGTTAGGAAGGGACGCTTTGGGCAGGTTTACACTAGAAAAGGGGAGGGTGTAACAGAAAAGGTCCAGGTCAGTAATTAGTTAGGCGCTATGTGCGGTTTGAATAGGAAATAAAGTGTGTAGTGTAGGCATTATTGAATTTGTAATCAGAAATACTTAGTAGTGAAAGGAAAACGTCTCTCTGAGGGAGTTAGCACTCTGTTAGGCTAGGGAAATATGGGAAGGTTTATGTGAGAGAGAGAACTGATGTGGCAAGGCATTTGGCTTAGTTACTAGTTGTTAGGAACTATAGGAGTTAGTTATCCCTAGAGTTAGTAGAAATAGCAGAATTACCTGTGTAATTAGGGGATTGAATTTTTAACTGAATTTGTAGTTTGAGAGCGGGAACACTTCCTCTCTCTGTAGTTTGTATCCCTTTGGGGTTTTGGTGCATCACCACCCCTGTATTCAATAAGAGAAGAGGTTCTTCCATTGCAGGAACCTAACAACTGGTATCAGTTGTCTTCGGATCCTGGGCCCATGGATGGTGCAATCGAGGGCGCAGAAAATGGAATCCATGGAAGCTGTGTTATCAGCTCGCTAACAAGACAATGGCTTTAGGAGAAAAATTCCAGGAGGATCGCGCCAGAAACGCAACAATGGAAGCTATGATGCTTTCGCTGAATGATATGATGAAGTTGATGCAGGAGTAGATGCATCGCGATTGGAGCCCTCATCGCATGGGCAATCGACGCGATGTTCGGGGCGATGGAGGATTTCCCATACCACGCGGCCGAATCTGTCACCGGAGCAGTGGCGCAAGGTAGAACTTCCGATGTTTAGGGGAGATGATGCGCTCCAGTGATTGGATCGAGTGGAGCAGTATTTTACGCTGTGATTGGTGCCGGAGTAGGAGTGGCTCACGGTGGTGAACTATGCGGTGGAAGGGCAGGCCCTAGCTTGGTTCCGATGGTGGCGGCGATGGCGCCGTTTCAACTATGGCCAAATAAAGTACTTGTAACGAGCATGAGATATAGCAGGTGTCATCCCCCATAAATCACTATGAATCATATCAAAAGCACGTCTTACATTTAGTTGATGAGTTGGAAATGGTACAATTTTACTTTTACATGTTTGCAAGAATTGCAATCAAATTGAATAACATTAATAGATGGGGACACTTTATTACCAAGAAAACCATATTTCAGCAAATTATGAAGTACATTTGTGTTTGGATGTCCAAGACGCTTATGCCATTTTTTGAAATCAACAGTAGTAGATTTACACGAAATAAAAGGCAGAAAAGAACATGGAGACACTGAGAAAAATATAGAGGAAAAAGACGTCCAACTTTAGGCCTGTTCGCGATCATCTTCCCTAAGTGTTGATCCTGCACACAACAACCAGATCTTGAGAATTCAACTTGGCAATCATTGTCAACTAATTGACCATCAGAAATAAGGTTACTAGTGAGACAAGTGAAACAAAGATGACATTAAAAGATGGAGAAATATCACCAATTGCTGTGATAGGTAAATGGTTTCCACCAACAGGAAGAATTTGGAGATTTCCAGAATATTTGGTGACATTTGTAAGGTTTTCAGCATTGTTGGTCATATGATTGGATGCCCCAGAGTCAAGATATCAAGGAGGGGTGGTAGAAAGAGGTTTACCTGAGAGCCCTAATGCAGAGAATGCTGAAATTATCATTTGTTGTACAATTTCAGGAGTTAAAGGTTGAACTGGTGGAGGAGCAATATTATGCACATTTGTTGAATCCACAGAACTAGGAGTTGCGGAAGAGTTAACAGACGCAGTAAATGCTGTTGCAGGTTTCCTAGGTGGTCTTATTGGACACTCCTTAATAATATGGCCATCCTTTTTGCAGTATCTTAAAATTAGAAAGATGGATGCATGCAGTTCATTCCTCTTGGCAGGCTGGAATATGCAGCAGATTTCTATAATCCCAAACCTTGTATTATTTTTTGGTACTTGTATGATTACTTCACTTTTGCAAGTAGAATAAGTAAAACAAAATTAGATGTGATGATGAAATTTGCAATTTTCATTTTTGTTGCTAAATTAACCTTGTCATTCATTTTTGCACTCTATCTTGTGTCCTTGAAAAATCTACTTTTATCTGGTATCTACTGAAGATTTATGTTCACCAAAATTACAAGAAGTTTGCTCTTTTGCAGGCCACATTCACTGACATTCTGAAGAAACTTGGTTAAGTACCATTCTTCTTCTTAATTCTGCTTTTGTTTATGGCTTATGAATTATGGATAACGACCAGAGATTTCCCTCTAATGATAGTGGATATTTAAATTTAAGGACTAATTTGTTAGTCTCATTATGTACAAATACATAGGAAGGAAATGATGGAATTTTACAATTCATGAAAATAAGAAAATAAAATAAACTCTAGGTACCTAACAAAATTCTTTCATCATTTTCAGCTAAACAATTCGATATGGATCTCACCCCAAGAAAAGCATCCATAAAGATCATGATTCAGGAGGAACTAACAAAATTAGCTGATGAAGCGGACGAAGAGGATGGTGAGAAAGATGAAACCCAACCTACTGCCCAGGAGGTTAAAACCTGAGTGAGGGCTAGACATGGCTGCTTGGAGATAGGTTTAGCATCATTTTACCCCATTTGTGATTATGTACACTTTGTTGAGTGAAAATGGCTGTAACTTAGCATCCATCCAATCTGAAGATGACAAAATTAGCATTTGTTAAAAGGGGACTGCTATTTGTACATACAACAGTGTCATCCACCCATTTTCCATCCATTCAAAAGTTGCCAACTTTTGAATGGATGGAAAATGGGTGGATGAGTATTGTTATATGTACAAATAGCATTTTCCTTGTTAAAATTTAGTGGAGGTTTTTGGTGGCCGCCATAGTGTGCAGTTTCTTGTGTACACATCAAAGAATTTGTAGGGGTTTACCATCCGTGAATATATAACTGACCAATACTAGCTTCAACAATCTGTGTAGTTAAATAAACATTTGACATTTGAAGTTGTCACCTTTTTGTGCATGAAATAATTTAAAATTTAATTTATTTTGTTTCTTTCTTTTTCATAATCCCTTTGCACCCTATATCTTTCTAATCATCAGATTTTTTAGCAAAATGCGATCCTTTCAATAGTTGTACATGAAGGAGTATCCTTGTGCCCAAACTTGTCTCTTATGTGTCTTCTGGTCTGCTCTCTAATCAATTCCATCGTGTATGTTTGTTACAATTTCGATATCATCGCTGACTTTAGCAACTTAACTTGATGTACATCATAGATACACATTCATCGTATTCATTATATAAAAGACTGACATGACACGGAACTCGATATGCACGTACTATTCACGTGGAAATTATTTTTGCATGTTTGGTGTGTGTATTTTTGTATTTTTTGTGTGTGCAATTATGTGTGATTGGTGAGTGCATTTTTTGTGTGTGCATTTGTGTATGTTTGGTGAGTACATTTCTGTATGTTTTGTATATGTCATTGATATGTTTGATGTTGTGTGCATTTCTGTATGTTTGCTGTTTACAATATGATATGTTTGGTGTGTGTATTTTCTATATGTTTGATATGTGCAATTGGGTCATTAAAGTAAAAAAATTTAAAATTATTGTCTTTCATTCTAGATGAATGATTGGTTGGAGCTTCTTAATTTGGCTCCAACGTAGATCCCATCAAATTATATAACTATGTATAATGAAATTGAACTAAAATATTAAAAGATATATTTTATTCTTTCATATTTAACACTTTTATTTTATTTTTACAAACATAGCCCAATAATCTTCACTTGTCTCTCATTCCTAATTGTGAATTCTCATTCTTCTTTGCAACACCCACTTGATTCTATTATTTCACATAATGTAAAAATAACATTTTTACATAGATTTAGTCTATATAATCGAACATGCATATGAAGGGAGTGTGTGTTGTTGCTAGGCTGGTGAGAGAAAGAGAGTGAAAAATAAGTGTTTAAGAGAATTTATGTAATTATATGAGTGTGGGTGGTGTGTATGTAATATTAAGAATTATGAGGTGTGAGGAGAATTATTTTGAGTGTCCAAAATGTGAATGAGGAGAAGTGATGTGGTAGATTTCTAAGAACTTATAGATAAAAATATTACACTCATAAATAACTATCTAATTCATACAACAAATACATTATAATAACAAAAATCCAAATTAATTAAGATAATTAGGCTCTAATAAAATTAATTAATCCTAATTATCTTTGATTAAAAATCTTGCAACAACTATGTTCATGGGCAATTAATATCAAATTACTATTTAATAGGTACCTCCCTTGAGTTAGTCAAGCCTATTAATGACAAAGTACAAAGGTCATTATGAACAAATTAAATTAGTTAATTTGAATTCACTACTCAAAAACACACACTGATACCATTCTCAACCAAAACACTCATATATGAAATAAGTTCTGTATGAGCATAGCATAATTTTGTTTTAATTATTAAAAAATAAAAAAGAAGGTTCTGTATGCCCAAGCATAGCCTTGCACAGAATATGGATCCACAGATTCCATCAGACAAATACTAATGATGCACATAGAACATGGTACTTGGTACAGGAATAACACCAAGTACAAGTAAAAACTGACTCCTAATCAATGGTTCCTAAATTAAAAATTTAAAAGAAATAAAACAAAAAACAGAGGAAAAATTATTAAATTCTAATTATTTAATAAATTTTATAGTAAAGAAGCCTCAGAAATAAACAAGGGCAGAAACCAATCTCATTTTTATGTTTTTTCAGAAAGCATATTTCAACCCTTGTTTTCAAAAGTAATAAAAAAGTTGATGGAAAAAATAAACAATTTTGGAATAAACCTAAACTCCTGTTATGAGTGAAAAATAGACGTCCTTTACTTTACTTTAACAATAATGTTATTTGTAAATACTATTGAAACATTTAAACATCCATTATAAATGTCCCGAAGAGACATCTAAATCTCTATCATTAGATGTCATTGAAAAATGTATTAAATGGAGATTATCACCACATTCAATGATATATAAGTGGATATACATTTGATATATCAAATTATGAATGTCAAAATATCATTTTTATTACTTTAAGGGTGTGTTTGTGAGTTTGGGTTTGGAGGGGAGGGGAGAAGGAAAAATTTTGAAAAGTGTAAATGTATTGGGGAGTTATATTGGGAGGAAGGGGAGGTGTTTGAGAGAATTTTAAAATCCTCCAAAATCTTCTAAACTCCCCAATTTTTAGTTTCCCCAACTTAGAGGATTATCAAACTCCTAAATAAAAGGAAGATCTTGTCTCCAAGTCCGTTCCTCTCCTCCCCCTTCCTTTCCTTCCATAACCTCCACCTTCCTTCCCCTCCTAACTCACAAACAAAACCTAAGAACTTGTTTTGTTAGGGGGGCAAAAATGAAAATTATCATGGATGAGTCGCATAAATGATTTTACACATGGAAAACTTATCCATAAAAACCTACCCCCCACTTGTTTGTGAGTTGCATTGATAGGGAAAAGAGGTGTTTAAAAGATTTTTAAAACTCTACAAAACCCTTTAAACTTCTCATTTTTAAATTCCCCCAATGTGGAAGATTTAAAAACTTACAAATAAGGAGATATTATCTCCTCCAAGCTCCTCCTTCCCCTCCCCTCCTCCTATCTTTCCCTTCAAGACCTTCCCTTCCCTTCCCCTTGAAAATGAGAAGTTTGGAAGATTTTGAAAAGTTTTAAAAATCACTCAAACACCTCTCCTTCCTATCAATGCAACTCACAAACACAACCAAATCCCTCAAAGTCTTTCCCTCCCCTTTCCTCTCCTCCAAAACAAAAGAAAACCAACACAGATACAAGAGACCTCAGTATAATGAAGACCTCTAATTCTGAACAGTTGGATTCCTTTGACTACTAAACAAGACAAGGCCATAAAACAAAACTGGAGATGGATTGGACATTTACCAGAAAAATAAATATCATATTATATACATGAGAACATGATATACAATACTCCAGCTTTGAATGATTACAGGAATTGATGACCAAACTAAGAGGATCTAAAAAGGGGTAAGAAACTAAGAATGATTACAGTGATTGAATGGTTAGCTCTCTACACCGTACACAATAGCTGCATGCTCAACCGCTATACTAACAAAATGTTAGGGATGAAACACCAAAAACAAAATGTGGGAAAAAAAAATGATACAACAGGGAGCCAATCAGAAACGGCACAATATCAACATCCTCTGCTAAATCCTAGTACATGATTCAAACATTTAAGTTCTAAATAGTCTGGCATATTTCAGACTTCAGCAAATTTAACCCATTACATCAATAATCGATGGTTTAATGATGTGCTAATTACTAAAACATAAAAGCAAATCAAATGCTAACAACTTCATAGCAAAAGTTCCACTTTTCAATGTATGAATAGGATTGTGTCATGACTTGGATCTCCAATGTTGAAGGCACTTGATCCCCAAAGCAACCCAAAGAGTTTGAATGAACAGTTTCCTTTCTCAAAACAATTGTCCCTACATAACAGAAATGCCCATAACAATAATGGTAGCAGTTCAGAATGCATTCACTAATTACCAGATGAATCAATAGATGGTATAATTCAAATAAAAGGAAAAAAAATAACATCCCAACTAAGTTTTTCTTTTTCAAGGGTTAAAAGAAGACTATCCCAATTCAGTTAAACAGCACATAAGACTCAGTTTCTTCGGTAAGGAAAGAAAGAGATATAAGGGAAGAGGGTGAACAAAATACATTAACACTAAAAGCAAAGTACACCTTTCATTATAGCTTCATATAGAAACGAATATAGCTTTGGAATTTCTTGGAAACATTAATATAAATAATCCAAGAAGGGCCATAACCCAAGCATTTAAACCAGCAGTACATACAGAGTATGACTTAAAAAAAATGAAGATATCTTTCTCAACCTTTTCTCAAATCCCAGTCAAAAGATATTTTGCAGCTTAGATACTTCTTAAAAAGCAACTTATGGAAACTGTGTCTCAAAAAAAGATATAAATACATACATACATACATATATATATAGGAGGGAATAACAGGGTTTTCCAAGAAATATATTTTAAACATACCAAGAAATCATAATAATTCCATCCACTAATAAGACACATAGTAATTACTATATGCATAGACAGAACCACAGATAAATACATCCACTTGTTAATATATGACCTTCATATGCTAACATATTTAACTAGTGTAAATCTACCACATTAAAAACTTATTTTTACACTGTTACGCTATCAATAAAGGGGGTGTGGAAAGAGATAACAAATGTAATGAACTGTCTGGTAGACTTATTACCCAATGCAAATAAATGGATTATATGCAGTTATGCAGCTGGCTCCAGACTATGAATGCCTGTAGTTTGGCTTATTAATAAGGAAAATGCTACTTGTACATACAATGATACACATCCACCAATTTTCCACCCATTTAAAAAGTTGGCAACTTTTATTAAAATGTTGGCAAATTGCCAACAGTTTTATAAAAGTTGTCAACTTTTGAATGGGTGGAAAATAGGTGAATTGCACTATGCTATGTACAAATAGCATTCCTCTATTAATAAAAGAGAACTGTTTAGAACTGTGAAGTTTTTAGCAGATGACATTTAGAAATCCATTTCATCCAAAACTCAACAGTCAAACATCCTGCAGGCCTTATCCTGAAGATACTCAACATACAAGGAAAAATAATGACATTCACTCCATAGCAACCAGGGAAGCAATAGCAAGAGGACAATAGGAAAGCAATGCAGCCACACACTGGAGATCACATGTCAAATAAAGCTATTAGGAATGGCTGAGATACTTGATTACAAGTTTTTGCAGAATATCACCAACTTCTCATCTTTTGACTATATCAGGTTGCTTGAGCTTCTATCAATATTTGATTCTATGTTTAGGCTAGAATAAATAACATACTCCCTAAGTTTTCAATGCTCAATCTCAAACACACTGGTTCATTCCACAGATCAGAAGTTCGAATTACGTAAACCCCACTGAAATCTACTTGCTAAACACTCTAAAGAACAGTCAAAATTACTCTCTAGTTTGGTTCCATCTGTATAAAAAAGTCTCAGCCTAAAAGTAACTACCAATCAGTTGGAAGAGTTCAACATAACAAGCGAGTAGTAAAGCAGAAGCATTTGTAGTATCCATCACAATAAGCACCGCATGCAGCAGGAAGGTATGATGCATTAATGACACAAGCAGACAGCGAATTGCAGTCTTAAAACTAACCTTTCCCACAGAAGAACAAAACCATTCTCCTTAAGTAACTTGGACAAAAGATTGAATGAAACAGCTGCTCAACAACTTCTGGACCAGAGAAGCACAACTAAACCAGAGAATCCAACCAATCATGACATATCCGGACACTCAAGTAATAGTTATTTCCTTTCTCAAATGGAAAGTATTCAGCCGAAATACTAAGTAACAAACAAAGTTACTCAGACGTAAGCCGCCTCCTCTTCCCATAATCAGCATCTCTTGGTCTAGAATGGTGTTCGTCCTCTTGTGATAATCGTGATTTGTTATGCCTGGATGATCGTCCCCGTTCCCGCTCATCATCATGGTCTGCTTCACGGTCTCTGTGCCTATGATGATCTGCATATCTGTCCCTGTCTTCCCTGTACCTGTCACGCTCACGATCTCTTTCACGGTCTCGAGAGCGTTCCCGATCACGGTCACGTGATTTTTCTCGACCCATCTCTCTATCATCACGATGCCTTCTTTCAGACCATTCATGGTCATGGCCCGTATCTTTTTCTCTAGGTGCATCTCTCTCATATCCTTGATCTCTATCATCCTTGTACCTTCTCTCAGAGGAACCAGACCAGTCCCTTTCTGATCCTCTATCTTTTTCCCTCATAGCATTAGGCCAACCACTTCTTTCATGACTCGCCTCACCATACTGATGGTCAGATGCAGCTTCCTCCCCGTAACTTGATTCTCCAGCCCTGCCACCACCATGCTCTTCACCACCCCATCCACCCATATTCGGATCCGACCACATTCCCATATTAGGTCCATCCATGCCAGAACTGGGCATCATCCCCATACTATTCACAGGCATCCCTCTCCCAAAAAAGGCTGGATTAACATGAGGTGCTACTCCAGGCAAACCAACGCCTCCAACACCAGGGAATGAAGGCAACATGCCGGAGAATGGAGGAGTTGGAGCACCAGGAAAGCCTCCATAGCTACCCATTCTACCCATGGGACCGCCAAATGCAGGATCAAAACCCTGATTCATCATTGACTGAGGATGCATCATAGGTGGAGTAGCACCCATACCCTGTCCAAATCCATTCCCACCATTTCCCATTAAACCTCGACCACCCATCCCACCACCCCTATTCCTCATAGCATTAACAGGGCCTCTATTACCCATCCCTGGATTATTCCCTCTGCCCCAATTACCCCTCCCATATCCTCTATTCCCGTCTACACCTTGGTAGTTACCGCCAGTCGCAATATTACTCCCACCAGGCTTAGCTCCTGCATCAGCAGGCCCCCTCCTTCCCTGTGGAACTGCAGATTGAGTCATCTGCTGATTCCTATTCACCTGAGCCTCTCCCATTTTCTTAACAGTAAAAGGCGACGCATACGCAACAACACACGGCCTGCCATTAAACATATGCCCATTCATCCCTTCCTTACAGGCAGTGGCAGCAGAAGGATCTAAAAACTCAACCTGGCAATACCCTTTGGATTTCCCACTCGCCTTCTCATCAAAAAACTTCACCTCCTTCACAGGCCCATACTTGCAAAGCTCAGCTTCAAGCTCAGCATCAGTAGTCCACCAATGCAAATCACCCACAAACAATATGGTACCCCCACCAGCTGCACCAACCGTAGCTCCGGCACCAGCTCCCACGATGTTAACACCAGTAGCAGCACTCAGACTGTTCCCAACACCATTTCCACCAACCCTATTAATATCTCCTCCAACTACAACCCCAACTCCACCAACAGGACCACCTTGCCTGACCAAACCCTCATTCCCAACAGAGCCAACAACCCCACCATGAGGCTGCTGCTGCTGCTGCTGCTGCACAATCCCCTGCACCGCAACGCCATCATTAACACTCTGCTCCTCAAACCCACTCATCTTGCCAGAAGGCTGCCCCAATTCAACCCTAATTCCAGATCCAGCGCCCCCTTTCGTGCCAAAATCGTTCCCTCTAAACCCTGAAGCCCTAGAACCCCCATCCACAACCCCACCACCACCACCAGTACCCTCACCGTCGACACCGGGTATCGAGACCGCAGGAGCATCTTGTTGTGGCTTCTTGTTGTCCAGAACAGCGACATCATTTCGGAACCCTGGATCGTCGTTTTTGCGCAGTGATTGGAGGAATCCCTCGCCAACATTGACGTCGTTGTAGAGGTCCTCGTAGTCATCGTCTTCTTCCTCGCCCAAGAAACCCTCATCGGCGACTGCGGATATAGCTTCGTTACGGTGGAACTGATCCATGGGATCCCCGCTCTCGCCGTAGCCTCCCTCACCTTCATCCATTGTTTGGTTCTCTTTTTGCACCCGCTATTCTTCCCCTCTCTTGTTCTTCAGAGAAGAAAATTAGGGTTTGCAGTGAGTGAAGTGTGTGATATCAAGAATGAGGTAGAAGCATGGTATCAAAACGCACCGTATAAAAAAAAGAGACAAAAGACTGTGATTTCGGGAATTTGCTGACCTAATCATAAATTTTTCTACCTATAACAGCTTAGTGCACGAGTAAGAATTGATTTAATCGTATTTAATTAGCTGAAAATTTTATATGTATAATATTAACGAACTTTCTGCATTAAATTTTTTGTCACATATCATTTTTTCAATTTTTTTTACTTTTTATTTTATTTTAAATTCACATAATTTATTTTCTTGAATTAATATATTTTATCATTAAATATAACAATTGTTAAGATAATTATTAATAGGAAATATATAAGCTTGATCAATTATATTATGGTAATTAATGACAGTAGATATTATAGCATAATATAATCATGATTTGTTAAACAAAAGAAATTTTTTTATCAAATCTTACTATTCATTTTTATTCTATTAATTCCTTTGTTATTCTATTAATGTCTTATATTCGATAACTTAATATGTGTATATTTTAGATAGTATATTTGTTTTAAAATCTTCCATAAAGAGGTAACTTTCAATCAATATTTTATTATTCATTTTTTATTTCATCATTTTTATTACAAGATATACGCATTAATATATTCATTACTTTCGTTTCAAAATTATGTATAGATTGGTACTAAAATCTATACGGGTATAGATATCAAAAGTGAAATAGATTATACGCCCTTCTTATTTCAAATCACTAAATGTATAGATTATACGCATGAATTATAGATATAATAGATTAGATAGTTATCTAAAATATACAATTTTTTATTTTTTAAAAAAACTCACTTAATTTCTTGTCTTAATTTAGTGCTTGTTTGGATGTCATTATTTAGTTAAAATAAGATCTTTTTTAATTAAAAAAAGATCTTATTGAACTTTTTGATATGTTTGGGTACAAATTTTAAGTAAAAGTATAATCTCTAAAAAAAGTAAAAAAAATATCTTTTTTCATAAGCTATAATTTTCATCTTCTGAAAAAAGACATTTTGTATAACATAAAAAATATGTTTATGATTAAATAAAGATCTTTTTATATTACATCCAAATATAAATTAATTTTGTATCCAAACATAAAATTACTTCCACTTCTTCAAAAGATCTTAATTAAAAAGATCAATTAAAAAAGATCTTTTTTTAGAATCACATTCAAACAAGCCCTTATAGTATATTCTATCATTAAATATAACAATTATTATGATAATTATTGATAGAAATTTTATAGGCTTGATCAATTATATTATGGTAATTATTGATAGGAGATATTATAACTGAATATAATCATGATTTGTTAAAAAAAAAGGAAATTTTTTATTTTTTTTAACAAATTTGTTTCATAATTATTGATTGATTGAATTTCTCATTAATTAATTTAAAAAAAAAATTCTTCGGTTGGCTGATTCCCTACCTACTAATCTACTATAAATTTTTTGGCTACTCTATTTGAGTGGTCATCATTTAGAAATTTACGGTGTTTATATTCTACTCTAATTTTAGTATCATTTTCCTAATCTTTTAACTCTATACCTTTTTTACGATGATGGTTGCAATGGTTGCTCGATGTGACCCACTCAAACTTATCACTCTTGTACGGGATTGCTGAAGGTTAAATGTCCGTGTTGTGCGACTTTGGTGCCGGAGGTTAAAGGATCGTGTTGTGACCATATTTTATCTAAAAATTAATTCTTTTTTCACATTTAAATACAACTATTTATATGTGTGTGTGATTAAATCAATCAAAATTTATGTTAGAATTTTCATTGGATTTGATCAATCATTTTAAGTTGTAGGAAAAGTTGTTCTACAAAATGTGATGTTCGGAAGTAGATTGTTATTTGAGCGTGATATGGCTGAAGTTGCTAACTTCAAATCCAGGTGTCATTTTCTGTCTATTTAAATATGTTTCTTTTTTTTTCTGTCTATCATATTATTATATAGATTCACATATATTTTTTTTCTTAATTCTCACATAAGCTTTTGGTTGATTTTTATATAGTTATATCTATCTATTGCTAAGCACGTATTTCCAATTAATTTTTATATAGTTATCATCTATCTATTGCTAAGAAACATCGACCGGTCAAATGAATTTAGTCTCATTAGATTCTAGAATCCCTCTCAGATTTCAAAGAAGACAATTTTCGGTCATTCTTAGTTTTGCTATAACATTCAATAAGAGTCAAGGTCAATCTCTATCTAACGTGAGATTATTATTGCCAAAACCAGTTTTTACACATGGACAACTTTATATTGTTGTTTCAAGAGTCAAGACTAAAGCTGGTTTAAAGATTTTGATTTTAGATGAAAATGCAAATATTTTTACATCTACCAAGAATGTAGTTTATAAAGAGATGTTTCAAATAAATTACAATTAAGGTTAAACATGTTTTATTTGTTTTAACTCACATTCATGTTAAAAATATTTATACTTGACATATGATTATCTTTGTTGCCCAGTCATTCTGTCTTTTTTATCATTTATCACACATGTGTATGACCGTAGATATTTTTAGTTTAATTTATTCAACTTTTATATATGGAGTTTTATTTTAATTATTTTTTATATAATTTATGCAATATAAATTTTAATTTAACGATTGAATTATTAGTATCATTTCTTTTTATCTCATGCATCGCACGGGTCAAAATACTAGTCAATATTTTGTGTATTCACTCTCATGATATGCGCGTGAACAGTATGCGCATAAATGAACACATTCCAATATATAAAACGAACACATATTTCAATAGCAAACGAACACATTTGATTATCAGAAATAAACATATTTATTTGTTATAACGAATACACTTAAATAGAAAAAAAGAACACATTTACTTAAAAAACATCTCAACCTCATTAATTTTATCTCTTTGCATTATATTATGTACTTAATTAGTTAAGGTGTATGCATGTGTTCATTTTGTTTTGTATTATGTGTTCAGTTACAGTATAAATATGCGTTCACTTTGCATTGTACTACGTGTTTAGTTGCAGTATATTTATGTACGTGTTCACTTTGCATTATATTATGTGTTCAGTTACAATGTAAGAATGTGTTCACATTATATTGTATTATGTATTCAATTGCAGTATATATGTATATATGTGTGTTAATTGTTTCATATATTATGTGTTCATTGTGACTTAACTTTAATATATATGTATTCCTTTGCTAAGTTGCAGAGAAGAGTCGAAAAAAAAAAAATAAATAAGTTTTCTAAAAGTAAAATGAAACAAAAACAAGAATCATACAAGAAAAAAAAAACAGTGAGTATCTTGATTGAGAGGAGGAGGAGGAGAAGAAGAGGAAGAGGAGGAGGAAGAAGAAATTGAAGAAAATTACAGTGCGTTGATTGAGGAAAAAAAATAAAAAGAAACGGAAAGAGAACGAAGATAAGAAAAGAACGAAGAAAAAGTTGAACAAGATGTAAATAGTATAGATGTACGATGTTATGTACGTTGTTAGTATTTAGAAATATCTTTTCTCAAAGAGAAATAGGCATTGCATTTATGCACAAAAATTAACCAGCTTCCATTAATTGATCTAACTAGTACATGGTAAAAAATCAAATTCTTCTCCCAGTCCACCAAATTCTAAACCTAAGCTCCAACATTTTCTCTGTATAACCCAACTTCCAAAACATGATTAAAAATATTGTTCGAATATGAATACAATGGTTCATTCAAGTGTATATTTATTTACACTATGAATCAAGACTAAAAAATTCTAAAAGAATTTTATAAGGAAAGATTTTCAAAGGTTATGCCACCGGTTAGAAAGGTGGTTAGAGGCAATCTTGGTCTAATGATGCAAAATTTAGGAAACAAAAGTATCTCATTTGTTCCGTTTCTTGGATTCACTATATAGGATAACTCCAAATACTGTGAGAGAATATCCAAGCATTCCAGTAACTGATACAGGATTCCGAAAGATCAAAATCGAGATAACAACTGCCACGGCTCCTTTTGCGTTTCCTAGGACCTAGCAAAGTCACCATCTCTTCATGTTAGTGAAGTACACTATGGAGTTTATCACTATAAAAATAATGTACATTTAAATGTTAATTATCACCAAACTATTTACCTCCTCTAACAAGCTAGTTAATACATTTTATGATTCTTTATATGAGGTTGAAAAATGTTAGGAAGAAAGATAGGAAGAAAGATTTATCATGATAACACTTTCTATTAAGGGCGTGTTTGGTATGGAAATAAAAATGGGGCTAAATTTTCATTGATGAGTTACACGTGTAAAGTTATACAGAAAGTTCTTCTACAAAAATTTTATCCTCATTTTTACTCCCGTACCAAACACATCCTATGATCTGAATCTTACTCAAATGGTGTGTTTAGGAGTTTGGATTTGGAAAGGAGGGGAGTGAATTGAGAGATTTTGAGGAGTGCAAATATGTTTAGGAGTTACATTGGTAGAGAAGGAATTTGTTTGATGGGATTTTAAAACCCTCCAAACTTCACAATTTTTAGTTCCCTCAACTTAGAGAATTGCCAAACTTCCAAACAAAAGAAGTTCTTTCCTCCAAGTCCCTCCCTTCCCTCTCCTCCCCCTTTCTTTCCTTCCATAACCTTCACCTCCTCTCCTTTCCTAACTCACAGACAATGTATTCAGAAACTCCTGAAAGCTTTGGTGTAATATGAGTTTAGGCTTTGTTTGTGAATTAGGTGGGGGAAAGAAGGTGGAGGTTATGGAAGGAATGGAAGAGGAAGGGGAGAAAAGAACTTGGTGGGAAGATTTTTCTCTTGTTTGAGAGTTTAATAATCTTTCAAATTGGAAGAACTAAAAATTGAGGAGTTTAGAGAATTTTAAAGTATTTTAAAATCCCCTCAAACACTTCCAGTCTCTTCCAGTATAACTCCCAAACATACCCATCCTCCTCAAAATCTTTCCCTTCCCTCCCCTTCTATCCAGTCTCAAACTCCCAAACACACCATAAGAGACACCAAACAATACAGGTTTGTTTCTGTTAAAGTGAATAAAAATAAATTAACAGAAATCTATGCTATTCAAGTTATTCTATTCTAATTTTGTGACAAGAACTGTTGACATAGGGTGAGTTTGAAGCTATACAGGAAATGGGTAAGGATTTTGGAATTATGGCACTATCTCCTCACTTGAATTCTCATCTAAGTACTTATATCCATAGCAGCCAGAAGTTTTACTTCAATAAAACATTATTCAAATTTTTGGTACCTTTCAAAGTTCAAATAGTGTTAACTTTAAGTGCATTATGCAGTATGTTGGAACCTAGGCATATTTGTGATTAATCCATAGACAACTTTTATCAAAAGAAAAGTTCCTAATATCTACTAGCCAATAGGTCTCATATCAGTAAGTCATTCTGATATATCAATGGTCGATCGAGTATAACACAGTGATAAGAAGTTATCATACAAGATCAATAAACTTCTAACTCTTATGTTTATGCAGCAGATTTCATATCACAAGACAGTTTTGTAAAAGAGCATTCCTAGAGTTATAACAAAAAACCAATAAAAAACAGTCAACAATAACAGGGTGTTTGGAAAAATAAGGAATTGAATTCTTTTATGGAATTGAATTCAATTCTTTAATTTGGTATTAATTTTTTGTTTAAAAGATCTAAGAATTGAAATCATAGAAAGAATAAAATTGAATTCCAATCTTTGGTATAAAAAATGAGTACTAGAATTGAATTCCAAATAGAATTCAATTCCCTTGAAAACATACAAAATAAATCAGACCCAAATAGATGTAATTTGGTTTTGGAATTGCTTTCACTTGAAATTTATAATACTCAATACACAAATTATTCTTCATTCCAAAGAAGAGAATTCAAATCATAGAGGGATTGAATTTCAATTCCATCATGAATTGAATTCAATTCTATCCCATTAAAACATTTCAAAAAACTTAGGTGGATTTCAATTCAAATCTTTAGTGGAATTCAATTCAATTCTACATCCTTAAAACATTCTAAACGGGCTGTTAGCTCATTAAAAAATACGCATGGTTAATAATGCTATTTGGGCCAAAAATATTAAAATGGGCTTTATGGGCTATTTTGGCTGGAAAAATATTGTTCCACAATCATTTATGTTTGCGAAACCTCTCTTTAGTATATGTATCATCTATCTGTTGTTCTCTTCAATCAGAAAATTGTTGTGTAATAAACAAAGATACAACAAATAGACAAGAATAAGAAGTATAGTTCCATATCCATAATTTTTTGCATGTTAATTTTCTTTAAGTAAAAAATCTGTGCATATTTGAATGGGAAAAGGATAGGGATTATCATCACCTGGAGTGTTAAGGCACTGGTGTGCTTTGTGACTAAGAAATTAGTCAAATTGACAAAATATGCCAATGCAGAATTGAAGATAAGTAGCCATACAATAGTTGGATCTTCTTTGGCGAGAGCAATTGTAATTCCAACTACATCTTCCTCCATTATAATCGAAGCCGGAAGAAGGAACGCAACAGCCACTGGTGCCATGTACATAAGAAGGTTCATAGAATTAAGCTTTTCCCTGAGAAAATCAATGGAAGTCGTTTAAGTACCGGATATTGAAGTTAGTATCTTACGATTCACGATTCGAATCTTACGATTCGATACGATTTATTAGGTCAACGATACGAATCGTGCAGTGTATCTAAATTGAACATGTATCTAACGATACAGATACAATCCTGAAACGATTCAACGATTCATTATGTGTTCTATTTAGTTATTCGATTGTTCTATTTCCATTATTCTAAAATTAAAGTTTCAAATTTCATATAGTTACGTTATATTGCTCCTAAGACTTAGAAAATAAAAAAATATTTAATATGAGAATATAATTTTTTATGGTTCTTTACATGAAATACATATTTATGCTCATTGTTATTGATGATCATGAATCTTAAAAATTCAGCCAAAACAGTCAATATATTGTGCACAACATATATAATATACACAACGTATATTACATGTAATGCACAACATATATCACTTATTATGCACAACATATATCACATGTTACAAGCATCATCTTTCTTTGCAACATGTAATATATGTTGTGCACATCATGTGATATAAGACGTGCACAACATGTAATATTCATTGTGCAATTTATATTATATATGTCATACTCAGTTTGTTGGCTGTTTTTGCTGGTTTTTTGTTGTACCTCAAGCAATGCCCCATATAGGAAAGTTTGAGATAGTTACCCGTCAGAAGACAGCAAGATCCCTTGAAGAACTGTTTTGAGTGCTCTTGCTGCTGTAGCACTGATGCACATTATGAATCCAAATAGATGAAAACTTGGTTCTCCCTTCATCCATGTCAGACAAAAAAGATATAATCAATGTGAATAACTATAAGTTTAAGTAAAAGTATTTTACACTGTCGTTAAATCAAAACGTTCAGTTTGTATGAATTTTTAGATAGTGGAAAAGAGAAAACACAATTATGACTGACGTGGCAGCACATAATTGGATGATTGTGTAAAAAATTGGTACAATGTGGTGGATGAAAATTAAATCCAATAGTTAGTAACTTCACATGAGATCTAATTAACATTACAAAAGAAAACCCCAAGCAGAGGCAACTTTTCCCCCATTGCAATAACATACAGGCTAAGACTAATTAATCAGACTAGGCCATATTAAACATATTAATTTGTAAAAGATGAATGTTATGCGTACAATGAAAATTATACAATGCTTGTAAAATAATTATATCCACCGTTGAATTGCATTAGTTTGTAAATTCATATTACAATCTAACAATAGATATAATTGTTGTACAAGTATTGAACAATTTTCTTTGTACACATAGCATTAGTGTTTATAAAAATAATCTTCAATTGGCATTGGATATCTAATTTCTGCATCAGAATTGCAAACCCATCTAGAACTAGGATTTCTAAATTGTTCTTTACAATTTTGGGTGTGCAACACCCGTCCTCTTCACAATTTTAATATAGCTAATCTATAACACCAAAATTATTCCCCAACCATATACACCAAATTAATTGGTGCAAATTTTTTGGTTAAGGTGAAGATAATTAATTTTGAAAAAATAAACAAAGTTGTTTGTTTTGCACTTTTACTTCTTAAATTAGCAATATTTTTTAAAATCAGACCGAATATTGAATTGGATAAAGTGGGGGTTTAAAGGTTTAGAAATTCAACCTATTTAACATAAAGTTCAACCGAATATAATAAAATATATTTAATATATATATATATATTTATTTATCTCTAAATATATACACATATGATCAATTATATATTATAAAAAATAAAGTGTATTAAAAATATTAATTTAAAGTTAAAATATAAAGTACTTAATAGATTTTAATATTTAATAATCATTAATTAATTGAAGTAATTAATGTTAATTTTATATTATATTTATCATAAAAAATATTAAATTTAAAATTTTATAAATTTTAAATAAATTGACTGGTTCAAGCGGTTTTTATCGACTTTTGGTCGATTTTTCCATCTTTTACCAATTTTTAATCAATTTTTAAATAATCATTTTTTAACTTAACCCTTGCCGAAGAGTGATCCGATTCCAGGTTCAACCAATCGGACCACAGTCCGGTCTGATTGTTAGAACAATGTAAATAGGTGCGTAACTTTGAAAATAATTAATTCTAGCTAAACGTATTAATCTCCAATTTTACTATCATACTTAACTCTTTTGAATTTTCTATTTGAACATCTTTTTTAAATACAAGTAAATTTTTCTATATCAATAATTTTAAATAATTCTTTAAATATTAATTATTTTAAAAGTAATTCTACAAAATTCTAAAGCAAATGAGTCCTTATAAATTATAAATTTAAGAGCATTACTAGGGTTACAAAACAAAAAATCAGGCAAAACAGTCAAAAAAATAAAAATTTGGGTCACAATCACCCAACTTATTAAAAATATACTCATGATTAGCATGTATTCGTGAAAATTTAAAAATACTTTTTTTGATAAGTAGAAAAAAAAAAAAAAGATAAAGATAAGAAATATACCCCACTAGCGATCATAACCCCCGTAACAACAGGTACAAGGGTAATGTACGTGATCCACCCTTCCCTCTTTAACGTCATCAAATAAGCAAATATTGCCGTAAAGAACGGCGTGGTGGCCCCAACAGCCTGGTTAAACGATACAGGAAGATAACGCAGCGATATGTTCCCTCCAACCACCGATAAACAGAATATTAGTCCCAATGACGAAATCTTCAGAAATTGAACCTTTGATCTCACCGTTTGCATCGGAACCATCTTCAGCCACGATATTGCAACGTAGCTTAAGATTGAACACGCCATCATATGGCATAGTGTTAAGAATATTGGGTACTTGAATCCGTAGTTGCTTAATAGGAACTTGTTTAATATAATAACCCCAATGTTGGAAGCGTACCAGAATGCTATTAATGCGAATGTGAATACCTTTCCAGAGACCGAAACCTTCATTATTGTTCTTTTTTTCTTTTTAATTGAAGTGTCAATGGAGGTAATAAGGTAACTAATTGATTATTATTGCTTTTTGTGTTTAGTGGGAAATTAATGGGGTGAAAAGAAAAGGGTTAAGGTTGAAACGAGTTTGGTATTAAAAGAGAGGATTTTTTGGAGTTGTGGAGGAATGTGGGAATGGTTTTTGGTTTTGGTTTTAGGGTGGAAAGAAGAAGAGGAAGGGAATGTGTGTGAGTAAGGGAGAGAAGAGAATGGATGATGCAGAGAGAGAGAGAGAAGCTCGGGGGAGCTGCAATGTTTCCTAAAACATGAAGGGATATTATCACTTATACTATTATTAAAATAATCTTTTTTTTTCGTTCTTTCTTGTTATTTGTTTTTGGCACTTAAAATAACACATATGCATGTTTAGGGCACAACAAAAAAAACTAGCTAAAACAGTCAACAAAGTCTAATTAACACTTTATGGCCCAAACAACACTTTTAAGCATAAGGATATTTTTAATGGGTTGTGTGATTATGGTCCAAATTCCTGTTTGTTGACTATTTTGGCGAGTTTTTTTATATGCCTCTAACAATGCTCTTACTATAATCTAATTTGTTTCCGGAAATATTTATGGGATAACAAAAATACAATAAAATCAGTGAATATATTATGCACAACATATATAATATTAAATGCATAAAGTATATCACTTGCAGTGCACAATATATATCACATATTGTGCATAACATATATCACATGTTGCAGCGACATTTTTTCTTTACAACATGTAATATATGTTGTGCACATGTATATGACATATGACGTGTACAACATGCAATATTTATTATACAATTTATACTATATATTATGCACAATTTGTAAACTGTTTTGACTGATTTTTAGGGATACCTCTATGGATATTCATTTGTTTCTATTAATCTACTATTATATATATATATATATATATATATATATATATATATAAATGAGTTCCAATCTCACAAGTCACAACCCAGTTCCTGTTCATCATCTTTCTAGTCCCCCACAACACTTCCTTGTCACTTTGAGGACGAGGAATATCCTCAGTGTTCACATCTTGCAAAGCCTCTAACAAGTCCATCTCACACAACAATAACTACCTATGATATAATATAAAATTATTAATGAATCTCAATCTAACCACTTAAGTTTTTAGATGAGTTTGTTTATAGGCATAGTATCAGAGTCTTCTGATCAAGTGATCAGGGATTCAAACCCAAATTTTGATAAAAATTAAAACAAAAAAAGTTAAGCACAAGACTAGATGGGTCATGCATTGATATTTATGTGAAGAGACATGAGAGAAACCATGCTAAATAAATCTGCATAATAATATGAAAATATTATTTATTTTTCATCTTCCAAGTACAAAAGATTTGTGTCTTATAGACAAACCTTAAAACAAAATCAAATCAAAACTTATTGATGATAAAATTAATCTAATGTAATAACTATAAATCAATATAAAAAATATACTATATAATATTTTCATAAATCAATCTAGATAATATTAAATCAATCTAGGATAAGACATATTCTTATATCCTCTAATACCCTCCCATGAAATTTACGCATCTCCAACTTGAGATCACTAGTGCATTACATCCAACAACTAGAAAAAAAAAAAAATGAAATGTCCATTACAATACTCAAGATTCATATCACTTTATGACTTATTTCATCACCATAATTATGTGCAACTAATTTTGTGGACAAAGCTGCAAACTCATTTCTGTGCAACGTTTGTGGAGAAAGCGACAAACCTTTTTTAATGCAAACTTTTGTGAATAAAACTAAAAACCTATTTTCGGCATACCTTTTATGGACAAAGTTGATAACTCAGTGCAACTTTAATGATAAAGTTACCAATTCGTTTTTAGTACAACTTTTATGGAAAAAGTTGCACAACCCCTTCGTCAATTGGTATGTAGTGAAGTCAATTAGATCAGAAGTTTAGTTCAATGATGATTGTTTGTAGGATTTTAGGAGGTAGGTTCAAGATTTTTTTTAGAAAATAAAATATAAAATAGAATAATATTGAGTGGTCGAATAAGATATGTAAAAAAGTTCTAAGAAGTAAGAACTCTATAGATAACAATGGAAGAAAAATGTTTAAGGTGGGTACTATGACTCTGATATCATGTTAGAGTTCATGTTAGGAGAGTATAGAGAGAAACTATGCTAAATGTAACACCCCAACTTTAATTTAAATTTAATTACGAGAAATTAACAGTAATTGAAATACTCAGCTAAAATTCCAATAACCACAAACACACCTCAACATCAAATTAGCACCGGAAAAAAAATAAAAACTCAATGCAACCCTATAAAACAGAAACCTAGACTGTAAATTTAACTAAATTAAATTAAATTACTAAAAGCACATCAGTGCCTTAATGCTCAAGCCATTGATATGCCAAGATTTTTTATGTAAAGAAAATTAACATGCAAAAAGATTATAGATATGGAACTATACCTTATTCATATTCTTGTCTATTTGTTTATTAGACAATAACGTTCTGATTGAAGAGAATAACAGATACATGAGGTTTTGCTAAGCTGTTTCGTGATATGAAATCTTCTGCATAAACAAAAAAGAATCAGAAGTTTATTGAACTCGTATGATACCTGCTTATCACTTTGTGTTCTACTCAATTGTCGATCAGTGTATCTGAAATTCTTACTGATAGGAGCCCTGTTGGATATTGCATATTTGGAGCCAGTTGTGTAATAAACTGAATGAAAATAAGTTATTTCAGTCTCTCAGGAGGTAGCCACGAGTAAGTTAGGCAGCTAGGGAACTTTTCTTTTGACAGAAATTACTTAAGGCTTAATGAAAAATAAGACAATGTCGACATTGTTTGGAGTTTGATTGAATACTGTTTCATTCAAGTTAAACTTCTAGATGCCACTGATATTTGTGTAGAGTTTAATTTCAATTGACTGTCAGTGTAAAGTAATTTTACACTGTCATCCAATCATGGAATGACATATCAGTAAAAATCTTTAACTCAACCATCCACTAACTAAAAAGTCACACAAATCCACGGATGTGATTGGCTGACAGTGTCAGTGCATGATAATTAAACTCTATTTGTGTAATACCAGTATCCATTCAGGATGATTATTCTCGTGTTTATGTTGGTGATCCTAAGCTAACAACTAAGCATGCATTCTTCTTTTTATACTCATACTGTACATTACTAATATGAAGGGATTGTGACTTTGTCAGGTCCTATAAGAAAAGCTAAAAGACCCGTGGCAGTTATCTTCCCAACAAACGAAAAAATGAGATACTTGTTTGTCCTAAATTAGTAAATTTTGCTACAAGACTTAACTGCCTCAACCAACCTTTTTAACTGCTCCCAACTAAATTGGAAGTCTTCCTTACAAAATTCTGAGTTTAAGTATTGATTCATAGTGTAAAGACTTGTACACTTGACTTAACCATTGTTCATATTTAGACTTTAATTTTTTAAAACCATGTGTTAGAAGTTGGGTTATATGTTGCAGATGTCATAAAATCAACTGTGCAGTGAGTCAGCATGTATTGATGAGCAAATGATTGTAGCTTAGGTCTGCAATTTGGTGGACTGGCAGAAGAATTTGATTTTTTTTACCAAGTAATATTTTAATATCTTAATTCTTTGACATACTAATTTAATAGAAGCTGTTGAAGTTTTAAATACTAATTTATTTACTGTAGCAGCTATTAAGAAAAAGAGTTAGCATTGACAATACAAATCCGAAATTTCAATAAAGTTCATGCTTTTTGCTCAGATCCAATATGTTACAAATTGCAAGGTTGACTCATTTGATTGAACTATAAACTACAACTTAGAAACACCACATGTTAGCATGAAAATACACATCCATTGTTTTAAGATTGTTCTAAATAATATCAAGGGTTCAGCAAATCAAAATAAGTGGGGGCACAGAACCAATACACCTCAATAAAATTCATAAATTCCCATCCATTTGCCCAAGAGGCAAAATATCTTCAAAAGATAAATCAAGGCTTGTAACAACTGAATCGAAGATCTAACAGAACCAATATAACATCTAAACTTGAGGTTTTGTTTCTTCTTCCTCCTCTTCTATCTTGGGAGCCAAATAGAACCGAACATAACCCATCTCAGCAATTTTGTACTCAACCACAACTGGCAGCTCATTTGAGAGACTGATGGTGACTGTGTTCGACAATGGTGTCGCCTTTGTGAAAGAGTTCATGTACCGCAATGCAAATGTCAAGGACACAGGCTCGTTCATCTCTATGACAGTGGCTTCTTCAGGCTGTAATATCAACCAACAAACATGTAAAAACATACATCAGCAAGAATTTCAAATTATGATAAATCTAACACTTTTTGGTTGTAACAAAGAAGAAAAAGTAAAAGCAAATCTGTCTGGTGTTACCTTGTCCACAGTAGTGTTCTGTCTACAGACTATGTTTGCCGTTCCAATATCTCCTTTAGTTGAAAACTTCACACCCTCCTTTGTAACCGAAATGACAACTACAACATACATAAAAAAACATGACCAAAGATGCAAAAACAAAACATTAAAACACTATAAAATCCTTGAAACTAATATGGGCAGAGCAAATTACCAGTGTCACCAATACTGCTGAGATCTTTGCAAATCCTAGCAAACTCAGATGATGGCATTCTAACAATGGCATGGTACTCAGCCTCCGGAATTCCGAGATGCTCGCTGTCAATGTCCATTAGCTTCATCTCAAAATCAGATATCTTGTCTTGTGCTTCAATATATAACCCAAAAATAAATGTCAAACTACAAAACATTAATATTCATTCTTCATAACTTAGGTCACACGCTAAAGCATAAACCACATTAACAAGTGACACTTCCAAAATTATAATAAGTTTAATTTTTACACACTAACAATGGAAAGCACTACTCCAATGTCAATCCATTAATCATAGTTATCGATCGCGGATAGCTGTATAGCGGATAGCGGATAGCGGTATAGCTGCTATTTTGTTTGTAAACAACTAACATATATAATAATTTATAAGAAAGAAATTATACAATTTTGTCTATTCATTCAAGATTTATATTCAAAATCATCCACAATTAGTCCTATCACTCCTATGGAGTATTGATTCACAGTTAATTCATCAATCTATCCAACAAAAAGGTATCTAAAATTCATAATTTATCAATTTGTCCATAAAAAGTGTAGCTAAAAGTAAAATATTAATTATCATCATCCATCAAAGACAGTGAAAAGAAAGAAATACATTACATAAAAGAGAGGGAAGAGTACAGAAAAGAAAGAAACAGTGAAAAAACGAAAAAGAAATTAAAACAGAGACAACCAAGTTATCGAACAGTCAAAGAAAAAAATAGAATGAGGGGAAATTAAGAAACTGTGAAAGAAAAAATTAAAACAGTAAAGAAAAAAAATAAAACAGAGACAAGGAACAAAGCTAACAGTGAAAAAATAAAACAGTTGAACAAACTCACAAAGTATAGAACGAGGGGAATTGTGAAACAGTGAAAAACTAAAACAGAATGAAAAATATATCTGTACCAAAAAAATAAAACAAAGCTAACATATTAGTTGAACAGTGAATGAGTGAAAGAAAAAAAAAATAATAGAATGAGAGGGGAATGTGAAACAGTGAAAGAAAAAAAAAAGCAAAGTGATGGAAAAAGGGGGAAAAGAAAGAAACTTCCCCACGTGATTGCCGTCGCCGGAGTTGCTGCCATCGCTGGAGTCGCTGTCGTCGCCGGAGTTGCAGAAGCTGGACGTTCAGACGTGAGAGAGGGATAAAAAGCAGAGTATGCTTCGAAGCCTTCCAAAGAGAAGGTTTGAACTTGGGAGAGGGAGAATGAAAGTCACACACACTCTTTGACTCTAATTTGATGGAAAATTACATTTAAAAACCCTAAATGCATTGAACCGCCTAATTAGTGAGGTTAAAATTGAGGTTTCCCCCTTTTTCCAAATAGGGGTGCTACTCCCGCTATTTGCGCCGCTATTCTGTCCGCGATTGCGGCCGCGATTACCGCAATAGCGTTCCGCTACGCTACGCACCAATCTGAAGCGGCGGACTGCCGCTACGCTACGCGACACCGCTTAATGAAAAATATTTGACTCTCAGGCCATTACTTCAAAAACCCTGCTTATGAAGAAATTCAAATGGTTGACAGTAAACAACAAAATCGTACACTGTCAACACACCAACACATGAACCAAACACTCATTTTCTAACCCTAGCTCCACAAAAATTAAACACTGAAACCCTTAGTCCTGAATAAAAATCCAGGGAATGCTAGAAACAAAACACCAAAACCACAGAGCAGCAAATTAGTAACTAAAACCCATATAGAATAATCCTATAATAATGATAATAAAACTCAATAAAAACCCACAAGCACAACTCAACATCAAATTATCCCAAAATGTAAAACCTAGACAATAATTTTTTAATTTAATTCAATTAAATTTGAAAAAAAAAAAAGTGGTAGTGGAAATTGAAAATATATACTTGGGCTCTCGAACATGAAAGTGACAGTATCGCTGCCGTCATCGGCCTTGATGGTGATGATATCATCATTCCCAGCACACCTAAGCATCTTGGACATGTTATTGAGGTTCATCCCCATCGAGATGTTGCGATCGCATCGGTAGTGCTCGAACCCTTCGGACCTCAATAGTAGCGCCACCAGCGCGACGTGGCTAGAATCCATGGCCTGAAGCGAAAACCCGGTGGAGGAACAGTCGAAGTTCGCATCGTTCACGAGCTCTCTTATCGATTCCAGAACCTTCTTCAGGAGTGAGCCTTGGACTAGACGAAGTTCCAACATCTTGTTTTTTGGGATAGATTTGGCGGTTTTTTTGTAGGGTTAGGGTTTTTGCGAGAAGATGGTGGGAAAATGAACTGGGCAGAGAAAGGGGATTATATAGTCGAAGGTTCTGGAAGGTGTTGGCGGGATTTTGGGCGTGAAATTAATTGAATTCCCGCCATCTCGTTCCGGAGAATGTGTGGAGGGAACTACCCATTTTTTTTTTTAGACTTTAATTTTAATGGACTCATAGTGCTCTCTTGTTCAATTAAAATATTTTATTTGTATAATTTTTTATGTAGTGAAAATGAAAAAATATAATCATGATGACCATAATAGTATATAATTGGATGACTGTGTTAAAAAGTGGTACAGTGACATATTTTTTTCAATACAAAAGATATTTTAACATTTATTATATCATATTTCGTGTAGACATTAATTTATATGAGACTCTTACTTAGGTTTGGTTTAGTAATGTTGTGACTCTAAAAAAACTGTTCAATTCTTTGAGCTCTCAAAAAGCTGCTCTTAAGGAGTCACACTATAACCGTTTGGTAAAATAGTTCAAAACTAACTCTCAATAAGCAGAAGCCATGAGTGTGAGTTTGGTAAATACATTTTGCAAGTGTTCTCAAAGTATAAAATTACTATAATAGACATAAATATTAAAAAATATTATTTTTACTTTTATTTCAATTAACATTTATAATAATTAATAACATAAAAATTAAAACAATACCACTTACAAATTCAAACATAGATAACTAATTCAGGTTTGGTTTGGTAATGTTATGGCTCTCAAAAAGCTGTTGAGCTATTTAAGCTCTTAAAAAGTTACTTCTAATGGGTCGTAGGAGCACCCTTGACTCTCAAAAACTAGGAGCAAAAGCTTCTTGGCTTTTTTGAGTTACCAAACACAAAAAGAGAGTTTATGTTTTTTGAGAGGAAGAGCATTTGCTCAATAAGCTTTAACAAACTCACACTCAATTTCACATCAGTTTTAAATTTATCAACTCATCAAACTAGATGATATGTTATTTCAAACACTATTCATACTTCTAGGATAATGAACATTAGACTTAAAAATGTTTGGTACATCATCAATATCTTCATCTTCAATCTCAACATCTATATGAAAATTTCTTGAACTTATGGTCATTTGTAGCATATTTCCTTATATAATTATGTAATACCATTGTTGCTATAACAATTTTAACTTGACTTCTATAACTAAAACTTGGCATATCTCGTAGGATGCTCCATCTCCTTTTCCAAACCCGGCCCACCACTCCTCACTTGCTTCAATTGTTTTTTTTTATAGGATCCCATCCAAGGCCAGTGTCACTTCCCTTAAATTGTTTCCAATTCTTCCAATCTTGTTTCAAATGATCCCATTTATTTTTCAATTGTTTTCTATTGTAGGCTTTCCCAATAGCAATTGTAAATTCAGATATCAATATTTCCAACCTTTGGCATCAAAGTGTGTGCCACAGGTTTGCTACCAGCTTCAATGTTTTTGATACATAAAGCACAAAAAATGTTCACAAGATTTTTATCCCAATGTGCTACTTCTTGTGTATCATTTTTCTCCACTATTGTCATGACATTCATCGTGGTTTCCATCTAATCTTAATCAATGATAAATCAAAATTACTTTTAAATATAAAGAAAAAGGAAAGAACATAACAGAAATACTCAGTTTAATTCTAAATCATGAATGGAGACAACTAGTCAAATGCAATATATTTATAAGTAATTTCATGTTGACATTGGTCTTTACAATTCACTCAACAACTTAAATAAATATTAGGAAATGTCATATCATAATAGAGTATAAGAACTCCTTAAACAGAAAACCATACTTGTAAATATATGTTAGGAAAGGCCACAAGAAATTGTTTAATTATTTTTTTAACTCTAGTAAAAAAATTAATTTTCTCTCGTGCTTGAAGTAACTACTACCATTAGGTGGTTTATTCACTTGTGAGTTCCTCACCATCAACTTCATATTTGTCATGCACAATATAAATGGAAAAAATCCAAAAGTGACAAATATTTGTGTGTTGTGATGTGGAGCAAATAGTACAATGAACAATTTGCATCATTTGCTTTTAAAAGTTAGGAGTAAAAGTTCATTGACTTTTTGAGTTACCAAACACAAAAAAGGAGCTTATGTTTTTTAAGAGCAGAAGCACTTGTTCAAAAAGTTTTACCAAACTCACACTTACACGATTCTTCTTTCATTCTTCACCATTAGATAAAAATAAATGTGTATGAACATTCAAAAATTGGATAAAAAATAGCAACACTCTTTTTTTAATAAGAAAATAATTAAATAAAATTGGAAGGAATGTGTCCTGAGATGGTTACCGAACTCACTTGGGAGTCAAACTAATAGAGGTATTAGGGTAGAGTATTAGGTTTAGTGGTTCAATTGCAGATTTGATTAACTAAATATTATATAAAAATATATTTCTTGAGCTAAATATATAATATAAATTTTTACTAAGTAGAGATAACCCAATATATAATTGGTTGTTCGACTTTGCTATTTGAACAATGTATTTTCTGTCAATTCAGCCAATAGTTTTTAAGGCTCTTTTTTTATCCTGGTCTAATAATTAGCTTCTCATTCAGATATTTTTTACAATTAAAATATTTTCTTTTCACAATCAAAATAATGTATATGCACAACCAAAATAATATATTTACATAATCAAAATAATATATATATATATATATAACACTAATATAATATTTTTGTACTACAAAAATAATATTTATGCACAACCAAAGTAGGAACAAGTGCACAACTAAATTTTGAAAAAATGCACAATCAAAATTAAGAACAAGTGCATAAATATAAAGATTTATAATTTAATAGTATTTATTTTCTCCTTTAAGATTTAAAAGCTAAAAATATAAAGAAATAAATAAATGAAATAAAAGACCAAAAAAGGTAAAAATAATAAAAGAAACAAATTATTTAAAAATTAATTTTTGATTGACAAGTTGTAGTATGTGTCGATGTATCCTTCAGTGCAATGAGGAACTCAAACTTAAGTCATTCTTCTAGAAAATAGTTGTGTGTTATGTGTCTTTTAGAAAATTTACAAACAGTTGTGTGTTATGTGTCTTTTAGAAAACATTAGGTACAAGACGATGTGGTTCGCACAAGTACCTCATTACTTATAACCCGAGGATGATTAAATAATACAACAAGATCATAAGTTGTGAAGAAGATTTTGTGAATTCTTGTTTTAATTTTAATTGAAAGAAAATATATTGCTTTTAAAAGAAAATAATTTATTTACTATTTTTATGAAACAAAATAATTTTAAAATACAGGACGATGTGACTCACACAAGTATCTCACAATTTATAATTCTCGAGGATGGTTAAATTATACAACAAGATAATAAATTGTAAAAAAAACTTTTGAGAAATGTTTGATTTTGATTTAAAGAAGATAAATTAAATATTATCTTAAAAAGGAAATAGCTTATTTAATATTTTTAAGAAAAAAGATATTTTTAGGGTACATGATGATATAATTCGTACAAGCATGGTCAATTGTCGAATTGAATCAAATTAAAAACTAGGTTTATTTGTAGTAAAGAGAACAACCTAGGTCATTTCCCAAGGAATTCAATCATTGAAGAGTGATCATGCAAAAACGAGTTATGTTTGGGGGTTTTGAACATTTAATTTCAGAAAGAAGCAATCTCAATTAGGAATTTAATCAAGTATGTAAAACTCTAGCTTGAGGAATTTAGATTGTGAAATCCATATCATTGAATCATGATTCTTTCAACAATTCTTTCAAGAATCAAAATCGAATTTTAGATCTAACTTTAAAACTAAAGTCAAATCTGATCTCAATATGAAAACCTCAATGCATTCATCCTAACATACTTGAATTAGATCTGAAACCTCAAAACCGAATTCAAGATGTCAAGATGGAAGCTCAATAATTCGATTACCTAAATCAGAGACCTCTAGATCTAAGCATTCTCTCAACTTAAAAATACTAATCAATAATTTAGAAACCTCTAGAATTATAAATCAGTTGGATCCATAATTCAATGAATTAGAAAAACTTCATAATTCCTTGAATCATGAGATAATAAAGAGATGAGAAGAAAGAATTCGAAATTCTTGATTGAATTATAAAAGAATACCTCTATAATTTCATTTCAAATCTCAATGTATCTTACAATCTTCCATCCTCAAGCTAGATGTGAGTTTAGTTCTCCATGAACATGGAGAACTCAGCAACTATGAAGAGAGGAGAAGGAAAAACGAAAATACAAGAAGAAGAGAGAAAATGCAAGTCACTTCTAATTCTAAAATCTGAAATGTAAAAAAATGAATCCAAAAAAGTATTTCCCTCCAATCTGAGTTGGGCCTATTATAGACATAAAATTAAGGTAAAATTACTACAAAGCTCATGAACTAAACCTCTACAAACATATAAGGCAAGGGTAAATTAGAACTTGCACAAAATGTTACAACTAAGACCACTCAGCTATGTTCAGCTTCTGCCCGAAATGTTGCAGATAGTTTCTGAAGCTTTTAATGAATTCCGTTGGCCCCGAGCTCTGAATCAAAGTTGTGGCTCTATGTCTCAGATTTCCATAGCCACCAAGATCATCAAATTCCAACAAGTGTAGCTCAAGATATTGCCAAAATACTGAGTACTGCTCCAGAATACTGTCATAGATGTTGCATCAGCTTTGAGTCTACTTCTGAGCTCCTTAGTGACCTCATTTGATTTTGAGCTCTGAAGATGAAATGTATCTTTGTGTCTAGCTTTTCAAAGCCATTAAAAGCAGGAGATTCCAACCTTTGTAGCTCCAATTATGATTTCTGCAACACTGACTGCTCAGGAGTGCTACAGCAGAATTTTGCAGCAAGGATGCCCTGACTTGAAGCTTGCTTTTGAAGTCCTTAAGCTCTGAATTGGCTTTTGTGCTCTGCATGAAATTGTAGATCTGTTTCTTGGCTTTCCAACAAGACAAAGAACACAAAATTGCAGTTTCTAGAACTCAAGGTATGAGGCAATTACATAATAGTATCAGAAAGTGTAAAATGCTGAAAAAAATGCACAAAGTTCCAAATTGAGTTCCAAATATTATGCAAAAGTAGTTAATTAAGCTCAAGAACGGTTAACTGGTATGAAAAGTATGGGAATTCAGTAATGAAAATTATGCTTTACCAAAGCACCTTACAATTTATAATTCTGAGGATGATTAAATCATGGAACGAAATCATAAATTGTAAAAAAAAAA
Source organism: Aeschynomene evenia (assembly GCA_013621005.1). Taxonomy (NCBI): domain Eukaryota; kingdom Viridiplantae; phylum Streptophyta; class Magnoliopsida; order Fabales; family Fabaceae; genus Aeschynomene; species Aeschynomene evenia. Next base: position 8,884,800 of record CM024263.1, on the reverse strand, counting down.
AATTTTTGAATTTGTTTGATTTTTTATTTTGTGATACCCCGTATCATAGTACCCCTTAGAAAGTGCTTTAATATGGTCTAAGTATGTCTAAAAAGAGTTAGAAATGATGTTAAAACGTGTAAAATGAAGATATTACTGATGCTGTCAACAGGTGGCGGCTAGCGAGCAGATGATGGCGGCTAGCGAGAAGGTGCCCGCTAGCGAACAGATTATGGCCGCTAGCGAGCAGATTTTTGGCGGCTAGCGAGCAGTCAAGTCCCACATTGCTCAAAACAGCATTTCAGCTTCCACATCCCCCAATATATATGAGTGGTTAGTATAGTTTTTCCCTCACACCTCATACTCCCGCCTTATCAAAGCAGTGCTTTGGGCGTCCTTTATATTAAGAGGAACTCTGGTGGAGTGTGGGTCTGACACCTTGGGGATATCTCGGTCCGAGCAAGTTCCCGACGGTGAGTGAAAAGACGTTTTTGCCCCTGTCAGCGTGCTGGTCGCTAGCGAGCTATGAGAGCTCGTTGGCGGGAGTGCCATCGCTAGCGAGAAGGTATTGCTCGCTAGCGAAGGTTCAGTGCGCAGCCTAGTTCAAGTTTTTCTTTTCTTTTGTGCGGTCCTGATGGGTCTTTTGCACGCCAGGTGCAAACGCGGTGCCGATAGCTGGAGCCGGAGCTAGCGGTGTCTTTCAGTCTCAGGACTTTCCAGGTGAGTGGAGGTTTTAGGGTGGATGTGCCGTGGCTGCCACATAGTAGCATTTGTATATGTTTATATGTTTATATGTTTATATTTATGGTTATGTTTATAGTTATAATTATGTTTATGTTTATGTTTATGTTCATGTTTATGTTTATGTTTTTAGGTTTAGATAGATAATATGATAGATAGATAACATGTTTAGATAGATAATATGATAGGTAGATAACATGCTTTGGTAGTTAATATGATAGGTCTATAACGTGCTTAGGAAGATGATATGATTAGGAAAATAACCTGCTTAGATAGATCACATGCATCACCTAGTAAGATAATATAACATAGTAACATAGCATAACCTAGCAAGATAACATGACAAGATAAGATAATATAACCTAGAAATTAATATAATCAATTAATTAATACCACTTAGTGAGTTAATTATAACCTAATAATTAATACAATCTAGTGAGACAATGTAACCTAGTAAAACACCATAACCTATTAGGATAATATAACATAATAAGATAACGTAACTCATTAAGATTATATAACTTAGTAGAATAACGTGACCTAGTAAGATAGTAAGCCCCAGTAAGATAACACGTCTTAGACAGATAATATACCTTAGACAGATAATAAACCTTAGTAAGATAACATACCGTAATAGAAACGTGCCTTAGAGGATAACGGATTTTAATGGAGGATAATGCTCAGATAGATAAGTTCCCTAATAAATATCATGACAGGAATGGGTGGATGACTTCTAGATCCCTTTGTATTTATGTTATGTGTTATGATGTTATGCATTATGATTATATTTATTATATGCGCTATGATTATAATTATTATAAACGTTATGATTATTCCTATAAGCTTGAATGATTTATGCTATGCTATGCCATGATATGAAGCAAGTTAGAATCCTATGATATATGATCAGTATGATAACATGCAGTATATGAGTAGAATGACTGTAGAATTGTGTGATGACTGTTTACGTAGTATGCGAACCGTCGTAGTATGTATTTCAACGCTTTAGCCCGAATGTAGCTCCCGGTCGAGTTTAGCCGTGACATACTGCCACGAAGCGCCTCGAGTCCCACCCCAGATACAGTATGACTGGTCTCACCTGCGTGGTTGTAGAGGTCCAGATCACAGGGCGGCTCGTGTTCCGTCATATGACCGCACCCTCGTGGTAGCGAGTCACAGTTATAAGTTACAGCAGGACGGCTCGTGTTCCGTCATATGACCGCACCCTCGTGGTAGCGAGTCCCAGTTATCAGTTACGGCAGGGCGGCTCGTGTTCCGTCATTTATCAGTTTAGCATGGGGGCTCGAGTGCGGATATCTCCGGCGGTACGCGTCCGTCGTCAGAGAGGTGCAGCTACGTAGATAGGACAAGTATATGTGATTGATAACATGTCAGTATGTGTTGCATGACATGCATGGTACCCCATCACTGAGCTTGCGACTCACTCCCCGCATTTTGTTTCAGAGTTCGATTAGGAGGCAGACGAGGAACCGTTGATCCAGTAGAGGTCGGTTGCAGTTGATTTCCTTGGTGATCTCCGCATTTTTCCGTGGAGTCTTAGCAGTCTATGTTTAGTTTATGTCTAGGTTATATTTCACAGTCAAATCAATCATGTATAGTTTTGCTCCAGACTTTAGAGGTAGGATTCCTTTATCAGTTAAGTTATGTTTCAGTATACTGAACTAGTATGTAAGTTTCAGATTAATACAGTTATATATATGATTATCAGTTAAACAGTTATTTCAGTTATTTCGGTTATTCAGTTTATTTAATGGTTTATGCATGTTGCTTAGCCCTTAAGTTATGTCCTAGTAGCGTGTTCGTTGGGATAGAGCCCTTCGCACGGACACCCCTGAGTAGCGAGGTGTTACATATTTCAATTACAAGAAATAATTAAATTGAATATAGTTTTGAAAGTTAATATATTTTAAGAAGAGAATTGGTTCAAAAGAATGAATAGAGTAATAAAAGAGACCTAACTTGTGATTTTTTCTTATAAAAAAGAAGGAAAGAAAAGAAACCCCAAACAAAAACAAAATAAAACAATATAGCAAACACAAATAAGAAACAAGCAGCCCAAAAGAAGTTACAAAAAACTCATGGAAAAAAAGGCCCAAATCGAAACGTAAGACCCAAATATGATCCTTCTTTTAATTTTAAGAAAACAAATCAGAAAATAATAATAATAACCAAATCACCCCCTTTTTTTACCCTAATTCATGTATAGGGAAAGAAGGGAAGAGCGAGGCTCAACGGCTACGGCAACCTTGGAGGAGAGAGAAAGCGAGGCGAGGAGAGGGACAACAGTGCAGAGGGTGATGCAAGCTGTGAGATCATGAGGGAGACATGGGCGGTGTGTGTAATACCCCGACTTTTCAATTAGTCTTGATTAAGAGTAATTAGTGATAATTGACCTTGATTATGACTTAATTGATTGATATGTGCTTATTATGTATATGTGTTGTTGATGAACTACTTGATACATGTATTTGACTTGATATATGTACTTTATGATATTTGACTTGATATATTACGTAGTTGTAATTGATTACAGTGATTTCGTAATCGATTACAACTTGTGAATTTCCAATCAGGAGAAAACACAGCTCTCTGTTAATCGATTATAGAGGTTGTGTAATCGATTACAAAGTCATGAATTCTATGGAAATTGGCTGTTTTAACCCTTTATGCACCCTAATGCGTTCTACAACCCGTATGGATGTTATGTATGATTTACTTATGGATTATATGCAAGTTTATGTGCTGATTGGATGTTGTTATGATGTTATTGGATAATTATGTGAGTTATATGATTATTGTTTATGTGTATTAATGTTTAAGGCGTCACCGGGTGGTGTACAATTAATGTTTAAGACGTCACTGGGTGGTGCAGAATTAATGTTTAAGACGTCATTGGATGGCGCATAATTAAAGTTTAAGACGTCACCGGGTGGCGCACAATTTAAAACACATAGTAGCCTTCAGCTTGTGATAAGTGTTGCGGGGAGAGATGACATCCTTGGCTGCAACTTCGTCACTAGTGGAAGGTGAATACCCCCTCTCCCCATTTTGTTTAGGATGAGCTCATGCCTAGGGGTCGGTGTAGTGGAGAAAGGTTATAGAGGGTGGGCAGGCCAAGAGATTAATGCAAGTTAAAATTAAAGAGAGTTAAAGTTGTATAATGATATGATTAGTTATATATTCCATTGATGTTTAGAAGCACATAGTACACCACACAAGGACATCTATTTATGTTATGCAATATATAGTGAAATAAAATTAACAAGACACACTTAGGTAAGGCGTTCCGGGAAAGATTGTTTTAAACTTATATCCGAATTGAATTCATTCATGCTTCACTTATTTCATAAATAAACCCACCCTTTTAGAGTATCTAACCGAGTAGGAGCATGAAGTTAGCATGGAGAACGAACAAGTTTAGATAGACTTTATTATCAGTTATTCTTTCCATAAACATGTTATGTTTATTCAATGTTATGGATTTATTCATCTTATGCTTTATGTTTTGAGACAGGACCTTTGTTAGCCGGAAGCTATTTATTTTATATGTATTTATTGTGGAGTCTCATGAGTCATGGTTTAGGCTTATGGGATAACACTTAGTATTTATTTATGTTATTGATGTATTGTGAGCTTGTTTATGATTTTTGTTCCATGATTGATTATTATACTGTACGTTATTATGTATCTTTATATACTCCGCTTACTGTATGCGCAAGACCCTTATTTTCTATTCCGTAAACGTTTTCGAAAAATTTACTCCCACGTATTTTCCGCGTATGATATTTTAAAATAAAGATAAAGGTATGAAATCAGGACGTGACCCTTAATAAATGGCCTAAGATGACTTAAGCATTAGAGGCTATTGCCTTAGGGGTTACATTTTGGTATCAGAGCAAGGTCCTTCCTTACAGGGCTTGGGGTAATAGACCTACGTGTTTCTCGCCACTAGTGAGATTGAGAAGGGTCAGGTTCTGAGTGAGTTACCCATAGTGAGAGATTACCTGAAGGTTTTCCCTGAGGATATCCCTGAGTGTCCCCCAGCTAGAGAGGTCGAGTTTGCCATAGATTTGATGCTCGGGACGGGACCCATATCCGTAGCACCCTATAGGATGTCGCCCGAAGAGTTAGCCGAGTTGAAGACTCAGTTGGAGGAGCTTTTGGAAAAGAAGTTCGTGAGGCCAAGTGTATCACTTTGGCGAGCGCCGGTGTTGTTCGTAAAGAAGAAGGACGGAAGCATGAGGTTATGCATCGACTATCGGCAGTTGAACAAAGTGATCATTAAGAACAAGTACCCTATGCTTAGGATCGATGACTTGATGTGTAAGCTCCATAACCCTTCTAAGAGAAATTAAAATAAAAAAAATTCTCTTATGCAATACAAATGTTTTAATGATAACAATCTTATGTCAAAGACAAAGATTTTGATTGATAAAAACTAATATGTGTGCTAAGTGGTACTCAGAAGGCTAAACATTGAAAAGGACAATCCATTCGGATAAGTCTTGAGCAATTGCAATGTCACCTCGAAATGAAAGAACAATATGATGCTTAGAAGAACCCAAAAAGGGTGTCTCAAAAGCAACAAGATGAAAAATGCAAGTCTGGAGTGAAGAACAAAGTTCAAAATAAAAAAAAAAACCTCTCAGAAGGCAATGCTAATTCTGTCTTAGAAGGAATTCACATCAGAAGGACTTCCACTCAGAAGGATCACCACTCAGAAGGCGTGCTTCTCTTAGAAGGCATCATCTGGAAGTGATCAAGTCTCAGGACTCTAATCACAAGAAAAGTTCTCAACAAGCTCAAAACATTCCCAAATAAGTGTTGAAAGTTGTGCACTGTGCAAACTCTGAAAAGTACCAGGATTCGCACTGACAGTGCAGGGAGCCGTTCTGAACCAGAACTGAAGCCACATTAGCAGCAAAAAGTCTTCAAGCATCAGCAGATTCACTCTCTATAAACAGAAGAAGAATGCTCGAATTCAACAGAGAGAAACTCATTGAATCAAAGTGCTGAAACTCCGCTAAATTAATAATTTATTTGAAAACTTTGAAAAATCTTCTCACAAGGTGATAACGTCGGTTTTGCTAATATTTTATCCCCTTAATTTGAACAATTGTATGTAACTCTTTACTATATTCTTAGTCTTTTGTTGTGTTTATTACAACTTGGATCTATTTGGAGCTTAATGGAAATAAAGGCTAATTGAATGTGTTTTATGATGTTTCTGCAATTCAAGGATGACCTTTGCACTTGATCTCTAGTGGTGCAGGTCATGACAATTATTGGAGTAATGGACATCAGGAACAGAGAAAGAAAGCGGACCAATGGATTTTTACCCAGATTCATGCGCCCTGGCGCACCTGGAGCGCCCCAGCGCTTGAAGCAGCTCAATTCTCACCCCGCACAAACCTAGTGCGCCCGGGCGCGCGCCTGCAGGATTTTGACAGCAAGGACCAATCTGCAAAGTGGCGCAAGAGATTTAATTGCAAAGTCTCAGAAGTTGCTTCCACTATATAAAATAATGTTAACTCATCCAGAAGGAGACTTTCATACATAGATACTTGCCTCCATATTGTTTTTGCTTCCCACGAGTAACTAAGTTTTTTGGTGGGTCATGAGGGTGTGAGCACCATTGGGGTAAACTGAGGCTTTGAACTTCATCCTTGCATTGATTTTCATTATCAATCCTATCATATAGTTTGAGATTTCAGATTGTATGTGTTTAACTTATGTTGTTGGGTTGCTCAATTGAGTTAGGTTAATGCATTTGGTATGTTTATGTGTTAATTGATCAATTGATGCATGTCATACTAGGATTGGTACATGATTAGTTAATTGGCTTATTAGCCTCTTTAACTAGGTTAATGTGATTGAGTTTTAAAGGTTGTTGAAAACGAAACTAAATGTGAGATCTCAGTAATTAACCTTGTTCTAGGCAACATATAATTAGAATCAAAACAATAGGATTAGATCTAACTCTGGCGTAATTAACCAATCTTTGCATTCTCTTGTAGCCAATGATAAATTTCACAATGTGTGTTCTCGCTCATGAGTCACTGTTTTATCAATTAATTTACAACAATTCATTTCTGTTTTCTTGCACTAACCCCCCCCCCCCCCCCCCCCAATTTGTGACAATCATCATTACAACTAGCCTTGAGTATTTCTCTCATCTCCATTCCTTGTGAGAGACAACTTAGGTTTCCACTACACTATATTAGGGGAACTTGATTTATAAATAACAAATTTGTGGGAGTCGCGACACTGACCATCAAATTTTTGGCGCCGTTGTCGGGGAGCGGCGATGAAAGTAATCTCTAGTTGTGTGATTTGTGCATATTGTACATAATTGTTTTTCTTTGTTTCGTTAAAAATAAAAATAACAAAAAGATTTTATTTAATTATTGCATTGCATTATATAGCATATTGCATATTTATTCTGTGCATCGCATTTTTATTTTGCATTTGTTCCTTAAAAACTTTCTGTTCACGGAACAACAGAGTTTGGTTCTGATACTCGCGCCTTAGCACATCCTGAGCGCCATAGTGCGTGTCTACGATTGAAAAGTTGCAGCTTTGCATGACTCGATCTCAACCGGACCCTAGCTTGCTAATTTTGATCCTGAAATTGAAGTTACTTTAAGGCAAATTAGGCAAGCTAGGATAATGTTGATTGAGCCTCAAGAGCACCCGGAAACACCACCGTTTACGACTTTATTTTATTCTGGTCCTGAGCATTCTGATTTGTTTGTTACTGTTTCAGATACGAGTTCAACCATAGGAGATCATCAACCTACCTTGAAGGAACTTGCAGCTCCTAACCTTTCCCAACAACCTCTGGGAATCACCTACCCGATGTTGGATACCGAATTTGAGCTCAAGGGAGCAATTCTCCATCTGCTTCCTAAGTTCCACAGGTTGGCCGGAGAAGACCCGCATCAGCACCTTAAAGAGTTCCATGTGGTGTGTGAGACTCTCAAATCTCGAGGAGTCAATTGTGAAAAACTTTGAAAGCCTTCTCAGAACCGAGAAGTAAATTTGTAAAATCTTCTAGTTTATTACTGTTTTATTCTTGCACTTGTGTAGGTTAATTCTAGAAGTTTATCAAGAATTACAATTAGTTGCGATTAAGGTCTTGATAATGTTTTATTAAAGAAAAACACTCTTTGTAAAAACTTTAAGTCCTCGAGTTAGCATTAAAGCCCTCAGGTTGTGAGGCAAAGAAAGTCCACGAGTTGTGAGGCATTAAAGTTCTTGTGTTAAAGGCAATGAAGTCCTCATTTGTTAGAGGCAAATAAATCCTCAAGTTGTTGAGGTGGTGAAAATCCTTTACGATTGTAAAGGTAAGGCTGTCTGAAAAGGCACGATAAGTAAAAGATCTAAGAAAATCTCGAAGGTTGAGGACTGGAGTAGGTTAAGTTAGAACTGAACCAGTATAAAAATCTTTGTGTGTGAATTTCTCTTTTCCTTAAACTCTTTACTTTATGATAAATTGTTAAGAAACAATTTGTGAAAATTAACCTTCTCATCTTAACTCTATATTTAATCTAAGTAAGTAAGAAGCTTTTTAAAACATTCTTAGAAAATCACTTCTTACTTTCTCAAAAGGTTAAAATTTTCAGAAGGCAAAGTTTCTCAGAAGCTTTACCCTCTCAGAAACTATTTCCGCTGCATCTTAGAAGGCTTTGCTTCTAAGTATTATTTTTAAAGAAAAATATTCTGGATTTAAAACTTAAGCACGATTCAACCCACTCTTCTCGTGCATACACACACCTTTAATGGTTGAGCTGGTTGAAGGGTTCTGTGGCTGGGCTCACTGAGGGGTTCTGTGGCTGGGCTAGCTGAGGGGTTCAATGGCGACTTTGTGCTTCAACGATGGTGACCCTTTATGAAGGTGGTCGACGATGATGTTGAGGATGATGATGAATAGGATTAGTTGCTTCTAACTCTTTTAATTTGTACTCTTTTTTTTTTATTTCAAATTTACTTCATTTTATTTTTTTGGTCTTCAAATGATTTAAGATGGAGATGATTTTAACGAAGATGATGGAAATAACAATGGAGATTGGTGATGATGGATAAATGAAAATGATGAGATGATGAGATAATGGTGTTTCTTAATATTTAAGGTTTATGTCATCTTTTAGACGTTATGTCGGGAATGATAGTATTTTGACAAGCTTTGATATTGATAAAAGAGTGATGCTAAATGCATAATGAAAAACCAATCAAACCAATCAATAAATGATATTTTGGGTCATAGTTACTCAATCCATTACAGGGTCTAAACTAAAGTTAAAATGGACACATTGACTGCATTGATTGACTTCTTATTATACATTTAGCATTATTGTTGATAAAAATAAGGTAAATAGAAAATAAAGTAAATAGAAGATTGGTTGCAACCAAGATACATGATGAAATCACTTTGGAAGAAATAGATGGATGTACATCAGAATCTTGTGAGCTCTCGAATGAAAATTAAAATCATGTCCTTGATTATTCAAATCCTATTTCTGCTGAAGTTACAATAGCCGCATCTTTAGCATACTCTTGGAAATTTTGTTGTACCTAATGTTGGTTTTGAACACTTAATCATTTAAAATATTAACGAAGGTTAGTTTTGTAAAATATTAATAAAAGTGGATATTTTTATAAAATATAAAACTTATTATTTGATAATGAATTTAATTATGATGTATTGATATTGTTAAAAATTTTACACTGTCAACCAATCACATCCATTAATTTGTGAGAATTTTTAGTTAATAAATGATTGAGTTAAAATTTTTTAATATGTTAATCTATAATTAGATGTCTATATAAAATTTAATTTACTAGATTAAAATTAAACTTTAATAACAATAAGTACCTATTTTTATATTTTTTTTATAGAATTAAACCTCAAATTGGTCATCCACTTTGCATGTCTGAATCAAATTAGTCCTCTATTTTAATTTTTGTTCAAAATAGTCCTCCACTTTGTAATATGTGAATCAAAGTTAGTCCTCCTGACATTCTTTTGTTATAACTCCGTTAACTTCTGCTAATGTGGACTGTTTAATACCAACTTGACAAGTGACATATAGTCCTAGAAATACATATAACTCATATTAGTCATCCATTTTACTTATTTTGAATCAAAATAATCATCCACTCTTATTTAAAGAGAACTATTTTGATTCAAAACAAGTAAATTGGAGGACTTATAGAACTTATGAATTTCTAGGATTACATGTTACTTGCTAACTTAACAATAAACAGTCTATATCAACATAAATTAATAGAGTTATAACATAAAAAATAAATGAAGGATCAAATCGATTCACAAAGTACAAAGTGGAGGATTATTTTAAATAAAAATTTAAAATAAAGACCTAATTTGATTCACACGTATAAAAGTGGACGACCATTTTAAATATTTTTTTTATAGGATTTAGTTGGAACTCAATTAAAGTGCTTTATCGAATTCCTTCTCCATATAACATTACTCGTTTATACAATATTGTTGTAGTAAGGTTAAAACCCGCGAAAAATCAAACCCTGTTTTGCTTTGTTCCTTCTAGTGCCTCTTCTCTATCCAAATTCTTCCATCTAAAAAGAAAAAGAAAAAGAAAAAAAATTAAAACGGAGAAACCGAAAAGAATGAAGAAGAAAAGAGAAAGTGAGCAAGAGTATAAATAAATTGCACAAGAGCGAGAAGAAGAAACATTCACCCAAACCCGAACACAATGGATCCGATCCCAGTGGGAAAGGAGCTCGGTTTCCGGGTCGGGTTTTCCGGCCACAGCGGCCACCTCCGTGTGGAGCCCGTCATCACGGTGGAGTGTCCCAACCCACGTAGGTCCATTACCGATTTCATTCTGGTCAGTTTTCTCTCTCCACTCTTCCTCTTTAGGTTTTTGCTGCCATTAGTGTATAATTTAGTGTCTGTTTGGTTTAGGGTTTCAAAAAACAACTATTTTTTGTTCTAAGCTTGATCCTGCCTCAGGATTCTATGAAGGGAAATTGAATGGGTTTATTTAATTCGTACGTATTGTGTAGATATAATCATGTAACTCACCATGTTAGCAGAAGTTTTTGACATAATCATCCACTATCTGGAAATTTTGACAGATGAAAACATTTGATTTGATCATTTGAACGTTGGTGTAAAGCAAAATTAATCTCAAATTGAACATTGGAGATGAAACTGAGAATTGGTTTATGTAGTTTTCATTTTTTTTTACAAAAATTCTGAAAATAGGAAATAGAAGTTGAAAACTATTCTCTAAACCCAAATGGACTTAGGTATTACATATTGGGTGTGTTTGGAATGATTAAATATGGAAAAGAAACAAAATGAAATGAAAATCCTTTTAAACCTCATAAGATTTAAAAATGAATTTTAAATCATTTCCATCAAAATCCTTTAAAAACCTCATAAGATTTAAAAATACACAATTACCAATTCTATTATAATTGTAAATCAATTCAATTCATTTCTCTTTGCATTTCAAACAATAGAGTTGATTTAAAAATCAATTCATTTATCTTTTTTTATGCTTCCAAACACACTCATTAGTTTTTTTCTTTAATTTTTTTATTTTTTGTTATGGTGATTTCTCTCATTTGTTCTGCATTTTGATGCATCAACATGTGCAATAGTTAGAGAAAGAGAGAGTGCAATAAGATCAATAGATTAACTTATGGGTTTAATATCCACGTACATTGTTTTGCATGACTTTTGGAACAGTAGGGTGAAGGCTAAACATGTTTTACTAATATGAGTATGACAATATGTAAATGGATGTCCATGTAAATATATTCTATACTGCATCTAAATTAAACTCTTTAGTTATTTAGGCCTTTAGGGTGACTTTGTGTTCATATGGGGATTCTACATTGTTATAGTATCTCTAATGTAACAGTGAATGAAATATGAAATCAGTAGAATGCAGAGAGAGATAGGAATAATAAGAGAAGGTAAAGAGAATGAGTAGATCATAGTATTATTCCTGTGAATGAGAATATGGAAAACCAGAAACGTAACGTAGTGGCATTGAAAGGCCACCTCTCTTCCCCAAAAATCTCACTCCACTGATTTCCCATTCTTTTCCCACTATTCTTTTTCACTTTCTATAACAATCATTTATTTTTCCCCTCCACTCAATCATTCATTTATTTTTCCCACCCCTTCTTCTATATGTGTAAGTAAAAGGTGCTGTTTTCCCCTCTTGACCCCGCTCTCTTTCAATTGGGTTTGTTACAATACCTAATTTCTGGTTCGGTCTAGAAGCCAAGGAGCGCATCCGATATGGTTGTAGCTTGAGATAAACCAAATCCCCACCTTATATGACAGATCTCGTCTCTTCTTGTCCGCTGCCTGCCGCATTCGATTATGTGCACGATTCAACTGAAATTACAGCTAATCAATCATCTGATTTCTCTCCACTCTCCACCAACAGCAACCCGCACATCCTCCATAGTAGCCTCCATGCCACCACGCAGCAAAGGGGGTGGTTCACGACCATACAAAGCTCTGAAAGGTGTCATCTTGATAGACCCATGGTACGATGTGTTGTACCAATACCAAGAGGGCCATTGGCGCGGCTTAGATCCAGTGAGGCATTGCAGATACGTTTCCAGACATATGTTCACTGCTACGGTCTTCCAGACATCCGTTTGCGGATGGTAGGCAAATGACATTTTCAAAGCGGTTCCGGACTGCTTGAACAGTTCAGCCCAAAAGGCACTTAGGAACACTTTGTCCATGTCAGACAGACAATCGATGAAGGAAATCCATGTAGACGAACAACTTCCTTAATAAAGAGGGCAACAACCACTTTAGTCGTAAAAGGATGCCCAAGGGGAAAGAAATGAGCATACTTAGTCATGGGGTCAACTACCACCAATATTGTATCAATCCCTCTAACTTTGGGCAGTCCCCCTATAAAGTCCATGGAAATATCAGCAAAACGTTTGTAGGCACAGGAAGGGGCTGTAATAGAGCAACCAGCTGCAAGGTGGAGTGCTTATTCACCTCGCAAACACCACAGCTTTTGACAAATTCCATAACTGAATTCTTCATGCCCTATCAGTAGAGAATGGAGGAAATTCTCTTGTAAGTACGGAAAAAACCCGAATGACCCCCGAGCTTGGAGCTGTGAAACTGGAATCCATTTAGAGGTTTTTGCTAGCACCAACCTCCTTTTGTAAGTTAGCTTACCATTGAGCAACTCAAAGCCAACCACAGTTTCTTCTTCAAACAACAACTTCTGCATAGTAGTTTTCAGCCTCTCATCGGCCAAAACTTCAGCTTCGATGTCATCCCACTCTGCTGCCATAGAAAAAGAAAGCGAGCAGTAATGGAATTTTCTAGAGAGGACGTCCGCTACTCTGTTGTCTGACCCTGCCTTGTATTGAATGACAAAACTATAGCCCAATAATTTAGAGAGCCACCTTTGCTGTCCTTCGTCCGCCACCCTCTGATCTAGTAAATATTTAAGAGATTTCTGACCAGTGAAAACCGTAAAACGCTGCCCAATCAAGTAGTGTCTCCACTTTTGAGTGGCGAGAACAATAGCCATTAATTCATGTTCACAGCTTGAGTTTTGCACTGAGAGTTTCTGACTCATGAAGGCCACATGGCGTCCTTCCTGCATAAGAACAACACCTACCCCTTTACCTGAGGCATGGGTTATAAATGCATATTAGGAGAGTGTGGGTTGGGCCAGGTTTCGAGAAACATGGAACTGCCAGAAACGTAACGTAGTGGCATTGAGAGGTAACAGTGAATGAAATATGAAATCAGTAGAATGCAGAGAGAGATAGGAAGAATAAGAGAGTGTATAAAAGAAGGTAAAGAGAATAGGTATATGATAGTATAATTCCTGTGAATGAGAATATGGAAAACCAGAAACGTAACGTAGTGGCATTGAGAGGCCACCTCTCTTCCCCCAAAATCTCACTCCACTGATTTCCCATTCTTTTCCCACTATTCTTTTTCTGTATATATGTCACTTTCTATAACAATCATTTATTTTTCCCCTCCACTCAATCTTTTATTTTTCCCACCCCTTCTTCTATATGTGTAAGTAAAAGGTGCTGTTTTCCCCTCTTGACCCTGCACTCTTTCAATTAGGTTTGTTACACAGTTTATGATAACATCAATTCCATCCAGTCTAGTGTGATAAGGAGTATAGCATGCTTGTTTTCTCATTTGGAAACTTTCTATTTTCTAACCATTTTTTTGGGCAAAAGCCTTTAATAACTTCGGTCATTCAGTGGTTTTTCCTAAAATTATGGTTTGGAGGTTTCAATTGTGAAACCAAACATGTTATTGTATGTGATCCATCTTATTCATCCTATTGAGAAGTTTACTCATTGTTTATTTTTTTTTAATTTGCCTCTTAAATAATTTAATTTATTACGTTGAGATGTTTCAACCTATTGGTTGGTTTCTTTCATTACTATGATTGATGAAATATTAAGGTAAGTGTGGTATGTTAGACACTGGTGCATGTTTGATTCAAGGTAGTTGAAACTGAAACAGGTAAGGAAAAAATATAGTGAAGGGGCACATTACGTATAGGGTTTAATCATAGTTATCGATCGTGGATAGCGGTCGACCCCAAAAACGCTATAGCGGTATAGCCGCTATTTTGATTGTAAACAACTAACATATATAATAAGTTATAAGAGAGAAATTATACAATTTTGTCTATTCATTCATGATTTATATTCAAAACCATCCACAATTAATCCTATCACTCTTAATTAATTATCATCATCCATCAAAGACGTATCTCTATCTCTCTCATCAGTATCACTTCTAAAGAATTGTTCTTCATGATCCTCATATTCCGATTCAGAGTAAAAAAGCGAATAAGAAATTAAACAGAGTAGTCAAAGGAAAAAAATAGAGTAAGGGGAAATAGAGAAACTGTGAAAGAAAAAATTAAAACAGAGTGAAAAGAAAAAATTAAAACAGAGTGAAAAGAAAAAATAAAACAGAAAAGAAAAAAATATAAAATAGAGACAATGAACAAAGCTAGCAGTGAAAAAATAAAATAGTTGAAGTGTTGAACAAAGTATAGAACGAGGGGAGTTGTGAAACAGTAAAAAATAAAACAGAATGAAAAAAAAATCTGTACCAAAAAAAAAAAAAAAAAAAGCTAACATATTTGTTGATCAGTGAATGGGTATAAGAAAAAAAAATAAAGAACGAGAGGGGAAGAGTGAAACAGTGAATGAATAAAAAAAAGCAAAGTGATTGGAAAAAAGGGGAAAAAGAAAGAAACTTCCCATTGATTGCTGTCGCCTGAGCCACTGTAGCCGTCGTCGCCGGAGTCGCAGCAGCTGAATGTTCAGACATGAGAGAGGGAGAAAAAGCAGAGTATGCTTCGAAGCCTTCCAAGAGAAGGTATGAACTTAAGGGAGAATGAAAGTCACACACTGTGACTCTTTAATTTGATGGGAAATTACATTTAAAATTTCCTAAATGCATTGAACAGCCTAATTAGTGAGGTTAAAATAGATTTTTCTCCCTTTTTTCCAAATAGCGGTGCTACTCCCGCTATTTGCACCGCTATTCAGTCCACGATTGCGGCCGCTATTACCGCTATTGCGTTCCGCTCCGCTACGCGTCGATTTGAAGCGGCGGACTACCGCTACGCTACGCGACTCCGCTATAGCGGCGCTATAGCGCGCTATTGATAACAGAGGGTTTAATTTCTATGCACTTACATCATCAACCAGTAGACATTCAAGAAAGTGCCAAATCATACTTATCCGCAACCACTCACCATAATTTGGCATTTTCTTTAATTACTATTGGTCAATACTAACACTAATATCAATGCATAGAAATTAAACTCTTATGTATATATAGGTATAAAGATAGATTGATAGATTTATAGATAGATATGTACGTACGTTGTGTATATATAATATGTACTAATGAAAGATTTGAGTAGTGACTATTGACACTTATATTTTGCATGCTAAACCTAATTACTTTGTAAATTTAGCTAAACAAGTATAGTGCACTCTATAATTAAGTTTTTTACTTTTTAAATAACTGAAAAATGCAAATGTAATCATTTTTTCATGTTAACAATATATTATTTGCATCTTACAGTTATTGAAAATAGTTAAATCTTAATGTCACATTTATTGCTGACCTGAAAAGATGAACTTTTTAGTTTCTTTATATGGGAAGCTTTACAAATAGAGTGAAAATGGACAACAGAACAGATTTTGGATATTAAATGCATCACTCTAGGAAGTATTCATTACATCATGATTCATGGCTCATTCACAAAACACAGGTATTTACGTATATAGATTTTATGGCCCATTATCGTCCCTAGTAATCTATCTTGGCTCTTAAAGAGCTAGGGGCTTTCATCACGTCATGTTAAGTGATCCCAAAAATGGGTGTGCTTCCTGAAGAAAGCTGTTAACCTTAGAAAAAGGAGCAAATAACGGAATACTTACTGCCTTGGATTAATTTACCATGTAAAGGAGAAGCATTGCATTTGTGGTAAAATTAAATGTTAGTGTACTCAATTTACAAAATCTTAAGTTGCTTGCTTGAGTGATTGACTGACAACATCTTCTGATATTTTACCCTTTTTAGCATCATAATTAAAATGTGAGATAGACGGGTTTATGTCTTCTCTTTTTACTCTGGTGCCTTGCCTTGGAACCTTTGGCTACAATGGTTTTATAATTTACTGGTAATCTTCATAACCCATACTGGATTTTCATTTTCATCGGTTAATTTTCTGTACTTTATTTCAGCCGCCTGCATTTCCCATGGAGACACCAGAGTCTATAAAGAAATATATAGAAGAGACATATCTCAAGCCAAGATTGGATCTTGATGAATTCTCACCAGAAAAAGTTGGGAGACAATGGGAATTTGACTGGTTTGACAGGGCTGAGGTTCCTCTGGAGCCATCATTGCCAAGGACTGCTGTAGTTCCAGTTTGGGAACCACCATTTCGACGTTCAAAGAGTGGATCAGGGGACGGGACACAGGAACCAAAATTTGAGGAGGTGTGAAGTGCTTTATTTATTCTATGCATGTTCCCAACAGATGTTCCATTTAGTTTGATACAAAGATATGAACTTGCAAATTCTTTATGCGTTGGAAAGATTTGTCAGGAAAGATTTTGTTTTAAGTTGATCTTAGTTGATGTTTTTCACCTTTATCGGTAGTGCCTACAATGTTTTATTAGGTGGATGTATCAGATCTAACATCAGGAGCTGTAGAATCTGGGCCAGTACCGCGTACTTCTACGAAGGACTTTGTGAGGGGAAGCATCAATAGTCGGCCTTTTCGTCCAGGAGGTTTGGATGATTCCCAATCTATAGAAAGAATTCTTCCAGAAGGTGCTTGTAATCGTGAATGGGTGCATGAAATTTTGAATGGTGGCCCTGCTCTGACAATTCCTCCAAGTTTAAAAAAGGAACTAGACCTTGGTGAGCTCAAGGTATTTTCAATTATACATTCATTATGAGGAATATAACTGCTTGTGTCATTTTTGAACTTATTCATACAATCATAGTTTTAATTATGCGATAACTCATGCAAGTTGCATTTTTATCTTATTTTAAGCCATATCCGTGCTCTTGGATTGTTTACAAGGATGCTGATTCAATCAAAAGCACTTCAGATGAAAAGCTGGTTAGCACATCATTTTATTTCCATTTCCTCCAACTAGATTTGTAAAATGATGTTTCAACTTTCAATACTTACTTTTGTCACATTTTAGACCTCCTAATTCCTTTGCTAGATACTGATGATTATATTTAGAAGCTATTTTATACATGATCTGCTATCTTGTATTGACAAATTTTTGAATCTCACTGGAATGTAGAGTGGTCTGTCTGTTCAATTTGATGACTTATTTAAGAAGGCTTGGGAAGAGGATGCTGTTGAAGAACAAGAGGAAGATGGTATTTGACGTACACTTGTAACTTCTTGACACTTGCCTATCTTTTTCAACCTGCATTTCATATTTGAAAATCCTCTAATTACATTGTAAACAAATTGGGTAAACTACTGCAACCAATACATATCTTTATTAGACCCAAATCTTTCTCACTTCTTCTATGGTTGATGGTGATGATGCTGTTGTTTGCTAAGCTCATTTATCAAAAGTGGAAGCTGTTATGGTGGAAACTGACGTTGATACAACTGAGGTATCTAGCGCACGGGAGAATGAAATATCACTTGATGATATTTTGTTGGCTGTCTCGGATGGAACAAAAGTACATTTGGATGAATTTAGTGATGAAGCGGCGCTGGAGAAGGAAGTAAGTGGTTGTGGGATGAAGTTATCATGAATTGTGCTTAAAGTGACTCTCAAAATTTCTTGCTACGGTCTACAGATCATAGCTTTCTTTCTATTTATGTGGCAATGCTTGAGATAGGAAAGTTATTCTTTTGGCAGGCTGGTCCAATGCATAAAGCTGGTGAACAAATTGCAGATCACTTTTATGAACTTGTTCCTGATATGGCACTTGAGTTTCCTTTCGAATTGGATGCATTTCAGAAGGAGGTATATTTTTCTGTGTCATGATAATTTTCTTCTTATTTGTCATCATCGTAGATGGCCATACTCCGTACTGATGCTTGAAACTATAAATATAGACATACAATAATTGTTTCATAGAAGCACTAGAACAAAGTAAGAAAGTAAAGACAGCTATATTGGAATGTTTATTTGTAAGCTTCTTTCCTGTGCTGGAAATACCCACCTTTTTCTGATTTATATTACTTCCTTTGAGGATTTCTAAGTAACTTATTGTAGATATTTTGTTAGAGACTATTTCCCTGATAGCGTTAAGGTGTATGGGAGGAAAAAGTATAGGGGCAAATTTGGAATTGGAGCAAAATATTGGGGTGGGGCCTCCGATAACTAACTTGGGGCATGTAGTGCTGAGCAAATGAGTGAGTGATGGGATATTTTGTTATGATTATGTTATGGGATGGGTATAAATAATAATAGTTCAGAGAATTTGAGTAGGCTGATTTTGGAAAGAGGCTGGGAGAGTGAGAGCTGCTATAGTGCTCTGCCTCTTGTATTCTGTGTCTACCTTTATCAATATACTATCTTTATTCTTCTATAATTGAATACCTCTGTGCGGTCTAACATTTTGGCATCAAATCATTCGATCCTGGAGATGCCTTTTTGACGCTGCCGTGATGAGATTCCGTTGAAGAATTGAGGAAGAAATTGGACGAGGTGATGCGTGTACTCAAGGAGGAAAAACGACTGAGGCGCTAGGGTCGTTCTTCACCATCTCGCCATGATCGCTACTGTGTGAGTTCGAATAACCAGTGGCATCGGGGTTCCAGACGGGATGGTCGTCTCTCCCCTCACCTTCGCAAAGAGTGCCTTGAATCTAGGTCCAAGGACCGGGACGATAGGCACTCCCCAGGCTCGTGACCACCATGGTCGCCATAGTGATTCTGACCACGAGGGTCGATCGAAGCACGGGAATCGTCACTCCTCCTCCACTCACGATAGCCTCTCTCCTCGCCGCCGTGATCGAGGTAGGGACCGTCAGGTGGAGCTTCCTATTTTTCACTACAATTGAGATGGGTGGTCAAGGTGGACCAATACTTTGAGGTCCATGGGATCGAGGGAGACGAGTGCATGAAGGTCGTGTTGTTGGCCTTGGAAGGGCGAGCTCTTCATTGGTTCAAGTCGTGGGAGGAGCTTTTCTCGTTCTCTTCATGGATTAAGTTTAAGGGTGCTCTCCTCCGACAGTTCCAGCCGGGGTTGGCGAAGGACCCTTATGGCCCTTTGTTACGCGTTAAGCAGATTCGGTCGGTGATGGAGTACATCAATGAGTTTGAAAAGGTATCGGCCCTATGCGCCATGTGGACCGAGAGATCATGAAGGGGGTATTTCTTAATGGGCTGCATGATGGGCTACGAGCGGAGATCAAGAGCTTAGATCTCCACTCTCACTCGAAAGTGAAGGACCACACCTTTCTTTTGGAGGAATGAAATCGAGAATGGAAGGGGAAGGGGATTGCTGGGCCTATTGAGGTATTGAGCGTTTTTGGGCCCAGCCCAAACCAAGGGTTCTCAATTGGAGGCCACCCCCTCGAGAGACCCAAGTCTCTAAGCCTTTAGAAAGTCCCACGTTGGAGAAGACCCATTCGCGACAACTAAAATAAGAGTAACTCTGAGAGAGGAGGCGCCAAAGCCTTTGATTCAAGTGCGGGGAGTGCTGGGATTCCGACCATGTGTGTAAGCTGCACAACTTCAAGATCATGCTACAGAAGATCTCCGAGGATAACATCTCAGAGAAGGATGAGGAGGAGCCACAGGTCGAGGCGCCACTGGTGCAGCTGTGCACCCTTCACGTCTCTGTCCACAGTATTTGTGATTTCACCACCACTAACAAATCATTCAAAGTCTGTGGGGAGATCGAGGGAGTGGAGGTGAAGGTGTTGATTGATACTGGGGCTGAAGTCAACTTTCTCTCTCGAGACTTGGCTCATCGCCTTTGCTTGCATGTGAGGGATGCTCCCTTTGGCTATTGTGCATGAATCGCGTCGTTGACGGGTTTATGAGCAGGTCACTCTTTCCATCCAGGGTATCAAAATCTCCCAACACTTCTTTTTGTTGGAGCTGGGCTCAGTGGTTGCATTACTGGGATATGGTTGGATTGCGGGATTGGGAGATATCAGGACCAATTTTAGGAACATGTCATTTGTTGGAAGGAGGGTGACCGAGTTTGTTGTATTAAAGGGGATCCACCACTTAGCACCTTGAAAAAATCGTGGAAGGCGACCCTGAAAGCGATCCGTGCTGAGGAGATGAATTACTTGGTTACGTCTGAGTCGCAGGTTCTGATGACACCATGGACAAGGTCCCTGAGGTATTTCTATAGCTGCTGGCTGAATTTTCTGATATATGCAACCTTCCCAAGGGGCTGCCACCTTCCCGCTCCCATGACCATGCCATTGTATTGAAGCAAGGTTCTCAAATCACATCCGTCCCTGATGATATCCCCATTATCAGAAGGTAGAAATTGAAAAAATAATTGAGGAAATGCTGTCATCAAGTATCATAAGGAACAACACCAGTCCCTTCTCTCCCCTTGTTTTAGTTTTGGTGTGGGTTTGCGTAGTCTGGAAGTAAGAGTATTTCAGGATCTTACACATTCAGGTGATTGTATTAGTGATTGTCAAACCAACCTAAATTCTTGAGGAGGTAGTGGTGTTCTTTGTTATTTGGAACAATTTGTCTTTTGCCTTTTGCAGATATGCATTTGGAAGAGCCATGCTCTCAATTTTTTTCAGTTTTGTATTGTAATGTGTCATCTATTATTCAAAAAAGCCATGTTGTCGGCTTGAAGTTTGCAAACTTACTAATGTTATTTCTAGCTTGAATATGCTACTTATATTCTATATATGTGTGTGTATGTATTTTTCTTTCTTATAAAATCTTTTATTCCTTTCCTTAATATCAATTGCAGGCTATTTATTATCTTGAAAGGGGAGAATCTGTTTTTGTGGCTGCTCACACATCAGCTGGAAAGACAGTTGTGGCTGAATATGCATTTGCTTTAGCATCAAAAGTATGCTTGGATTTCCGACAGTGGATTCAGTTTTTTTTTCCCCTTTCTTTTTGCTTCCTGGCAGAGTAGTTGCATAACTTGCATTCCATGAAGCCCTAAATCATATTGCGCAATATCATTGGAACACTGATTACATGCAGTAGTGCTTTGATTCTATTATCTTAAGTATATTGACTCAAGCTTATAATGTTGTTAATTTTTTCCTATTTGAAAATTTCTAAATATAAATTTAGCTGCATAACAAGAAGGAATATCTTAGATTTATTTGGAATTTTCTGTTTGAACTTATACAGCATTGCACTAGAGCTGTATATACTGCTCCAATTAAAACAATCAGCAACCAGAAATACAGAGATTTCTGTGGGAAGTTTGATGTTGGACTTCTTACTGGGGATGTAAGCTTGAGGCCTGAGGCTTCCTGTCTCATCATGACCACAGAAATTTTAAGATCGATGCTATACAGGGGTGCAGATATTATTCGTGATATTGAATGGGTAAAGGATTCTCTAATTTCTCCTCAATAATATAAGAGTTGTATCTGAATTTCTGGCAATTTATATTCTATTGCTCATTTATCCTCTGCATAATGTGGTAGGTTATATTTGATGAGGTGCACTATGTCAATGATGTTGAAAGAGGTGTAGTTTGGGAAGAAGTAATTATCATGCTACCAAGACACATCAATATCGTCCTCCTTTCTGCCACGGTACTTATCATTCCTCATTAAATAGTCCTCAGTTGATTTACCACTTGGGAATTGGGATGAGTTATGCTTGATATGGTGCATTTGGGTTCTGATACTTCTGAAGCTTTTGCTGCTGCAACTGAAAGTGAAATAAGCATTATGGTGCTGGTGTGAATGTTTTAATAGTAGAAAAGTACCAAAGAGAAATTGTGGAGACCACATGTTCTTCAAACCAAATCAAAACTAACCTTGGGAGGAATTATTTTTCATTTTTCTTATTTATGTAAAGTTATTTCCTATTATAATTTTGATCAGACTGGATAGTTTTAGCGACTTGTAGAACTCCTGAATAGAGGTGAACCAAAAACTTTGAATAATGTAGAGATAATACTGTAGCCATTAATACAATTGTATTTTTTTCTTACAAGTGTCTCGGACTTTATATGTGATAAAAAAGTACCTTTAATACTTATAGGTAAATTTTATCGTACAACCATTAGACCCGCTATTTTATATGGGACAGAGTGTTGGGCGACAAAGGACCAACATGAACACAAAGTTAGCGTAGCGGAGATGAGGATGCTTCGGTGGATGAGCGGTCACACGAGAAGAGACACTCAGACAAGATAAGAAACGAAAGTATAAGAGAGAGATTTGGAGTAGTCTTGCTAATTGATTAGATGATGAAATCTCGCCTTAGATGGTATGGTCATGTGGAAAGAAGACCAGAAGAACATCTAGTTAAGAGGGTGGACCAAATGAGAGATAGTACGATGAATAGGGGTAGAGGGAGACATAAAAAGACTATAAAATGGGTTATCAAGAAGAATTTAAGAGTTGATAGTCTAAACCCTAACTCAATTCATGATAGAGCGCAATGACGTCGTTTGATCCATGTAGCAGACCCCAAATAGTGGGATAAAGCTTGTCATTGTTGTTGTATTTTTTTCCTTTGTAACTTCATTTCAGTTCATTTCAATATTTATTATTTGTTGAATATATCTGTTTCCCTTAGATTACTCCATCCTTTTAGCCTTTCCTTCTCTCAGCAAAGCTATATTGTTGTTACCTTTTTGTACCCTTTTTGCAGGTACCTAACACTATTGAATTTGCTGATTGGATTAGCAGGACCAAAAAAAAGGAAATTCGGGTTACAGGGTATGTAGTGAATCTATCCTACATATGGTCTGTTGAGAGTTTAGGAGTTGAAACTTGAAAATATTGGCATTTTAAGAGTTTTTATTTGTAAAGTCTAAACATTAGCTTTATGGAAACTGCAATAAATCAGAAAGGGTATTTTGTTCTTTAAGAGAAGGTACGGGGACAGAGAGCATGTATTTAGTAATCATATTGAAGCCATATTTGATATATTTTGATGGGAATTTTTATACTGTAGAAATAAAATATAGAAATCAAAGAAAACAAACTGTTTGGACATCTTTGACTCATGATTTCTTTTAATTTGTAACAATTAGTCTAAAAAATGAAGTTTTCTTGCTGTATAGTAAGTCTTCAACTCTAAATCCTTATCTTTTTTACTTAGAGTGTCTTTTATTTGAAAACTTAATCCATCAAATTAGCTTTTGGTTTTGTTATGAACTTTATAGTTGCTGAACATAATTATTTGGCCTGCGCATAAGTCACAATAAGACAGAATACATGCATGGTAAGTTCAGCAAGCAGAGAGAATACTCAGATATACAAGTGGAGATAGGGGAAAGTGTCATACCTCAGGTTAAGAGCTTTAAATACCTTGGTTGCATTGTTTAGGATAACAGAGAGATAGACGAAGATATCAACCATAGGATTCAAGCTAGATGGATGAAATGGAGAAGTGCCTCGGGCTTTATATGCGATAAGAATGTACCTTTAAAACTTAAAGGAAAATTTTATCGCGTGACTATCAGACCTGCTATGTTATATGGGACAGCGTGTTGAGCATCTAAGGGCCAACACGAACATAAAGTTAGTGTAGCGGAGATGAAGATGCTCTGGTAGATGAGTGGTCACACGAGAAAAGACAAGATAAGGAATGAAAGCATAAGAGAGAGACTTGGAGTAGTCTCTATAATTGATAAGATGGTGGAATCTCGCCTTAGATAGTATGACCATGTGGAAAGAAGATCAGGAGAACATATAGTCAAGAGAGTGGACCAGATGAGAGATACCACAATAACTAGGGGTAGAGGGAGACCAAAAAATACTATAAAAGGAGTTATCGAGGAAGATTTGAGAGTTAATGGTCTAAATTCTAACATTATTAATGATAGAGCACAATGACGTTGTTTGATCTATGTAGCCGACCCCACATAGTGTGATAAGACTTGTTGTTGTTGTATTTTAACATTAGGCATGAGGGTGGGCCTTGGCGCAACGGTAAGGTTGCTGCCTTGTAATCTGGAGGTCGCGGGTTCGAATCCTAGAAACAGCCTCTTTGCAAAGCGGGGGTAAGACTGCGTACATCTACCCTCCCCAGACTCCACTTGGTGGGAGCCTCGTGTACTGGGCCGTACTTTTCCTTATTTTAACATTAGGCATGGTTTATGATAGGATAGAGCGTTATGACCTTGTGTATGATCACTACTTGACCTCAACTAGTGGGATAAGACATTATTGTCGTTGTTTATATGAGATGGAAGTTTCTATTATTTTGCTTTTGTAAGATATGCCAGTTTCATTGATGTGTTTATTTGACAATGTAAAGAGTGATGATATATAGACTGAAATATAAACTGATGATGCATAGAATAGAAGTTTCAATATTTGATAGAACCGACCAATGGAGGAACACTCTTCTTTGTTGATTACATGGGAATGACAATTACCAACTCCCTGTGAGGATTACATAGAGGGAGGGAATATTTTCCCAAATTACTAACCTCTCGAAGGAGGGAATATTTTCCCAAATTCTACACTACAAACTACACAAATGATTCCAATCCCCCTAAAACTAGCTAAACATCAGCCATTTGCACTCACTGATTAGCCAACTAAGTGCCAACTAAGCAACAACTAACACAACTAACTACCTAACTCCCCTAAGGCCCTAACTAATGTGATCATATCAATATCTCATGATTCCGTAATTGTTTTGTTTATCCTTCTATAATGATCAATTTTGCCATCAGGACTACAAAAAGACCTGTCCCATTGGAGCACTGCATCTTTTATTCCGGAGAACTTTACAAAATTTGTGAAAGCGAAACTTTTATGCCTCAAGGATTAAAAGCAGCTAAAGATGTTTCCAAGAAAAAGAATTTGACTGCTGGTGGTTCTGGACCAAAGCCAGGGACTTCAGCAGGTCATGACAGTGCTCGTGTTCAAAAACGTGAAAGTACATCACGAGTGAAACAGCATGGAGTTAATTTCTCCGGAAGCGGCAGAGGCTATCAGAATCATGGCAATGGCCAGAACAATTGGGAATTGAGGAGAGCGGATGCTTCGATGTGGTTGACTCTTATCAACAAGCTCTCCAAAAAGTCATTGTTACCTGTACGTTGATTATGTTCTACTGATATATTTCAAGGAAATTTACAAAGGATTTCTTGGTAAAAATATTTCTAGTTTAGGAACATTTAATTAGTTTGTTAAGAATATTTCTAGAGTCCAATGAATTGGCACATTAACTTTAACAACTTCAGTGACTAATTTTTCATAAATTAATTTTATTTTTGCTGAGTTCATTTTGATGATTCTGTATTTACCATGTTTTAATATTGAAGTGATTCTAGTGTTTTAATTTCCCCTTTATTAAGACTTTTTTAATAGGACTTTGGTGATCCGTAATCTATTATTGTTATTATTTGGCCAGAATTACACAATCGCTGTTAAATAAACTTCTTTAATGGGTACCCTATTGTTAATGTCTAGCTTAGTACCTAATAGGATTGTTGAGTCCCAGTGGCATGTTTAAATAATTTGCTATGTGTTAATCAGCTATTGTTAATGTCTAGTTTAGTACCCAATTGGATTTTGTTTTTCAAAAAATTTAAGATTCCAATCGGAACAGATTTTTCAGGCAGCAAAGGATTCGTGCTATTATTACTATTATTATTGTTGTTTTGTTTTAATATTATATTTGGTACTTGACCTTGGATTGCAGGTGGTTATATTTTGTTTTTCCAAGAATCGCTGTGATAGATCAGCTGATAGTATGACTGGAACTGATCTGACTAGTAGCTCAGAGAAAAGTGAGATCCGTGTTTTTTGCGACAAAGCATTTTCAAGACTGAAGGGATCTGACAGAAATTTACCACAGGTTTGTTGGCTTATAGCTTAGCATTTTCCTATCTTAGCTGGTCTTCTAATTACATTATTTACAGGTTGTTCGAGTCCAAAATCTTCTTCGAAGAGGGATTGGTGTACATCATGCTGGCCTTCTTCCAATTGTAAAGGAAGTTGTTGAAATGCTATTTTGCCGGGGTGTCATTAAGGTTATATGCAATTTTATTTTATCCTAGGAATTCATTCTTGGTTTCCTCACTATTATTGAAGCATACTCTTTGTCGAAGATGCTGCAAACTTCTCTATTTTTTAGAGTCATGTTCACTTTTTTGTTCTATTTGCATGTTCACTAGGTCTTGTTTTCAACTGAGACATTTGCAATGGGAGTCAATGCACCTGCTAGAACTGTAAGTCTCTTTTTAGTGATGTTGCTACCACTGGAGATGCATTTTACTTTTGTATTGGAAATCTCAATCAAGTCTAGCTGTTTTTAATTATTATAGTAGCTTAACTAATTTTATGGTTTATTATTTGAGTGGTAAACAAAGTATGATGTGATGCCAAGGTTATCAAGATAGTTTACTATCTTAAAAGTTACATTAAAAAAATATTTATAACATCTAAATACAATAAAATTAATTTGTGATGAAAACAAAGAAAAATACAAATTTCAGTAACTTCAATGTAATAAAACAATTATAAGTCATTAAATATGAAAATCTAATTAAAATCATTGGAAATTTAATAGATAACAACTTAATAAAGTGAAAAAATTAACTAATTTATGTCAATACATCATAACTTACATTTTAGGTCTAATTGAGTCCGTACTGTGAAGTTCTATGTCTTGTTATTTGAGAGTCCAAAATCTTTTCAAAAGAGTAAATTTGTGAGTTTACCTGAGTTTATAAGAGTCTACCCGAGTTCATATGAATTTACCCGATTTACTCAGGTTCGAGTTTGTAAGCAAGTTAATTATGTGAAAATTGGGAAAGGACTAGGATTGGGAGAGTTGGTAGGGCTCTAGAATCACTGCAATTGTCATTTTCTTTTACTGTTCTTGTTTGTAATTACATCCTTCCTCGTTAATCAAATTCCCTAAAGAGTGACTCCAGTTTTTAGTCACTTACTCTACATTTTGATTATATTCTGTTTTTGGCTACTGTTTTATTGCTTCCTCTCTTTAACTCTAGATACCAGTGTAACAACTGCTATCAGAGCCTGGTTCTGGGGTGTTCTGTATATTGTGTCCATGTGAGCTGCCATGGAAGCTAGGTTGGAAGCTATGGAGAACCAGATAAAGGAGCTGAGGGAAGCTCATAATCGTTGTTTTGAGTTCTCTTCCAATAACTTACTGAGACAGATGAGGTAGATGGTTCAACAACCTCATCAAGATCAGGGAGGAAGAAACGATGGAGACGGTGGGGGACAAGGGGGCGGAGGCAGCACCGAAAACCCAAATGCAGGGGGTGGGCACGGACAGAGACGGAATGAACCAGCAAAGAAGCTCGATATTCCCCTTTTCTCTGGGGAAGATGCCAGTGGATGGGTAGTTTGGAAAGATATTTTAGGGTGACACAAGTGGCGGCGGCGGAGAGAATGGATTTTGTTACCTTGGCCCTAGAAGGTGAAGCACTTACCTGGTCAGAGTGGTGGGAGGAACTGGCCCCCTTCCAAACTTGGAGGAGGTTTCGGGAAGATGTGCTACGGTGGTTCCATCCAGTTGCTGCCCATAACCCGATGGTTTCTCTATTAGAGGTTCATCAAATGGGCGATGTGGCTCAA
The DNA here is from genome assembly GCA_013621005.1 of Aeschynomene evenia. NCBI lineage: Eukaryota > Viridiplantae > Streptophyta > Magnoliopsida > Fabales > Fabaceae > Aeschynomene > Aeschynomene evenia. The sequence goes on along the minus strand of CM024263.1, from coordinate 8,856,771 downwards.
TATTGGAGGGAGTTCGAAGCGGTGGCTAGAACTCAGAGAAATCTGGGCATGGAAACCTAGATGTGTGTTTTCATGAATGGGCTCAAGAGGGAGATATAGATGGAGATAGCAGTGTTTTACTTGGAGAACCTTCAAGCTTTGATGGACAAAGCTCTCATTATAGAATGGAGGAATAACGCGTGGAGGGAGGCTGTAGTCCTTCCAGGTGGAAGGAAGACGAAGAGCCTTGGAAGAGGAGACGGGTCAAGCTCGGCAGGATCGGGTGGATACGGATCCAATTGGATTCGAAACCCTAGTTGGGTCAGGCCCAGTGGAGATGAAAGCAAAAGGGGAGACGGGGTGAGAGGGGAATCTGGGCCCAATCCTTCGAGAAACTCAAATGGAGATAAAATTGGGCCACATTCAACCCAAATGGGAGGGGCGAGTAACACTGATTCATTCCAGCCCTTCTATTTTTCTGGTTTTGCTATTCTATTTTATTGGTTTGGTGTGGGTGCTGTGTTTGTGATTCCAGTTCTTACACAAGCTCTCATTGAACCTAAACTGCATTGATATTCCTTTTCCTTTGCAGCATGGTTATTAAAATTTCGTAATAGGAAAATTCTACTTGTACATACAATGATACACATCCACCCATTTTCCACCCATTTAAAAAGTTGACAACTTTTATTAAAATGTTGGCAACTTGCCAACAGTTTTATAAAAGTTGCCAACTTTTGAATGGGTGGAAAATAGGTGAATTGCACTATGCTATGTACAAATAGCATTCCTCTTCGTAATAAATAGTAAAAGTGTTCAGCTTTCAACACCTAAAAACATTTTAGATATTACCTAAAAGCAAACACTTAATGCTTTAAAGCAGTAAAAGGGTGAAACACTCATTTTCTATTATATTGGCCAGAATTGTGTTTACACCTTAAACAGGCTATAATGATTTGTGGTTTGACTTGTTTTACATCAAAATTATTTTTAAATTTAAGACTCACTATTTCCCTAATCTCTTTGGCCTTCACCCCGGTGATATTGTCACACTTTGGAGGTGTTATTATGCTAACTTTGAAAATGTATTTTATAATTACTTGTGAATTGTGATTATAATGAGTCGTGAAATTAGTGTGCTTTTAGGACTCAGATACAGATATTACTTAAAATACTCACATATCAGTAAAAGGAATAACTTATATACCTTTCAAATAATATTCTTCCCAAATCTGTTAAGACACATTATATTTGATAATTTTGCAGGTAGTCTTTGATACTCTAAGGAAGTTTGATGGCAAGGAATTTAGGCAGCTGCTACCCGGTGAATATACTCAAATGGCAGGACGTGCTGGCAGAAGAGGACTTGATAAGATTGGTACTGTTATTGTAATGTGCCGTGACGAACTCCCTGAAGAGAGAGATTTAAAGCATGTTATAGTTGGAAGTGCAACTCGTTTGGAATCTCAGTTTCGGCTGACCTATATTATGATTCTACATCTCCTGCGAGTTGAAGAATTGAAGGTGCACATGGAAATCATGTATCTATATTATTAGAGTAGAGGTGAAGATACCCTCATTAATAATTTTCCAATGCTTGAGTGAATGGGCAGCTTGGTGATAATTAAATTATTTCTCAATTTAAGGTAGCTCTTCTTCAACAGATAATGAGTTTTGACCTAATGACCAGGGTAAACCTGTTACATATAATTTTTCTAAATTATGAGAGGGGGCGCATCTAATTTAGTGTTTCTTCATTCTGAAGATCAGGAAAGTTACTCCTGAATTAATATTTTGAGGTGTTAAATGTAAATAGTTATATCTCAAGTTCTGAAGGCTTCTTTTGAATAGCATTTATTATAATTTGATTGAGAGACACTAGTCAACACTAATTTCTGAAAATTTTGAAAGAGATTATTGCGTATCTGTTACATACCCGGATGAAGACAAAAGAAATACCGAGAAGGAAGACTCTAGTGGGCCAATTAAGAAAAAACAACCCTTGCCTTTTTGCTACAAAAGGGAGGAGGGCTAAAAAAGGAAATGAAGAAAATAGTACCCAACTGCCACTTGGCACTGCTGCTGCTGTGAGTGGATCGGGTGGGGGATCCTAGATTGATTTGGTTGTTAGCTGTCAGGGGAGAGAAATTAGGTCATTCGGGCATTTTAGATAGAACTAGGATTGGGAGAAAGGCAGGGCTCTCATAACACTGCATTTGTCATTTTCCTTTGATAGGCAAGGGAGGTTTGGGAAGGTTTATACAAGAAGAGAAAATAAACAGCTGGCAGCAGTAGAGAGTAAGGAAGTAGTTAGTTAGTTAGCAGCACAGATCTGGTATAAAAGAAAAAAATGTATAGGCTTTTGACATTCATTCATTCAGTTTTCATATTGTTCTATCCAGAGAACAGTTCCCTCTCTCTCTAGTTTTCCCCTTTTCTATACATTGTTCTAGGGTTTGGGATTTCCAACCCTGATTCGAATAAAGAAGTGCTATTGTTCCTCCATAGGATTTCCAATCCTATCAATTAGTATCAATAGTCCTCGGATCCTGGTATTTGTGGATGGTTCACTCTCTAGCACAAAAAATGGATGCAATGGAATAGTCTCTATCGCAGATGAAGGCTTAAACGGAGTTCGTCGATTTGTGACTGGAGGAGGAGCATGCTCGCGTTTCGAACATGGAATCCTTTTGGATTTAATTAGTTTCTCTGAGGGTCCACTATCCCTAAGTGGTCCCTATATTTCTTTCTCTGGTAAACCTTTAAACCCTCTGGAAATCTCTTCTTAACAATACCCCCTCTTCAACTAGCACCTTGTCCTCAAGGTGGAATGATGGAAAAGCTAACTTGATGTCCTCTGCAAGTTCCCAAGAGTCTTCAAATTCTGGCATGCCTTTTCAACGAACCAGCACTTCTCGTCCCAGATTCCTTGCTATCCCGAATTTCCAGAATTTGAAGAAGTTGCAGCTGCCATTCCTATTCATCAGTCATACCAATAGGCAATAGGGAACTCCTTGAGCTAGACACTTCTTCAGCAAAGAAGCATGAAAAGCAAGATGCACTAATGAGCCTTGAGGGAGCTCCAATCTATAGGCAGTCTGTCCAATACATTTCGGAATTTTGTAAGGGCCAAAGAACTGCGTGCTTAGCTTCTGATTAATCCTGGTGGCTAGAGACTTCATACGATAAGGTTGCAACTTTAAATACATGATATCCCTCTGTTGGAAAACCACGTCTCTTCTTTTCTTGTTGGCTTGAGTCCTCATTCTTTCTTGGACTCGAGTTAGTTGCCACTTCAGGTCATTCAGCACCATGTCTCTTTCAGCCAATGATTTATTGACTTACTCAATAGAGGACACTGTATCAGACTTGAACATAACTGGTGGATCCCTACCTATAATACCTTAAAGGGGCAGGTGTCAGTGGAGGCATTATAATTGGTGTTGAACCACAATTCTGCCCAAGGAAGGTATTTAATCCACTGTCTGGGCTTGACTGCCACTAACATCTCAGGTACCTACGTTTCAAGACACCTGTTTACCACTTCCATTTGGCTGTCTGTTTGCGGATGGTTAGTGGTACTGAACTTCAGTTTGGTGCCTAACATCTCAGGTACGTTTCAAGACACCTGTTTACCCTACCTTTTGATGCTGATATTATTTAATATCAGTTTAGAAGACGGAATTCCATTTGTGAAATAATACAGGACTTGATTCCCCTTCCTGTAGTCCTGCTATTCTGAAGTTCAATCCCATAGTAACTCTTGGTCAACTCTGAGATTTTTTATTTTCTTTTTCGGGGATCCAATTAAGGATGGTCTACAAGATATTATGGTCATATTGGCAATGTAGACATGAACATTACTCAACTATTGTAGACTATCAAACTGATTTAGAGCTAGATAACAAAGCTTTAGGAGTTCAGGTGGCTTGGGTTAGAGTTAAATTGGGAACTGAAACCTGGAAGTAGGATGAATTATTAGGAGGCAGTTGGTTAAGTTTTGATTTGGAGCAAAATAAATGACTTCGAGGTAGCTTTTGTTTTAAATTGATTTATGGCTATTTACTGTCTGTATCGTGAAGGGTTCATCTTGCATCAGACATTTAAGGTTAAAAAATCTACAATGTCAGCTATAATTCTTTATCCAAGGTATTGCTATATAAGGTTAAAGAATTACAATGTTCTATGGATAATTGGAATAGATTCCTAAACATATAAGGATTGAAGTCATGATAAGTCTAAAGACATGAACATGGATCAACTGCTTTTTAGTAAAGTGCTAAATAACTTCAAATGAAAATGCAAGTTCATCCTTAACCATTACAAATAATATGAATAATGCATGTACTATCACTAAACACAATAAGTATTTTCAGTTCATTTTAGTGGCTTTATCTTTTAACCCTCTTGGTGTATTGTCACCACATCGGTTGCAGGTTGAGGACATGCTTAAAAGAAGTTTTGCTGAATTCCATGCTCAGAAGAAACTTCCAGAAATGCAACAGCTTTTGAAGCGAAAACTTAATCAGCCTACAAAAGCTATTGAGTATGCCAATTAACCCGTCCTATCTTCATATTATTGTCTTAGGCTTCTACTCTCATCTCTATATAATGGAATAATGCTGTGATCATAATATGTACTCATACATTTAACTGTTCCTAATGATCCACAAAAAATAAAAACTGATATGTTGGTGATTACTTTAGGTTATAGTCCTTCCATTTCAGTTGGCTTTATTTGAGCATCTAGTGACAAAAAAGGACGGGAAAAAATAGTACATATTTGTGTACTCAGATTTATTTTGAATGTAGCATAAGTAATTGTATGCACAGCATCATGTATATGTAAACGTACATTAGGATAAGGGCAAAGGAGTTATTTTTTATCTGCATAGATACTTCAAATCTTATCCTTTGTCACTTTGGAAGGATTAAGTATCTGTGTGATGAGATTCATTATTAGGCATCTTGATTAATTTTGGAATATTCACAATAACAGATGAAATGGTATCTGTACTAATTGTTAGATTTTGTTCCCCTTAAATGCTGCATATTTTCTGTGGTTTCTGAAGCCTGGCTTTTCTCCCCCATTGTAGATGTATAAAGGGTGAACCAACCATTGAAGAATACTATGATTTATATTCCGAAGCTGAGACATACAGCAACCAGATGTCAGAGGCAATTTTGCAGTCCCCTAGTGCTTTACAGTTTCTCACTCCTGGAAGAGTTGTAGTCGTAAAATCAGATTCAGTGAGTTTTTATATATTCATTGTTAACATTTGTGTCAATTTAAATCTATAACTTAAATCACAATAATTTTTTTATTGATGAGGATTTCAAGCTCCTTTCCAATAAACAAAAGGAACTGGCTTAAGCAATTTTTGTCTAGAAAAGAGAACTCTTGAAAGTAAACATTGGATAGTTTAATAAGTGTGGGATATGATGAGCATGCATTAAACATGGCCAATTCAAAATACTGAGATTGGTCACTGAGTTTTGATTGAAAAATGCCAGCTTTAATGACATGGGATGATATTTTTCACCTTTAGAAATCAAAAGAAACTTGCTAAATATCTTCAATCGTGTCTAAGGACAACAATCCAAGCAAATTCTCATTTATGGACCGAAATCCATTCTATAACTCTCAGAGCTTGAAAGATCCATGGATTGTTGGATGCCTTACATTTTGATATATACTTGCTTTGATTCTTTAAGTTGTTGACTTGCATCTTCCAGTTGGAAGAATTAAAAGAGTGAATATAGTGCGATGGTGAAGTACTCCTTATGCTGTTACAGTACTATAATTGCTTCATACTTACGGATCATATTGAGGCTTTCGGCAGTAGAATTCATGGAGTACTGCTTGAGTCATAATATGTTCATTATTGTCTTAGGATCAGAATCTTGTGTGGACATTTGGCTCGTTGACTGTGTAATGGGGTACTTAACATGTATCATAATTGATTTCCAGGCTCAAGACCAATTGCTTGGGGTAGTCTTGAAATCTCCTTCTCCAAATAACAAGTTGCACATTGTTTTGATGATTAAACCTGACATGCCATTCCCAGTGGAAAGTTCCTCAAGTAGTGGTAGTTTGCAGAATAAAGACAAAGCATTTGACCAAGGTTACTTTGTCATGCCAAAATCAAAGCGTGGTATGGGAGATGAATATACTACGTCTGTTTCTGCTCGCAAAGGAAGAGGTGTAATCAACATCACGTTGCCCCACCGCAGTTCTGCTTGCGGAATGGGTTATGAAGTCCGAGAAGTTGACAGTAAAGAGTTTCTTTGCATATGCATTAGCAAAATTAAACTCGACCTGGTTGGACTTCTTGAAGACGTTAGCAATTCTGTTTACTCGAAGACGGTTCAGCTGCTCCTAGATTTGAAATCAGATGGAAATAAGTATCCACCAGCTCTGGATCCTGTGAGAGGTAATTTACCATTTTGTGGTTTAAGGATGATTCATATTTTGATAATTTTCCACGTATGAATATCAAGCAGATCATATTTTAGCCAAACAATGATTTTTTAAATAATCAGATACGAAGAAAGAATCATAATAAGTCTCTATGAAGGATACCATCACTTTTATGAGGCTTCGCATTTGGAGGCATATCAAAGTTGTTAAAGCATTGCACATGACAAAATTATGGAAGCCATTTTTTTATTTAGTTATTTTCTACAAAATCACTTCACACATATCTGCTCTGCTTTTAAAATCCTAGACTTAGTGACTATCAATTTAATTTTGTTTCAGATCTAAAGTTGAGAGATGTGAAACTTGTGGCAACATACCACAAGTGGACTAGATTATTGGAGAAGATGTCTCAGAATCAGTGTCATGGGTGTATAAAATTGGAAGAGCACCTAAAGTTAGCAAAAGATATAAAAAAGCACAAAGAAGAAGTATATGCCCTTCAGTTTCAAATTTCTGATGACGCACTACAACAGATGCCAGACTTTCAGGGCCGGGTAATCTATATTATTAATTTTTATTCTTTGTCAATCATGTTTGAAAAAATGTTCTGATAGTTTGCTCAGTGCTTAATCTTATGACCGATTTGGTTTTATTTTACTCTCTCCAGATAGATGTTCTGAAGGAAATTGGATGCATCGACGAAGACCTCGTTGTCCAGATGAAAGGCCGTGTTGCCTGTGAGATGAATTCTGGGGAGGAGTTGATTTGCACTGAGTGCTTGTTTGAGAACCAACTAGATGACCTTGCACCGGAAGAAGCAGTGGCGTTAATGTCTGCTTTTGTGTTCCAGCAGAAAAACACATCTGAACCTTCACTTACACCCAAGCTGTCTGAAGCAAGAAATAGGTAACTTACGATTGTCATTTTGTTTTGTATACAAATTCCAAAATCAATTCTGTAATTAAGCAATGGTTTCTTTCGAATATCCGTTTCCAGCTTCTATATAATGTATTCAAAATCCAGATTGGAATTTGGAATCAAGAGATGGGTTCTACTATAAGTTTCTGATTTGATGTATTTGTTACAGATTGTACAAGACTGCAATAAGACTTGGAGAGCTTCAAGCACATTTCAATCTACCAATAAACCCTGAGGATTATGCCCAAGAAAATCTCAAATGGGGTCTCGTCGAAGTGGTTTATGAATGGGCAAAGGTTTTCTTCATAAAAATTAAAATAAAACCCTATTTAGTTTCATACTTAATCGTTAATTTTCTGGAGATCAACCATATCTCTCTATTGTTCCTTGCAGGGCACCCCGTTTGCCGACATCTGTGAGCTCACAGATGTCCCTGAAGGCCTGATAGTAAGGACCATTGTAAGGTTAGACGAGACATGTCGCGAGTTTAAGAATGCCGCGGCCATTATGGGTAATTCTGCTCTCTGCAAGAAGATGGATATTGCTTCTAATGCCATAAAGCGTGACATTGTATTTGCGGCTAGCTTGTATATTACAGGCGTATGAATCATAATTGGAAATGCTAATGTTAGATTTGGTGTAGATGCATATCTATTATCTAGTGATGTATTGTATATAATGAGTTCATTGCAAATCTTTTAGGTTCCTTATGTGCCTTTCCTTTTCCTTTTCTAACCTTAGTTTTCCTTTGAATTCAGGGGTAAAAAAGGAATTTCATTGTTGTCGTAATACTTATTGCCGTTCTCGGTGTAACAGTTTACTACTTTCGATTTTATGCTTATGTCTATGGCTTTAGCATCTCAGATACAATGTATACTAGCGACTCGCTCTCAAGTCATTTTTTTTCATCAAATAATTCATAAACGATATTATTCAATTCAGTATTATTGGTAAGTTTAAAATAATAGTATTTCCTTCTCTGCCTTCGATGCAAGATGGAGTTGCTTCCTTCAAGCCAAAAGGGCACAAAACTGATGTGTGTCGAACTCTCATAAGAGTGGTCCAGGATCTCATAGTATCTTTCTAATGTCATGTTATTTTTTTTAAAAATTGTTTGTAAAGATGGATAAAAAAACGAGAGAATTAGAGTAGTAAAAGTTAAAAATTGTAGTCGCCTTTTTAATTTATTTAATTATTTTTATTTATTTATTCTATTTTTAACGTCTAAAAAATAACTACTTTCTTTTAATTCTCTCAATAGATGTATAGATAAAGAAGATAAATTGCATTTTGATTATTGAAGAAAATACCCAATGAAAAATATCTGAATGGCTTTTATTAGTATCACCTAACCGAACTTATATCTGAAAATAAAACTTGCAAAAATAATATTTTAATATTCACTTTTCGTATATTGTATCGACATCCACTTTTATCATTATTAGATTTTACTATGATTTCATTATAATATTTCAATTTTTTTTACACTATTAATTATCATGAATATCTCACAAACATCCAATTTTTAAAAGTGTATATCCGTCACTCTAAAACTTGTACTCGACGATCTTTTATTAGCTCAACCAAAATTTTCTCCAAACTAGCACAGCCACCTAAGACTGACTAACACCACCAAAACGGATAAGATTTCTTTGATATTTTGCAGGTAAAAGCGCCCCACACAACTGATATTTTCGAGCGTAGTTAATTGTACTCCAATAATATATATATATTGGGCTTATTCCCACTAAAAGATAAAAAAAGAGGAGAAAAAGTATTAAAAAAAAATTGTTAATTAGTTAGTGAGTTACTTATCTATATATGTACGAAGTACATGAAAGTAAATATTTCTAATATACATGAAAATTATTGGAAATTTTCGGCCCCATGTATGAATGTATTCTCCGTACGAGCCAAATAAAATGTGAGAACCAAAAATATCTTCCACACCTAACAACCTCCTCATTCAAATCCACAACTTCATAAAACCCCATTTACAGAAACCAGGTTTTCAAATTTTATTGCACATAGAAAAAGAAAAAAGAAGAGGAAAAATAAAGAATGGAGTACTACACAAGGCCAAATAGGAGTGACGTTCATTTGTCACCAGAGGAAGAGGCTGCAACAGAGGCAGAGACAAGGGAGTATTTTGATGGTGTGATGCCAAAGAGGCACACGAAGCCACAACGAAGTGACTACTCTACTCAATATGTTGATGCTTTGTCCAACAATTTCAACAACGGTTCTATTCCAGAACTGGTAGAGTTCCAAAGACTCGAGAATGATCCTCTGGAAAAGGTTAGTTAAATTTCCAAACCCAAATATATTTTTTTAGAGTAAACCCCCGAATTGGTCGCTGAAAATTTCAGCGTCGGACAAGTTGGTCCTTGACAATCAGAAATATCCTAACAGGTCCCTGAGAATGACAAAAGTCGGACATCATAAAGTCCTTGGACGGAAAAACTGACAGAATTGAAAATGTCCAATTTGATCATTCACATCTTAAAAAGGAGAACAAATTCGTACTTCCGTACATGTCCGTACAACAAAGAAACCATTGTGCAGGCATGTACGGAAGGACAAATTTGTCATTTTTTTAATGTGATTGACCAATATTGAATTTTCCAAATCGGAGGGACTAATATGGTATTTCTGGAGGACCATATGGGATATTTAGTTTTTTTTTTTTTTTAAAGAAATAATTTCAATATTTCGGCCTTGGTCTAATGCTTGGAAGACAATCGACCTAATCATTGGAATACAAACGCTTTCTGTACTACTCTTTGTTTGATCCGAATATAATATAGTCATACTTTGTGGATATTGGTTATACTTTTTTTTGAAGTGATTTTGTCTGAGCTAGATCTGGATACTATAAGCTAAGATTTATGATTTTTGTTATGATCCAGAAATAGAAATTTTCGGTTATACGATTTTTTTATTTCTTAAATAACTCTCATACTAGCTAGATCTGGGTAATATAAGCTGAGATTTATCAAGGATTGTTTTGATCCAACAAGAAAAGGGTTTTCTCTTTTCATATAAAAAAGATTTTTAGTAATAAGGGCGCTAAGATGTTCTCTGAGATTATTAAAACAAGTAATTTAAAAAGGATTTTTATAGGACTCATGCCAAAAAAATTTAAATTTTATATTTATAAGACTAAACTTTCTCTTTTAAATTTCTTAATGAGTGCTCAAAACTAGTCTTTTTTTTTTTTTCACTCCGATTTTGGTACCAAGGTGTGTAAGGTGTGTTTGAAGAGAGACACAAATACTTAAGAGCGTGTTTGAAATCAATTTTGGAAGTATTATATCTTTGACCAATAATACTGGTCGTACAAATGAAATACGTCCAACTAGTATTCAACGTGTGCTATTCATGATATGGAATGTGTGCTATATGTATATCACATGTACTTATAACACACATTCCATATCATGAATAACATACTAGTTTGACGTATTTATGTTGTACAATAAGTATTATTGTATCCTTGACGTCTATAACACCGTTTTCATAACTCTCTTAACTCTACCTCAACAAAGTTAATAAAAACAAACACTATCTTCATGTAATTTTTCATATGAATAAAGTTTAACATGAGTTTTACTTATCATATAGAAAGTGTACGCCAGAATTTTCTTGATTACGCATCATAATTGGATCATGACTTTTTTATGTTGTCTTAGGACTGAGTGGAAATTGTGTTTTTCTGATTTTACTGTCTAATAAAAGGTCCTATAAAAATGATGCAATGATATAACATTATTGTTCGATATTTGTATTCAGAAATTGGTTTGCAATGGAAACGAAGGATGTACAGAAGAATTTGTGGAAACAGATTATTACAAAGATCTCAACAGCGTGGACAAGCACCACCATACAGTACAGTTCAATCCTACTTGCATTCTTTCTTAAACTGATTCACAAATATATGCATTGCAAACTTCATTGCTAAAGTGGTGTTTGGTTTATTTTCTGTTTTTATTTTTATTTTTTGAAAATCATTTTTATTCTCAAATTTTGGATTTTTAAAAATGTGTTTGGCAGTTTTGTTTTCAAAGTGAAAAAACAATGAAAATATGTGGATCTTGACGAGAATAACAGAGGTATGGAGGTTGTTCACTTGTGCTAGTAGATAATATACTACGGTGTTTTATAAAATATAGAAAATAGAAATTTGACATTTTCTTATTTTTATTAATTTTAAAAAATATTTTTTGAAAATATTTTCAATAAAATTAAACCAAACATTTTCACTTGTACGTTCTATTTACAATGAAAATTAATACAGAAAAAGAGCAAAGCAATCGCACCCTAATATTTATCCCATTTTGATTTTACACCCAAAAAGCTAAAATTAAAAAAGTCATTTTGCGTTTTAATAGAGTTGAGACTTTGGGCTGCTTTGGATTAACTCATATATTGAGTTGGTGCAACTGCTTGAAGCTTTGTGTGCTGGGGTTATGGGGATATGGGTGTTACTTGAATAATTATGAGGTGTCTTTTGTTTTTTTACTGTGTATTTAATGATATGCTTTGCTCTTTGATCAAACACTTTTTTTTTCATTAGGTTAGATTTAATTAGGATAGGAGGTTTTTTTAGGGAGGCTTGTCTTGAGTTTGTTTGGCATATTTTGACATATTTAAATCAACTTAATTATCCAAAAAAAACTCATATAAGTTTTTTTCATGACAATTATTTTAAGAAAAATTAGAAATAAAAGTTAGTTTCTGTTTAAATATAAAATTAATTTGTTTTAAATATAATACTAAACAAATTCTATTATTTTCAAATATTTTTATGGTATAAAAATAATTTTATTTTAAACATGTATATCTTCTCTAAAAAAGTGTTATGATTTTTATTTTACATCTAAATATTCTATGAAAATGTAAAGATTACTTTTTATAAAAAAATATTAAAGTAATAGCGATACAAACGACACAAAGACATCATGATCTAGTTTTCAGTTCAGAAATTACAAATAATCACATATCTATCAATAATTATATTTGTACATATAATTTTTTCTTACATATCTTCTACACTTACTTTATCATATTTGGATTTTGATGTGATATCATTCCACCATTTATACTTCTTTTCTCCCATCATTGAATTAAAGCATATGTATCATATATAATACCATTGGTATATACCGATATCATTACTCGATATCTATTTCCATGATCAATATTGTTTGCTTCACCCACAGACAGGAACAGGATTCATCAAAGTAGAGAAAAGTGGCAAATGCTTCCGCATAGAGCCTGACAATGACACTGAGTCTCATCACTCTTGCAAGTGCAATCCAGCATGCAATGACTGGGTTCCTTCTCCTTCACTAGAGGTACCATAACTGAATTACCACTATCTTATTGCACAATCATACAATAATGCTACGTGTACATTAGAAATATGTCCAATAAATATTCAACGTGTGCTATATATGACATGAGATGTGTGTTATACGTACGTGTGATATACAAATAGCACACATCTCATATCATGTATAGCACACGTTGAATACTTGTTGGACGTATTTTTGTTATACAATAAACATTATTGTAATCATATACCTCTTTAATTTATGATAAAAATATTGTTGGCGATTTTCGATAGGTATAATTATGTCAATATACCTTTAATCTTTTATAGGTATTATATCTATATACAATTTTAGTTCTTTAATGTACCACTTTGTCTAGACTAAAATACATAAATAATAGGAGAGAGATAGTTTATTTCCGGTATATACTGTGTGAAATTTTTTTTCGAATTTCCGCTTATACAAAATCGGCAGCCACTTTGCCGTTTCGTACTTTGCAGGAAAATCGGCACGCAGTCTGCCGATTTGCATAAAAACAACAAAATCGGCACCCTGCCTGCCAATTTGGTGTATTGGTATGGCACCACGAATTGATGAAAATGGGTCCCACTTGGTGCCCAATTTTGCTCTCTTGGAGTGATCCACTTCCCAACAATCCACGTCAGCAAATATAATAATAATTAATCACATTACTGCAAGTTGTATGTGAGTGATTGATCTATTCTATACATAAGAAAATTATATATAGCTCATTATTTTGTGTTAGTAAAGTAGTATTGTATACCTTGCAGTTTTGTGCTGCTTGGTATTTTGTTATTAGAAAAGAAATTATTTGAATTTAAGAATTAGAAGAAAGAAAAAAAATAAGTATATCAAATGACATTTCTTTATTTAATTTTAGAACTTAAGAATTAAACATTCTTATTAAAAATGTCATATCGATATGATGTAATTTGATAGAATAAAAATATTTATTTATTTTTAAATTAATGAATTTAAAATAATTTATGACATTTAAATTGAACCAATATCAATTAACATAAACTATATATTCAAGTAAATATTAATGGCTAAACTAAGAGAATAAATTCACAACAACTCAATTATATATCTAACATTGTATATTTATTTTTAATTATTAAACACTTAATTTGTGCATGATTACTTCAAAATAAACAATTATTTGGTTTAAAATAAAATAATGTTGAGTCCGCTGAAAAAAAAATTCTATAGCTTAATAATTAGTAAAAGGATTTAATTTTGATGGAATGAAAATGTAAAGATATCTTGTCATTTAATCAAAACATTCAGTTTATATGACTTTTTAAATAGTAGAAGAAAGATAACATAATTATAACTTACATGACAATATATGATTGGTAATTATATAAAAAAGGTTGAACAGTGTAAAAAAATAAATAAATGAAAAATAATACGTTTGTTTGTCCTTGCTTTTTCTTACGAAAACATATATTTCAAGAGCATTGTTTTAGGCGCAACAAAAAATTAGTCAAAACGGTCAATAAGTTGTACACAACTTATATAATATAAATTACACAACGAATATTATATGTTATGCACGTTATATATCGCATGATATGCACAACATATATCACATGTTGCAAAGAAAAATGATATTGTAACATGTGATATATATTGTGCACAATAGGTGATGTATGTTATGGCAGTGCATATAATATACATTGTACATTTTATATTATATATGTTGTGTACAATATATTGGCTATTTTTACTTAATTTTTATTAGGGTGATGCTAAATGAACAATACAAAATCAGCCAATAAGTGAGATTTTTGGACATAATTACTCAGCCCATTACAATTTTTTCAATGATTATTTGGGCCAAAATCAAAGCCAAAATAGATCCACTGACTGTATTGACTGGTTTTTCATTATCCACTTAACATTATTATTTTTATTATGTCCAAAATATTTTTCACATTTTAATTACCGTGTCAAAAACCTAGTTCTCAAATTTGAACACTCTCTAACCACTGCAACACAACACACATGAAACCACCACGTGGTATAACAATAGCCACAACAAACGACTTGCAAAAGAAATGTTCACAAATGTAACTGCATAGAAGTAATCCCCTTAGTATAAAAGGAGTCTCCTCCCCTGCGTACCAAGATACCAAATCGGCAGGCAGGGTGCCGATTTTGTTGTTTTTATGCAAATCGGCAGACTGCCTGCCGATTTCCCTGCAAAGTACGAAACGACAAAGTGGCTGTCGATTTTGTATAAGTAGGAATTCGAAAAAAAAATTCACATAATGTATACCGGGATTAAACTACCTCTCTCCTATTATTTATGTATTTTAGCCCTTTGTCTAAGTGAATATTTATTTTCAGTTGGAGATAGGGAGAATGACTTTTCTTTCTTTAACTCAAACCAAACCATTTTTTTTAATGTAAATTTTGCTCTCTCTTGAATATTTTTCAGGTGGGTTTCAATTCAGACAAACCTAAGAGGAGTGACAATTGAAAATGGAGGAACAAATGTTGTTTACCTTTCAATTAGAGGAATAATATCTCAGCTTCATATCATGTTTATGTTGTTGGGGTTTCAATAAGTAGCCTTTGAAGAGTTGCGAACCAGATTAGTTAAACTAAAATAAAAAATTACTTGTGATTTGGATTCAATGTCATTGTGTTTGAATATGGTACCTTGGTACTGGATTGCATACCTCGTCTTGTATCCTTGATGCCCTAGGTTCTGAAAATAAGATCGAGCATTGAATTGAACAAGAGAGATATGTTCAATCAATTTAAATGAAATTTAATTAGATGTAATAAAATAGATATAAAATATATGTTTATCTATAAATATATATGATGAAGCTATTAAAAAAGTAATATGTATTAAAAGTATGATTTAATTTTTATTCACTGACAATGTAAAATTTTTTCACAGTCATTCAATCGTGTACTTCCACGCCAGCCATGATTGTGTTTTTTCTCTCCCACTACCTGAAAAGTCATACAAACAAAGTGTTTTGATTGGACCACAGTGCAAAATATAAAATTAAACTCTTAAAAGTATTTATTGAAAGTTACAATATAGTGCATTTAATATATTTAGATGTTTAATAGTTTTTAATTTGAATAATTAAAGTATATTTTATATTATGTTTTATTTTAAAATTTTAAAAAATTAAGTTCTTATTTTCAAATTAGTTCATTAGTTAAATCAGTTTATATGGGTTTTTGAACCGTTTATCAATTTTTATTAGTTTTTTTTATCAATTTTTAAAAATTTCAATTTTTATTCCCCGGCAGAATAGGGATCCGATTATTTATTTGTTTAATTAATTGGACTGATCGATCCGAGTTCTATTAACAATGATTTTCACTACAAGATTTTTACACCTTAGGAAACATTTATTTTTGGATTCGTGTGAAAATTGTTGTAATAGTATACATATATCAACTCAACGTATATACTAGCATATATTTATGCTACTCACATCCCACTAACTTTCTCTTCATTTTTTTCTTCTGTTTGTTCTTTCTTTTTGTTTTTTTATTTTATTTTTTCCTTAATTAACACACTATATATAGTCTTTTTCATTAAATTTTCTTCTTCTTTTTCTTCTTCTTTCTTCTTCTTCTTCTCTCAGTCAAGATACCCACTATTTTTTTTTGTATGATTCTTGTTTTTATTTTATTTTACTTTTAGAAAACTTATCTTTTTTTTTGTAACTCTTCTCTACAACTTGCTTGTATAACCTGTCATGGCAGAAGTGATGATGAAGGAGAACTGAATTTCCTATATTCATCAACTAAATTCATTTTTAACAATGATTATTGTGATATTTAATGATTTTTTTTCATCATACAACTCAATCTTTGTTTATATAATGTTATTTTAGTTACAAACAAGAACATTAATTTTCTTTTCATATTAGAACTAATTCTGCGCAACGAATACTTTGTATAAGATTAAATGAACACATATGACAACCTAAAATGAACACGTCAGGTAATATTTCGGTCATAAAATTATGAGTGAATACTCTATTTAGTCCCTCATGATTAATTTCGAGGACAATTTAGTCCTTTATGATTTGAAAGTGATAAAATAGTCCTCCAAGATTAATTTTATAGAATACTTTAAGTGACAATTTAGTCCTTCTGTTAAGTTTATGTTAACTGAGTTACAAACATGACATAACTAAGGTGATATGTCATACAATGTGTCATACACATCACTGCAACTCAATTAACAGAAACTTAATGGATAGACTAAATTCTCATTTAATGTGTCCTATAAAATTAATCTTAAGAGATTATTTTATCACTTTCAAATCTTGAGGGACTAAATTGTCTTCAAAGTTACTCTTGAAGGACTAAATAAGGTTTTTTTTTATCCCTCCAGGGTATCCACCAGAGCGATTCCAGTGACTAATCCCCTGTTAGTTTGTGTGTGCACCTCAAGGGTGGGATGGCTGGCCAAGGTCCTCTCTGCATACACATCGCCCCTGGGATCGAACCCGGGACTAGATGCTTAAGCAGCCCAAGCCACTACCATTTGTCCTAGGGCCCTTGGATGACTAAATAGGGTATTTACTCAATTTTTTTTGAAGAAAAACTTTTAACCAAAGACACAAAAAGAAAAAAAAAAGTAAAGCCCAAACCCATTTTCTCTATGAGCTCTAAGTTTTCTTTTTAACAAAATGGAACAACAAGCAAAACAAAAATAAAAAATAACAAAATATGATCCATATCCCTCATATATATCACTAATTCTCATTTTCAGAGAAAGAAATGTAGGGGGCGGTTGTGAAGAGGAGGGGAGTGAGAAATCGAGGGTTGCCCGATAAAAGGGGTAAGGCGACCGCAAAACCGGCAGTCGCAGCTCTGCAGCGGTGAGGAGGAGAGACAAAGATAACTTGGGTTGAGGAGAGAGAGAGAAGGGGAGGGCACGTTCGTGAGGCGCCGCTGAGGGAAGAGGAAGGAGGTCGTTGCTGCGGTAGCCATGCATGGAGGAAGCTTCGTCGGGAATGTCACAGAAGGCGCGACCAGGGAGGAGGAGTGATTGCGAGATCCAAGGGCGAGGGGAAAACAGCGACCTCGTAGTTGCTGTAAGCGAGGACCGGCACGATTTCAAGGAGGGAGGCGCGATCTGGAATGGCGCGACTAGACTGGGAGGAGGCATGACTGGGGAAGCGACCTTAAAGTTAAATGCTAAAGGCAAAGACGTCACTAGGTGTCCCACAAATAAAGTTAAAGTTAATGTTAAGACACACAGTAGCCTTCGACATGTGGTAGTGTTGCTGAGGATGGATGGCAACCTCGACATGCAACTCTATCACGGAGGGAAGATGAATACCCCCTCTCCCCATATGTTTAGGATGAACTCATACCTAGGGGTCGATGATGTGGAGATATGTTACAGAGGGTGGGCAGACCTAAAGATTAATGCAAGATAAAGTTAATGAATGTTATGTTATATTATGTTTGAAGGTGTGTGTTTGCACAAGAAGAAGGTTGAATCGTGCTGCGGATTTTAAAAACTCTTTTTCAAAAACAAGTTCTTTGGAGAACTTGGACTTAGAAGTTGTTCCTTCTAAGTGGCAGCGGAAAACTTTTTGAGAAGAGAATGCTTCTGAGAAGTTGTGCCTTCTGAGAGAGTTACCTTCTGAGAAATTTAATTGAGTTCACAGATTTAGTTCTCAAAGATTTAACTTAAGATCGATTAAGTTAAGAGTTTGATTCAGAATGATTTGTTTTTCACAGAGTTGATTCTTGAGTTTTTCAAAGTGTAAGTTGTTTAAGAAAAGAGAGAAAAACACACAAGAATTTTATACTGGTTCGTCTCAATCTTAGCCTACTCCAGTCCTCAACCTTCAGTTGAGAGTTCCTTAGATATTCTTCTTGAAGTGCCTTCTCAAGCAACACTACCTTTACGTCTGTAAAGGATTTTTACAGCCTCACAACCCGAGGAGGATTTCTTTGCCTTAAACACAATAGGACTTGACTTGCCTTAATCCTAAGGACTTTCCTTGTCTCACAGTAGAGGACTTTTACTGCCTCAAACAATCGAGGACTTTGAATACTCACCACCGAGGACTTTAAGTTTTTCACAAAGGGTGTTTTTAATTTAAAAACACCATCAAGTTACTTAGACGCAGCTAAGTTAATCTCTTGATAGACTTCTAGAAATAACTTACACAAGTGTAAGAATAGAACAGTAATGAACTAGAAGATTTTTACAAAGTTTTCTTTTTAGAAGGTGAAATCCTTTTGAGAGAAATTTTTCTAGAGAAAAAAATGTGCCATATTTTATAATGAATAATAAAGTTGTCCAAAAGTAGACATTGAAACTTGTAACAATGATTTTGCAAATCACTTTTTTAATGATCTTAGTAGAAATTTCAAAAATAAGAAAAAGAAAAAAGAATGACAAAAAAAAGATATTTTAATTTAAATTTTATATTTTCACTAATATAAAATGAGTCATATGTTTAATAATCGGTTATATATTGTACATAATATTTTTGTCATTTTTTTTAAAAAAATATTTTATATTAATTATAAAGGATATGAAGAGAGGATAATAAAAAAATAATTATTTAAGAGTAAATAATATATTTTATGAATATAAAGTAAATTTCATTAATTTTCATGGTAATTTTTATTAAATTAAATTTAAATAATGATCTATAATAAATGTTGAGTACTAAATAATGGATTTAATTTTCATCCACTGACATTGTACAATTTTTTTTATAAAATCATCCAATCATGATTGTGTTTTCTCTCTCACTACTTGAAAAGTCATACAAACGGAGCATCTTAACTAGACGACAGTATAAAATACTTTTACACTGTCAGTGTATCAAAATTAAACTCCTAAACAATACTACAGTTACATTTTAAGAATGTATTATTTTCAAAATAAATATTATACTATGTATAGTTTATGGTAATTTTTAAATTTGAAATTAAGAACTTTTAAATTAGAAAATTATTTAAATTATTGTACGGGTATAAATAATAAAATATTGCATGAATATGAATGATAAAATATTACTATATAAGTTCATTTTTAAAAAATATAATTTAACATATTTATAAAAATAGAAAATATTTTAATTTAATTTTTTAAAAAATTATGTATATTAATTTGTGTCTTTATTCTATATATTGCACAGATAAAATAAATATTTATATTTCATATAATTAGTAAATTGTGCCTTATATTAATTATTTGTTTAAAATATATATTTCACTTTATTGTCTCCATCAAAATTAAAATTAATTTATAATTTTCTAAGTTCATGATCATTTTCATTTCAATGCGATTTTGACATCCATGGAATTAAGGATCATGTGGAAATAAATATTTACTTTAAATTAAATATTTATCTTTATATTATTTTTTACTTTTAATGTAATTGATTTTATGCATTTATATAAATAAATATCTTATGTACATAGTAATTTGTTAATAATGATTAACCATTGTATAATAAATATATGTTGATTTTAATTTTTTTACAAAATAGATGTTACTTTAATATTTCATACATAACTTATATTTTTTAAATTTTAATTTTAAAAATGTATTTTTTTCGTGCATTGCACGGGTAAAAAATACTAGTTGTTTAATATTTTAAACATAAATAACACCTACATTAACATACGTGTCACATTTATATAGACTTGATTAATGAATAAATTGATAATTAACTATAACAGCGTTTGACACATTACCGTGGAAAATTACCGGTAATCTAAATTACCTTATAGATAGATTCTCTCTAATTAAATTACCGGTAATCCACATTACCTTGTTTGGTATATACAAATAACATTATTGATAATCCACATTACCTTGTTTGGTATATTAAAAAGATTACAAGGTAATGTATGTATATTACTATAATGCCCTCTAAATAATTATAAAATAAATTAATTAAATATAATTATAATATATATTATTAAAATACATTCTAAAATACACATATGACTATAATGCCCTCTAATTTTTAGTTTCACTCTTTAAACATTTTTTATTAAGTAAAATTTTAACAATTTTATATTTAATTAATTATTTTTATACAATAATACATAATGTTATATATAAATTTCTAATTTTCTTTGACTTTGATAGTAAATTATTGAGTGAATAATTACTTTAGTCTTTATATTTTGAATTTAATATCAATATTTTCGGTTTTGACATTAATATAATCATTTAACAAAAATAAAAATCCAATAAAATAATTATATTATTCTTGCAAAGAATAAAGTTTGTGTTAGAGTGGTTATTATTTGTCATGGTCCGTTAGAAAAATATAAAATTAGGAATAATAATGTAATTTGTTAGAGAGATAATTGTGTAATAAAATAAATTAGAGGATTACCTAGGGGTGGTAATCCAGATAGCCACCTGATATGGGGTAATCCACATTACCTCTAAATCCACATTACAACTTTAGAGGTAATGTGGATTACTGAGTAGTAATCCACATCACCAATATCTTTGTCAAACCAAACGAATCAATCTGAATTAACAGATAATTTAGAGGGCGTTTAGTACGAGGTAATCTGCATAGATTATCGGTAATCTTGCAATTAAATTACCTGGTAATCCAGATTGATTCGTTTGTTTTGACAAAGATATTGGTAATGTGGATTACCCAGTAATCCACATTACCTCCAAAGTGGTAATGTGGATTACCTCCGTATCAGGTGGTACTCTGGATTCCACCCCTAGGTAATCTTCTAATTTATTTTATTACATCATTACCTCTCTAACAAAATAAACTACTATTCTTCATTTTATAATTTTCTAACACAAATCCTAATTTATCTCAAAAATCCACGTAGCCTTTCTTGTGGTTTTTTTTACGTAAATAGGTACTTTAAAATAGTTAAATATGTATATAGGTAATTGTAGAATTAGTTACGTGAATAGGTAGGACATTTTTCTGTATAAAAGTCTATTTGAATCGACTATAGACTGCAAATTTGCAAATTTTTTTGTGCTATAGTCGATTCAAATCGACTATAGCACAAAAGAATTTGCAATTTTGCAAGCATAGTCGATTTGAATCAAATCGACTATGGTTCAACAATGTGACCATATTTTGCAAGCATTGTATGTATGTATGTCCATATATATATATATATATATGCATGTCCATACATTTTTTACAACATTGTCCATATAATTGCAACTAGTTGTATAATTAATGTTTTTTTATTATTAAATTTATAATTTAACATTAATTGTTTATAAAATTATAAAGAGTTTAATTATGATGCACTGACAGTGTAAAATTTACACTGTCAGTCAATCATATCCGTTGATTTATGTGACTTTTTAGTTAGTGGGTAATTGAGTTAAAGATTTTTGCTGATGTGTCAATCCATGATTGGATGCCAGTGTAAAATTATTTTATACTGACAGTGGATTGAAATTAAACTCAATTATAAATTGGGAAATACTTGGGGCACAACAAAAAATCAGCCAAAACAGCCAACAAGTTGTGCACAACATAGATAATATAAAATGCATAACGTATATTATATATATTGCACAACGTATATCATCTATTGTGCACAACATATATCACATATTGCAACATCATTTTTTTTGCAACATGTTATATATGTTGTGCACATCATGTGCTATATGGTGTGCACAACATGTAATATTCGTTGTGCAATTTATGTTATATACGTTGTGCACAATTTGTTGGCTGTATTGGCTGTTTTTTTGTTGTGCCTCTAGCATTACCCTTATAAATTTAGTTATAGTTAGAATAAATTAAGATGTAGTAAAAAATAGATTTAGGTTGTTAGGTAGATTAGTTGTGTAATTAGAATTATTTTAGGTGGTTAGGTATTTTAGTATTAGAGTAACATATATAATCAAATTAAGTAACATATATAATCAAAGTATATACCTAAATTAACCTACTCTAATACTAAAATACCAAACCACCTAAAATAATTCTAACTACACAACTAATCTACCTAACAACCTAAATCTATTTTTTACTACATCTTAATTTATTCTAATTATAACTAAATTTATAATTTTACTAGTATTTTGACCCGTGCGATGCACGGGATAAAAAGAAATGATACTAATAATTCAATCTTTAAGTTAAAATTTAGATTGCATAAATTATATAAAAAATAATTAAAATAAAAGTTGAATGAATTAAACTACAAATATCCACGATTAGACACATGTGTAATAAACGATAAAAAAGACAAAATGATTGGGCAAGAAAGATAATCATATGTCAAGTATAAACATTTTCAACACGAATGTGAGTTAAAACAAATAAAACATGTCTAACCTTAATTCTATATTTTTTGAAACACCTGTTTATAAACTACATTCTTCGTAGAAGTACATTATTTTCTAGAACATCATTTCCTGCAATTTAAAATGATTGATCAAATCCAATGAATATTCTAACATTAATTTTGAATGATTTAATCACACAAACATATAAATAGTTTATTTAAATATGAAAAAAGAATACATTTTTAGATAAAATATGATCACAACACGGACCTTTAACCACCAACACCAAAGTCGCACAACACGAACCTTTAACCTCCAGCAATCCTATACAGGAATGATATATGTAACACCCGGACTTTTATTAGGTTCTAATTAAGTGAGATTAAGGGTAATTGACCTTGGTTGGAATTTAATTAAGTTTGGGTGGACTAGTTTCTTTTAGTAAATCATTATATGTTATGTGATCTAAGTGTATGTATATGTGTTATATGATTTATGTGTGTGTTCATCATGTGCTATGTGATTTAGGTGTATGTTCATGTGTATTCATTTTATGTTGGGTGATTTAGGTGCATATATGTGTTTTAATTGATGTTTAGATGATGCATGATGTAAGGAATGATGTATGGATGTTTATAGCACGAGTTGGGACGTTTTTGAGGTGCTTTGAGGCTATTTGGTAGCCTTTTAATCGATTACCACGGGATGGTAATCGATTACACCACTTTGGTCTTCATAACTGGGCATTTTTGCTGTCGGTAATCTATTACATCCTGTCTGTAATCGATTACATCCTGTCTGTAATCAATTACCGTAATCGATTACCATTTCGTGGTAATCGATTACGACGTGCGCAGAGTGCGTTTTTAGTGTGTTTTAAGTGTCGTTCGGGCCCCACGATGACTCTAAACCATATATAACCGAGCCACCACATCAGAAACCCTAATCCTCACTTCAGAAACACTCCAAACATTCTCTCTAATCCGTGTGCCTCCATTGTTCTTCCTCTCTCTCAAGAACTCAAAGCCATATCCATTCCAAATCACGAAACTCACATCAAATCTTACCCGTTCACGAAACCGATCACATATTTGTAATCCTCACACAAAGATACACCCTTCTACCGATTGCAATTCATCAATAGGATTCATATTCTTCACCGCACCGTTCGTGGGTCTAGAGAGAGAAAGCTAGAACGAGGGTTTCACCGGGGAAGGATCGTCTCTACGTTTTTATTTGAGTTTTTTTCAAGAGGTAGGGGTTAGGCATTATAATTGTTATGGAATTTCATGTATATTGATGAATTATTGAGGTTTTCAATGTTGTTCGTTGTTTTTCCCATTAGGGTTCATGAAAGGGTTGATTTCTGAAATTGGTTTTGAAAAAGAAAGGGGTTTTACGAATTGGAAAGTGATTTAAACGTATTTTTATGATTGGAATTGGTATGACAACGTTTTCTATTGATTGGGACGATGTTAGGTTCATATCTTGGCCAATGGCTATTGAAAAACGTGTTTTGGAAACCCAAGAATCGTATTTTACGACTTCGTAATCGATTACGATGCACGAAATCCCAATCGCGAGAAAATGATGTTCTCTGTTAATCGATTACAGAGCTGCGTAATCGATTACAGTAATTGATTACCAGTCTGTGTAATCGATTACAGTAATCGATTACCAACCCGTGTAATCGATTACAACAGTGCTGTTTGTGCGAAAAAGAACTGTTTTGACCCTTTATGCACCCTAATGCGTTCTACAACTTATGTAGCTGATATATATGAGTTAATTATGCATTGTATGCTTTAAATATGTTGTTTAATGAATGTTATGATGTTATGCGATGTCTATGTGAATTATATGACCTTATGCTTTATGATTATGCATGACTATGTGAATGAGTATGTGTTATAAGTAGCCTTCGACATGTGATGGTTGTGGCTGAGGGAGGTGAGTTAAACCTCGACATGCAACTCCATTACCGAGGGAAGGTGAAAAGGTTAAAGTTCAAGATTAAAGTAAAACACATGTAAACTTCGACATGTGGTAGTTGTTGCTGAGGGAGGTGTGACAACCTCGACATGCAACTCTATCACTGAAGGAAGGTGAATACCCCCTCTCCCCAATATAGTTTAGGATGAGCTCACGCCGAGGGGTCGGTGTTGTGGAGGAAAAGGTTCAGAGGGTGGGCAGGCCAAAAGAGAAACGTGTATAACAGAGTAAAGCAAAGTTAGAAGTTAAGTCTAAGTTTTACATGTTACTGTGACATAGAGTAATGCTTGACTAAATTCCCTTATATGACTAAATGGCACGTAGAGCACACACAAGGATTATAACATGATATATATTACGTATGCATATGATATAAAATGAACAAGAGGCACTTAGGAAGGTCGTTCCGGGAAAGATGATTTTAGAACTTATAATTGAAACTGAATGCACTCATACTACACCTATTTTATTAATAAACCCGGAGCGGCTCCCCTACTGAGTTACTTCCCAGTACTCACCCCTCGTTTTCCCCCCATTTTAGATGATGAGATTCCACAGGACACAGGAGAGGATGAGGAGCCCGCGCAACTTTAGTTCTTTACAGTTTATTCATCTTTAGACTTATCAGTTCCCATCTATACGTTATGGATTATGTTTGCTTCACCTGTTAGCATTTATTTGTATTTATTGTGAGTCCGGACATATGATAGCCGGTATTTATTTTTCAGTTATGGTTCGTATTCGTGGAGTCTCATGGGTCTCAGTTTTAGGCTCATGGGATGACACCTATTACTATTATTTACTTTCTTGATTGTATGTTTTGGGGAGACTATGTTTGTTTATTTTCATTTATTTTATGAGTTATTATTCAGACTATGTCATGTGTCATATATTATCGCTATATTATACGCAATGTCCTTATGTTTATATTCCGCAAACGATTTTCGAAAAATTCTCCCATGTATTTTCCGCGTACAAGCATTTCAAAACAAGTATAGGTATGATAACAGGAGGTAACCCTTATGAAATGGCCCTAAATGACTATAGCACTAGTAGGGTGTTACATTTTGGTATCAGAGAAGGTCTATCCTACAGGGCTTGGGGTAATGGACCTGTTATGCTATTATGGCATGTACGGTAGTTATATCATGCATATAACCTCTTATGTGTCTTAGTTAGTGTTGAGGTGCATGATCATTTTGTTGGACTGTCAGAGTCATTTTGCATACTTAGCATTGATATGGAGCCTGATCAACTCGATGTTCATTGTTTTGTGTGCATAGGGACATGGCACCCAGCAGACGTACTAGGAACGTTTCTTCCACCATGAAGGACCAAGGCGCTCCAGCAGGGACATCTCAGGGAAAGAAGCACGTGATGCAGTGCAAGAGTCAGCATAGGCAGCCTGATTGTTACAGTCGGGAAGAGGGTTCTCAGCACCTACGATTCTCTGGTTCCTGTGAGGTTAATTCCCTCATGTACGCCGGGTCTCCCGATCCGAGTGTGACTATCAACTGGATCCTCAAGATGGAAGAAGTGGCTACAAATATGTCATATCCAGAAGAACAGAAGGTTGCGCATGCCGCCCTTATGCTAGTCGCACAACACGAACCTTTAACCTCCAGCAATCCTATACAGGAATGATATATGTAACACCCGGACTTTTATTAGGTTCTAATTAAGTGAGATTAAGGGTAATTGACCTTTGTTGGAATTTAATTAAGTTTGGGTGGACAAGTTTCTTTTAGTAAATCATTATATGTTATGTGATCTAAGTGTATGTATATGTGTTATATGATTTATGTGTGTGTTCATCATGTGCTATGTGATTTAGGTGTATGTTCATGTGTATTCATTTTATGTTGGGTGATTTAGGTGCATATATGTGTTTTAATTGATGTTTAGATGATGCATGATGTAAGGAATGATGTATGGATGTTTATAGCACGAGTTGGGACGTTTTTGAGGTGCTTTGAGGCTATTTGGTAGCCTTGTAATCGATTACCACGGGATGGTAATCGATTACACCACTTTGGTCTTCATATCTGGGCATTTTTGCTGTCGGTAATCTATTACATCCTGTCTGTAATCGATTACCGTAATCGATTACATCCTGTCTGTAATCAATTACCGTAATCGATTACCATTTCGTGGTAATCGATTACGATGTGCGCATAGTGCGTTTTAAGTGTCGTGCGGGCCCCACGATGACTCTAAACCATATATAACAGAGCCACCACATCAGAAACCCTAATCCTCACTTCAGAAACACTCCAAACACTCTCTCTAATCCTTGTGCCTCCATTGTTCTTCCTCTCTCTCAAGAACTCAAAGCCATATCCATTCCAAATCACGAAACTCACATCAAATCTTACCCGTTCACGAAACCGATCACATATTTGTAATCCTCACACAAAGATACACCATTCTACCGATTGCAATTCATCAATAGGATTCATATTCTATACCGCACCGTTCGTGTGTCTAGAGAGAGAAAGCTAGAACGAGGGTTTCACCGGGGAAGGATCGTCTCTACGTTTTTATTTGAGTTTCTTCAAGAGGTAGGGGTTAGGCATTATAATTGTTATGGAATTTCATGTATATTGATGAATTGTTGAGGTTTTCAATGTTGTTCGTTGTTTTTCCCATTAGGGTTCATGAAAGGGTTGATTTATGAAATTGGTTTTGAAAAAGAAAGGGGTTTTACGAATTGGAAAGTGATTTAAACGTATTTTTATGATTGGAATTGGTATGGCAACATTTTCTATCGATTGGGACGATGTTAGGTTCATATCTTGGCCAATGGATATTGAAAAACGTGTTTTGGAAACCCAAGAATCGTATTTTACGACTTCGTAATCGATTACACGACTTCGTAATAGATTACGATGCCCGAAATCCCAATCGCGAGAAAATGATGTTCTCTGTTAATCGATTACAGAGCTGCGTAATCGATTACAGTAATCGATTACCAGTCTGCGTAATCGATTACAGTAATCGATTACCAGTCTGTGTAATCGATTACCAACTCGTGTAATCGATTACAACAGTGCTGTTTGTGCGAAAAAGAACTGTTTTTACCCTTTATGCACCCTAATGCGTTCTACAACTTATGTAGCTGATATATATGAGTTAATTATGCATTGTATGCTTTAAATATGTTGTTTAATGAATGTTATGATGTTATGCGATGTCTATGTGAATTATATGACCTTATGCTTTATGATTATGCATGACTATGTGAATGAGTATGTGTTATAAGTAGCCTTCGACATGTGATGGTTGTGGCTGAGGGAGGTGAGTTAAACCTCGACATGCAACTCCATTACCGAGGGAAGGTGAAAAGGTTAAAGTTCAAGATTAAAGTAAAACACATGTAACCTTCGACATGTGGTAGTTGTTGCTGAGGGAGGTGTGGCAACCTCGACATGCAACTCTATCACTGAAGGAAGGTGAATACCCCCTCTCCCCAATATAGTTTAGGATGAGCTCATGCCGAGGGGTCGGTGATGTGGAGAAAAAGGTTCAGAGGGTGGGCAGGCCAAAAGAGAAACGTGTATAACAGAGTAAAGCAAAGTTAGAAGTTAAGTCTAAGTTTTACAGGTTACTGTGACACAGAGTAATGCTTGACTAAATTCCCTTATATGACTAAATGGCACGTAGAGCACACACAAGGATTATAACATGATATATATTACGTATGCATATGATATAAAATGAACAAGAGGCACTTAGGAAGGTCGTTCCGGGAAAGATGATTTTAGAACTTATAACTGAAACTAAATGCACTCATACTACACCTATTTTATTAATAAACCCGGAGCGGCTCCCCTACTGAGTTACTTCCCAGTACTCACCCCTCGTTTTCCCCCCATTTTAGATGATGAGATTCCACAGGACACAGGAGCGGATGAGGAGCCCGCGCAGCTTTAGTTCTTTACAGTTTATTCATCTTTAGACTTATCAGTTCCCATCTATACGTTATGGATTATGTTTGCTTCACCTATTAGCATTTATTTGTATTTATTTTGAGTCCGGACATATGCTAGCCGGTATTTATTTTTCAGTTATGGTTCGTATTCGTGGAGTCTCATGGGTCTCAGTTTTAGGCTCATGGGATGACACCTATTAGTATTATTTACTTTCTTGATTGTATGTTTTGGGGAGACTATGTTTGTTTATTTATATTTATTTTATGAGGTATTATTCAGACTATGTCATGTGTCATATATTATCGCAATATTATACGCAATGCCCTTATGTTTATATTCCGCAAACGATTTTCGAAAAATTCTCCCATGTATTTTCCGCGTACAAGCATTTCAAAACAAGTATAGGTATGATAACAGGAGGTAACCCTTATGAAATGACCCTAAATGACTATAGCACTAGGAGCTATCTAGTAGGGTGTTACAATATACCCTTCAGCGGGTCACATCGAGCAGCCATCATCGTAAAAAGGTATAGCGTTAAAAGATTAGGAAAATGATACTAAAATTAGAGTATAATGTAAACACCGTAAATTTCTAAATGATGATCACTCAAATAGAGTAGCCAAAATATTTATAGTAGATTAGTAGGCAGGTAACCAGGTAACAGAAGAAATTAAAAAAATATATATCATTATTGAGAAATTCAATCAATCAATAATTATGAAACAAATTTGTTAAAAAATAAATTTTTTTTAACAAATCATGATTATATTAAGATATAATATCTGCTATCAATAATTACCATAATATAATTGATTAAACCTATAATATCTCCTATCAATAATTACCATAATATAATTGATCAAGTCTATAATATAATTGTATATTCTAGATAAGTATCAAATCTATTATATCTATAAATTCATGTGTATAATCTATACATTTAGTGATTTTGAAATAAGAAGGACGTATAATCTATTTCACTTTTGATTTCTGTTCCGTACCTTTGACCGAGGTATGAACTGTCGCCGGAATCTGACTCCTCGCATAGCTGCTCTCCAAGGCGCTGGGGGTGTTTTCCCTGAAAGGACTCCGAAGCTTAAGTCAATATCAGTATAAGCGTGAGAACTCAACTGAAAGCGTACCTAGTTCATGAGAGTGACACCCTATTTATAGAGCGGGATGCGAGCCCCTTCCGCGCTTCCACTTCCGAGCGACTCGGGATAACCTCTATCCCGCTTTCTGCGGCGTACTGGGCTGATCCGCGTAGTACGTTGCAGCGCAGATTACTCGGCGTCATCATCCGCTTGGTGGATAAGTGTCCGCCCTTTTCGGGGGTCATGCCTATCCATTCCTCGGGTCGGGTCATGGTATCCGGACCCGGGATTAGCCTCAGGTCCTTTAGGTCGGGTCGGTAAGTCCGTACCCGGATCCGTTTGCGACCCATTTGCGTTGGGTTTCCCATTCCCTATTGGGTCTTGATCTGGACTGGGCCCCTTCTTGGGGAGTACCCGAGGTCCGACTTTGGGCTCCAGGTAGGTCCCTTGTCTATTTGATTTGGGCTGTCCTTTGTTTGGGCCGTAGTTGGGGTTCTGAATTGGGCCACCGAATTGGGCCGCAATCCGGGGTCTGAACATTGCCCCCAACTCGGAGCTCAGGCAGGGTCGAGGTTCGAGTTGAAATACCAAGGGGTGCTTCGCAATTCGTGCCCACCTACCTCTGACGCACGTCCTTTCACGTCGCATCGGGTACTCCCCAAGAAGGGGCCCAGAGCTCGGGGTTTTAACCAACTCGGATTTTAATTCAATAACCAGCTTGGGGTTTTAACCAACTTGGGTTATAACCAGCTTGGGGTTTAACCAACTCGGGGTTTTTAACCAACTTGGGTTTTAATTCAATAACTAGCTCGGGTTTTAACCAACTCGAGGTTTTAACCAACTTGGGTTTTAATTCAATAACTAGCTCGGGTTTTACCCAACTCGGGGTTTTAACCAACTTGGGTTTTAATTCAATAATCAGCTCGGATTTTACCCAACTCGGGGTTTTAACTAACTTGGGTTTTAATTCAATAACCAGCTCGAGTTTTAACCAACTTGGGTTTTAATTCAATAACCAGCTCGGGTTTTACCCAACTCGGGGTTTTAACCAACTTTGATGCACATTCCACGACCTCAGAATTTCCTCCTAGGGTCTCTAGCTTGTCTCCTTCTTCTTCATCTGTCTCGCCTTTGATCTTGTCTT
This sequence comes from Aeschynomene evenia, assembly GCA_013621005.1. Taxonomy (NCBI): domain Eukaryota; kingdom Viridiplantae; phylum Streptophyta; class Magnoliopsida; order Fabales; family Fabaceae; genus Aeschynomene; species Aeschynomene evenia. Next base: position 8,825,655 of record CM024263.1, on the reverse strand, counting down.
TGATCTTGAGGGTATTGATGTAGCATTTCCGAGCTGTGACCTAGCAGCCCCTTACTGTGACCACACTTCCGTCCTCGGTAGGGAACTTCATGACCAAGTGGGGAATTTATACCGCTGCTCCGAGTTTGCACAAGGCGAGTCTCCCAATGATCATGTTAAAGGCTGAGTCAATTTGTGCCACTATGAAGTCGATTTCAACGGTTCTCATGAGTGGCTTGGTGCCCATTGTGAGGTACAAGGTGATGTAGCCATCAAGCTTGACTACATCGTACCCCGAGAACCCTACGAGTTTCTCGGTATGAGCCTTTAGGTCGGAATCCTTTAGGCTCATTTCGTCAAATGCCTTTCTGGTCAGCAGTTCGACCGAGCTTCCCGTGTCGATCATGACCCTTCTTATCTCCATATTCCGGGCTATGACTAACACTACCAAAGGGTCAGCGTAGTCAGCAATTACCTCGGGGTTGTCGAGATCCGAGAAGGTCATTGGAACCGAGGCTTTCTTTAGCGCGGAAGGGGCTCGCATCCCGCTCTATAAATAGGGTGTCACTCTCATGAACCAGGTACACTTTCAATTGAGTTCTCACGCTTATACTGATATTGACTTAAACTTCGGAGTCCTTTCTGGGAAAACACCCCCAGCGCCTTGGAGAGCAGCTGTGCGAGGAGTCAGATTCCGGCGACAGTTCATACCTCGGTCAAAGGTACGGAACAATTTCTATACCCGTATAGATTATAATATCAATCTATACATAATTTTGAAACAAAAATTATGAATATATTATTGCGTATATCTTGTAATTGTAAACACCGTATTTTGTCCGGACATTTATTTAAAAAATGGAAAATATAAAAATATAAAAAAAAATCATAATCATAATCTCATCAAATTAAGCATAATAAAGCACAATTTCATCAAACATAATTAGATCAAATCAAATCAAATCAAATCAAAATTAGAATAAATTAGCATCAATCATCATCATTCAATTATAATCCATCACCATTTATTCCATCATCCATCACCATTTTATTCTAATACACCCTAAACCTCTATAAGATGGTTCACAAAGAATCGTGCAAAAGGGGGGGAAGTTTGAGAAAAGTTTTTCTGGCAGCAGCAATGTAGCCTGTTACTTCTCAATACCATCATCATCTTGGTCTGACAACCACCACCATCATCATCGCCGACGACCATTAGCAGCAACGGTGGCGGAGCCAGGCAGCATCCGCTCCTCCATCCTCGAACCCATCCACCACTAAACAATGGCAGGTGCCTCCGAAGGCCAGTAGCAGCGGCGGTGGGAGGCGGAACAACAACACAACTGCAACAATGACAACAACAACAACAAGGCACCACCACCTCTGTCTCTCCCGCCGCGGTGTTTCACAACAGCTCGAAGTCCGACAGCAGCGACGCCCACTAGCAGATCGTCATTCTCCCTCCATCAACAGCAGTAACAGCATCGCGACACCAATAGCAGCTCTGCATCAAACCCGGCCACGAATTCACCGCCTCGCGGTAGATGAACCGGAATCCACCCGCCGCAGAGCCAGCAGCCGCCGCGGATCAGAGATCGCCACAACAACAGCAATCGCGACAGCAGTACCCACGGTCGCACCTCTCTCTCGCTCTCTTCGCTTCCTCACCGCAATGGCGGCGGCGCTGCGCGCCCTGTTCCTCCGCACGATAGCAGCAACCGCGACTGGTCTCCTTCCTCTCTGCATCCCTCACAGCGCCGCCCTGCGAGAGAACCGCTCTCCTTCTCTCCGCCCTAGCCGCCGCGTAGCGCCCCTCATCTCTTCCCTTCTTTCCCTATACGGGAATTAGGGATTGGATTGGGGGGTTTGTTCTATTATTATTATATATTATTATTTTAATTATTATTATATATTATTATTATTATTATTATTATTATTATTATTATTATTTCTATTTAAAAATTAAAAAAATTCAATTCTCTTTTTCTATTAAAATCAAAATAAAATTCTCTTTTTACTATTCAAGATCTCGTTGTGTGATTTAATCATCCTCGAAGATCGCAATTTGTGGGATACTTGTGCGAATCATATCGTCCTGTATCCCGAAAATATCTTTTTCTAAAAAGTAAATCATTTCTTTTTTTTAAACAATTCCTTTTCTTTTAAAGCAAAATTCATAACATCTTATTTCTTTACAATTTATTATTTCGTTGTATGAGATAATCATCCTCGGAATAATAGACTGTAGGATACTTGTGCGAATCACATCGTCCTGTACCCTAAAAATATCTTTTTTCATAAACAATAAATTATTTCCTTTTTAAAACAAAATTCAATTTATTTCTTTTTAAATTAAAACTCGATCTTTTGTTTTTTTAATTACAATTAAAACAAAATTCACAAATCCTTTTTTATAATTTGTTATTTCGTTGTATGAGATAATCATCCTCAAAATTTCAAATTATTGTGCGAGCCACATCATCCTGTACCTAACATTTTCTAAAAAACATTTAACCCACAACAATTTTCTACAAGAACGACGTGGGTTTGAGTTCCTCATTGCACCAGAGGATATGTCGGCGCAGGCTACAACCTGTCAACCCAAAATTAAATTTCAAATCATTTTGTTCCTTTTTTTGTTTGTGTTTATTTTAATATTTTAAAGGGGAAATTAAATGTTATTAAATTATAAATATAGATCTGCATAATTTGCTCTAGGGTAACCGTATTTATGCGGATGTATTAGGGGTGCAGTGAGATTAAATTTTCACCCTTCCCTAATCATAATTCGACTCCCGGACCTTATCTCTAAAAAGACCAGTTTTTAACAAAATAATGGTTTTCCAATTTTTCCATAATTAAAATTGGTGGCGACTCCATTTCACTCCAGTTTTAGTCACGGCACCCCTCGGGGACGTTGTGACAGTTTGGCGACTCCACTGGGGACTTTCGAGAGTCAAGCCTATTAGAGTGAGTTATGCAAATATTTATAATTTTTAATATTTTAATTTTCCCTTTACACTAACCTTTTTTTATTCATTTTTTTTCTTGTCTTTGTGCTTTATTTATTTATTTATTTATTTTTCCCTTTATATGCAAACCTTCGAGTTAGAAGTGTTGTGTCTAGATTTCTAAAGCTCCTCACACACTGAGCACCATCACAAACACGGCTCTATACCCGAGCCTCGGAAACCCATAGGGCTAGAAGGCGTTTCATCGTTGACCTTGTGAGGCTTATGCTTCCCTGACAGTCGATGACTCACCGCTCAAGTTGTTACCGGAACTATGGATTACTATCTTGTGACATTACATGTCCCTGTGGTTAATTCCGTAGAATTGAGACTTTATCTCATCGATAAAGGCAACTTATGGACCATGATTAGGGATCTAGATCCAACCATGCACTAGCGCAACTCTAGCACAAACGCCAAATATTAGGGTGACCTTTAGTTTAACTCAACCGTAGGCTCTACCTTATTTTAGAACACAAAGGATCACGTTTTTTCATGTCTCTTTTACAATTCATCTTTGAGCAAACATTACATTCTCACCATGTATCTCATGCATAATACATTCATCTCTCTATCTCGCTATTAGTATTATTCTCTTAAAAAGATCTTCTAATGGTGTAGATAAAAGGACAACTCTTGGTCTTCGTTTAACATTATGTTGTCTCATACATGCATCATGCATAAAGAAAGAAAAATCATCATGCACTATCATAATCATATATTCTTCATTCATAACCATGCATAATAGAATTCATGCATCTTCATAATCATGTACATTTCATTCATAATCATGCATCATGCAAAAAAAAAAAAAAACTATCATGCATCTTCATAATCATATACATTTCATTCATAATCATGCATTATTAACAAAGCAAAAAACATGTCATATACATTTCATTCATAATCATGCATCATTAATAAAAATAAAACTCATCCATCTTCATAATCATGAACATTTCATCCATAAGCATGCATCATGCAAAACAAAATCAATAAAAATCATGCATCTTCATGATCATAAGCATTTCATTCATAATCATGCATCATGCAAAAATAAATTAAAATTAAAGAACCATGCATCCTCATTCATGATCAAACATTATAATGAATGCATGCATCATGTAAACAAAAAAAAAAAAAAAAACCTCTTGGCATACATTTTCTCATGCCCTATTCTTATAGATGTGTAAATCTTCTGATATAGGCAAGTTTCATCACTCAACACCCAATTGACATCCATGATAAGTGCATCCACAACATACATTTTCATATCATTCATGCATACATGCATCCATATCATACATATCATTCATTCATGCATTCCTTCCCAGAAAGAAAAAAGAAAAAACAATACACCCACAACATGCATTTTCATAATTCATGCATACATTTCCTCAAAAAAAAAAAAAAAAACTCTTATGCATGCATGCTCCACTTTGATCTTGAATCGATGTTCTTAAAAAAAAGGGATTTTTGATTGATCTAAGCAACAATATGAGACAGAAAAATGACCAAACAGATCATGAAGCAGGTGAACGGCAATACAAAAAATGTCTCTAATTCATGGACACCACTCGTAGTCTGGATGCTCAACAACGATCAATTCAAAGGAGTCTCAAGAGCAAAGAAAAGACCTTTGCCAATAAGCAAGCATAAAAAAAAAAGGAATAAAAAAACAAAAAAGATCTGACTTTGATTTCAATCAAATCATTCAAATAAACATGCATGCTCTCCTCACCTCGTCACCCTCCACTCCCTCTCCACATCATCTTCTTTACCATTCTTAAAACCACCCTTTCTTCCTTTCACATAGACTTACCCCATGCAGATGATTTTGAGAACCCAGGTATTGATCCTTGTACTATGATGGTCTTCACATAAATTCAAAGATTGCAACTGACCTGCCATGGGTTTAACATAGCGACAGATGATGAAGCAACTAATCACCAAAAGAAAAATATAATTTCAAGCACCCTGATTTAATCTTTGATTAGGGATACTCTTTAACTTTTGGTGTAATAGTTGCGACACCCAAAGAAAAAAGCAAGGCGAGCCTCAATTTGACAATAACCATTTGACCTCAGAATGTTTTGGCATCGATTAAAAGGATTGAAGCAAGAAGGATCTCACGTTGGAAGAGCTAACAAAGTTGGTGATTCAAAAAAAAAAAATTAAAAAGCTCGCTAAACCAAAAACTCAAGAAACGGTTTAGGCAAAAATTAGAGCAAACGAAAAGGGCTCGCTAGACAAAAAACTAAGATTGTTAGAGCCATAAAAAGAAAGCTAGATTGAAAACCCAAAAGGGCGATCTAGCAAAGTAGTTCAAACGATGCCAAACTAGGACAAATTGAGGTTCGACGAAAGAAGAAAGGTCATCATCACAGAAGATCGAGAATCAGCAATCCAATGACCAGTCATAACATAACAAGTTAATCATCATAGTCAAAGAGGTTGATAAATAGGTACTCAAATAAAATCTGCATCACACATAACAAACCCTAACTCTCATTCTCCTCTCATACATTTCTAAATGCAAACCCTTCATCCTACCATCTTCCATCACACATCCCTCATGACAAAACCTAATTTTTATCCTCCTACATTCTTCTTCTCTCATCCACCTCTAGATCCAAGCTCTTTATTCTACCATTTGTTTCACATTTCCCAACATCTTCCACCACTAAAATACTCATCCTTCTTGAGCATGCATAAGTCGTCAACTACATCAAGTCAAAATCAGATCTAGAAGCTCGCTAGATCGAAAACCCAAAAGGGAGGTCTAGACAAAAATTAGAGCACAAAAAAAAACATATATACAGAAGCTCGCTAGATTGAAAACCTGAAAAGACGATCTAGGCAAAAATTAGAGCGAAAAAATAATAACAAATGCTTGCTTATCACAGATCGCAAATGTTGAAGATTCCAAGTGTAGTCAAGACTACGAAAAGAAGACAAAAAAAATAAAGACATGCCAAATGAAAGAAACTCACTTGCTAGAAGAATCAAAATGGATCGGGTTCTCAACACAAAATGTCTTGGATCAATCAAGAAGAAAAATCTAAATGAACAATGATTAAAGACCACAAAGTGGGGCATTTTTTAGAATTATAGCATATCATCTATCATGAGCGCATCTACATTACACACTTCATGCATTCACCATTTATTAAACCGAGGCAAATTTATTTTGTCTCTAGCATCTGCATATTAAATTTACATTACACAACTCATTCATGCGTCCATATTACACACATCATTCATGAATCTAGGACAAATCTGTCCTGTCTCTAGCACATGCATATCTCCTCCACCGTACACACAATTTATGCACGCATCCATATTACATCATCCATTAAACTGGGGCAAAATTCGTCGTGCCTCCAACATCATTGCATCATACACCCATATTCTACATTCCACACATCATACATCAAGTCATTCATTAAATCAGGGACATCAATGCATATCGCATCATGCATTCATTAAAATTAGGGACATCACATACTGCAACAACATTACATACATCAATTCATTCATTAACTTAGTGAATATTGCATCCACATACATCATGCATCATGCATCATCTCATTCATTGAATTGGTAGATATTACTTCAACATTACACATATCATACATACACTATGGCAAAATTTGTCTTGCCTCTAATTACCACATACATCATTCATATATACTGGGGCAATTTTTATGGCGTCACTTGCATTTAGAGCATGTCATTCATCACACTAGGGCTAGATTTGTCGTGTCTCCAGTATCAATGCACATTACATCCACGTTACACACATCATTCATTAAAACTGGGGCAATCGAGATGTGATTTACACCAGGGGAAATCTACCTCTCAGTTAAAATCATCTTATGCCCTTCTAATCATGCATTACAAACATCTTTTCTAGATCATCTGCATAGCTCGCAAGAAGACCAAGAGAATTTGCCAGCATTATCATCACCATATTCAACCCACACCACATGCAACATCTTCATTTCTCAGCATCAACTATACATTTCTTGCATCAACCTTACATTTAATTTCCTGCCTCGATTTAAAATTCCTGCCTCGATTCACATTCCTGCCTCGATTTAAAATTCATGCCTCGATTTACATTTCCTGCCTCGATTTAAAATTCCTGCCTCGATTCACATTTCCTGCCTCGATTTAAAATTCATGCCTCGATTTACATTTCCTGCCTCGATTTAAAATTCCTGCCTCGATTTACATTACTTGCCTCGATTTAAAATTCCTGCCTCGATTTAAAATTCCTGCCTCGATTTACATTTCCTGCCTCGATTTACATTTCCTGCCTCGATTTAAAATTCCTGCCTCGATTAAAAATTCCTGCCTCGATTACATTTCCTACCTCGATTTACATTTCCTGCCTCGATTTACATTTCCTGCCTCGATTTAAAATTTCTGCCTCGATTTACATTTCCTGCCTCGATTTACATTTCCTGCCTCGATTTGCATTCCTGCCTCGATTTAAAATTCCTGCTCGATTTACATTTCCTGCCCCGATTAAAATTCCTGCTTCGATTTAAAATTTCTGCCTCGATTTAAAATTCATGCCTCGATTTACAATTCATGCCTCGATTTAAAATTTCTGCCTCGATTTAAATTTCCTGCCTCGATTTACATTTCCTGCCTCAATTTAAAATTCCTACCTCGATTTACATTTCCTGCCTCGATTACATTTCCTGCCTCGATTTACTTTTCCCGCCTCGATTTACTTTTCCTGCCTCGATTTACATTTCCTGCCTCGATTTACATTTCTGTCTCGATTTTATTTTCAGCATCAACCACAAGTTTCACACACACATCATATGCATCTAGGTCCATCAGCATTCATCATCCCTTCCGGACAAAATACGTGTTATTATCTTTACTTGTCCCTTACTAATTCAAAAGTTACAACTTTTTCATATTAGTAAGGAACAAGTAAAGAGGGGCAACTGTAAACACCGTATTTTGTCCGGACATTTATTTAAAAAATGGAAAATATAAAAATATAAAAAAATCATAATCACAATCTCATCAAATTAAGCATAATAAAGCACAATTTCATCAAACATAATTAGATCAAATCAAATCATTCAATCATCATTGATTAGCATCAATCATAATCATTCAATCATAATCCATCACCATTTATTCCATCATCCATCACCATTTTATTCTAATACACCCTAAACCTCTATAAGATGGTTCACAAAGAATCGTGCAAAAGGGGGGGAAAAGTTTGAGAAAAGTTTTTCTGGCAGCAGCAATGTAGCCTGTTACTTCTCAATACCATCATCATCTTGGTCTGACAACCACCACCATCATCATTGCCGGCGACCATCAGCAGCAACGGTGGCGGAGCCAGGCAGCATCCGCTCCTCCATCCTCGAACCCATCCACCACTAAACAATGACAGGTGCCTCCGAAGGCCAGTAGCAGCGGCGGTGGGAAGCGGAACAACAACGCAACAGCAACAATGTCAACAACAACAACAAGGCACCACCACCTCTGTCTCTCCCGCCGCGGTGTTTCACAACAGCTCGAAGTCCGACAGCAGCAACGCCCACCAGCAGATCGTCATTCTCCCTCCATCAACAGCAGTAATAGCATCGCGACACCAATAGCAGCTCCGCATCAAACCCGACCACGAATTCACCGCCTCGCGGTAGATGAACCGGAAGCCACCCGCCGCAGAGCCAGCAGCCGCCGCGGATCAGAGATCGCCACAACAACAGCAATCGCGGCAGCAGTACCCACGATCGCACCTCTCTCTCGCTCTCTTCGCTTCCTCACCGCAATGGCGGCGGCACTGCGCGCCCTGTTCCTCCGCATGATAGCAGCAACCGCGACTGGTCTCCTTCCTCTCTGCATCCCTCGCAGCACCGCCCTGCGGGAGAACCGCTCTCCTCCTCTCCGCCCTGGCCGCCGTGTAGCGCCCCTCATCTCTTCCCTTCTTTCCCTATACGGGAATTAGGGATTGGATTGGGGGGTTTGTTCTATTATTATTATATATTATTATTTTTATTATTATTTTTATTATTATTATATATTATTATTATTATTATTTCTATTTTAAAAATAAAAAAAATTCAATTCTCTTTTTCTATTAAAATCAAAATAAAATTCTCTTTTTACTATTCAAGATCTCGTTGTGTGATTTAATCATCCTCGAAGATCGCAATTTGTGGGATACTTGTGCGAATCATATCATCCTCTATCCCGAAAATATCTTTTTCTTAAAAATAAATCATTTCTTTTTTTTTAACAATTCCTTTTCTTTCAATTAAAATTAAAGCAAAATTCATAACATCTTATTTCTTTACAATTTATTATTTCGTTGTATGAGATAATCATCCTCGGAATAATAGACTGTAGGGTATTTGTGCGAATCACACCGTCCTGTACCCTAAAAATATCTTTTTTCATAAACAATAAATTATTTCCTTTTTAAAACAAAATTCAATTTATTTCTTTTTAAATTAAAACTCGATCTTTTGTTTTTTTAATTACAATTAAAACAAAATTCACAAATCCTTTTTTACAATTTGTTATTTCGTTGTATGAGATAATCATCCTCAAAATTTCAAATTATTGTGCGAGCCACATCGTCCTGTACCTAACATTTTCTAAAAAACATTTAACCCACAACATTTTTATACAAGAACGACGTGGGTTTGAGTTCCTCATTGCACCAGAGGATACGTCGGCGCAGGCTACAACCTGTCAACCCAAAATTAAATTTCAAATCATTTTGTTCCTTTTTTTGTTTGTGTTTATTTTAATATTTTAAAGGGGAAATTAAATGTTATTAAATTATAAATATAGATCTACATAATTTGCTCTAGGGTAACCGTATTTATGCGGATGTATTAGGGGTGTAGTGAGATTAAATTTTCACCCTTCCCTAATCATAATTCGACTCCCGGACCTTATCTCTAAAAAGACCAGTTTTTAACAAAATAATGGTTTTCCAATTTTTCCATAATTAAAATTGGTGGCGACTCCATTTCACTCCATTTTTAGTCACGGCACCCCTCGGGGACGTTGTGACAGTAATAAAAGCGATGAAATAAAAAATCGGATAATAAAATATTGATTGAAAGTTACCTCTTTATGGAAGATTTTAAAACAAATATACTATCTAAAATATACATATTAACTCATTGAACATAACATATTAATAGAATAAAAAAAGGAATTAATAGAATAAAAAAAGGAATAATATGGTTTGATAAAAAAAATTCTTTTTTTTAACAAATCATAATTATATTCTGCTATAATATCTCTTATCATTAATTATCATAATATAATTGATCAAGCCTATAGTATCTCCTATCAACAATTACCATAATAGTGATTATATATATTTAATGATAGAATATATTAAATCAAGAAAAGAAATTAAGTAAATTTTTTTAAAAAAATAAAAAATTGAAAAATCTGAGAAAATGACACGTGGCAGAAAATTTATTGCAGGAGGTTCGTAAATATTATATGTATAGATAGATTATAAAAAGTCAACTACCCACTAACTAAAGAGTTACACAAATCAACGGATATGATTCGCTGACAGTGTAAAATTTTTTACACTGTCAGTGCATCATAATTAAACTCTTTATAATTTTATTATAAAACAATTAATGTTAAATTATAAATTTAGTAGTAAAAAAACATTAATTCTACAACTAGTTGCAATTATATGGACAATGTTGTAAAAAAATGTATGGACATGCATATATACATGGACATATATATATATGGACATACATAACCATAGTCGATTCAAATCCACTATGCTTGCAAAATTGCAAATTTTTTTGTGCTATAGTCGATTACATATCGACTATAGCACAAAAAAATTTGCAAATTTGTAGTCTATAGTCGATTCAAATTGACTTTTATACAGAAAAATGCCCTACCTATTCACATAACTAATTCTACAACTACCTATATACATATTTAACTATTTACGAGAAAAAAAAACCCTTTCTTGTTGGTGTTTTTTCTTTTTAAATTTATTGCGTTATATTTGTTTTTTCTATGTTGCACTCTTTGCAAGAATATTATAATTATTTTAATGGATTTTTATTTTTAGTAAATAATTATATTAATGTCAAAACTGAAAAATATTGATATTAAATTTAAAATATAATTATATTTGATTAATTCATTTTATATGTATTTTACGTATTTTAATAATATATAACATATAATTATATTTGATTAATTCATTTTATAATTATTTAGAGAGTATTATAGTAATATATATAGATTACCTTGTAATGTGGAAAATATACCAAACAAGGTAATGCGAATGACAGGTAATCTTATTTGTATATACCAAACAAGGTAATGTGGATTACCGGTAATTTAATTGGAGGTAATCTATCTGTAAGGTCATCTAGATTATCAGCAATCTTCCTCAGTAATGCACCAAACGTCCCTTTAATTACAAGATTACCGATAATCTATCCATATTACCTCGTAACATACGCCCCTATTGAATTATATACATAGACATAGACAGAGATAAAGATTAGAGAATAAGTGCATGTTTGGGAACTACCTCAAACAACTTTTTTTTAAATCTATTATGTTTGGATAAAAAGACATAATAATTTAAGCTGTTGTATTTGATAAAAAAAGCTATTACGATGCAAAATAAGTTAAGCTAATATTTGAAGCTTATTTTCCAAAAAAAAACTTTTTTATTCATGTCTAATAGGAAATATCTAATCTATCCCTAATAATTATTAAATTCCTTCCTAACTAATAATTCATTTTATACCCATTTTAGTAATTTACTATTAAAAAGCGATTTTTTTTAAGAATCCAAATATCATAGATTAACTCAAAGTTACTTTTCAACTAAATTATCTAAACATAAATTTATCCTTTAATAAATAATTATATGAAAAAACGATTATATAAATAAACAATTAATAAAATAAGTTTAATTTTTGAGCCAGACCGTAATACTAGTCTACGAGATTGCCAAAACACTTTTTTCACTCCCTTGGAAACGCACAGTTCCAAGCCACTCTGAAATCCCTCGCTGCGCTAAAACCCTAAACCCATTCGCTCATCACTGAAGAAGGAACCACAAAGCTCACACAGTAGTGCTCCCCAGCTATGGCGAACGTAAGCGACGCCATCAACGAATCCCTACACCGTATAAGGGACACGCACCCGCCGTCGCTCCTCGCGCCGAACCCGGCGGTGTCAGAAGTTGCACGCGCCGCATCGTGGCACCTCTTCTCCGCCCTCCGACCGTGCTCTCGGAAATCGCCGCTTGACGAGCTCCTCGTCGATGGCTTCGATGCCGAGCAGATATGGCACCAAATCGACCTTATGTCACAGCCGCTAATTTCCTCCCTCCGCCGCGGGGTGAAGCACTTCGTTAAGAATCCCGAAGAGGTTTCGCAGATGAAGGGTCCCAATGGGAAGAAGGTGGAGGAGGAGGATGAGAATGGAGGAGATGATTGGGATGAAGAAAGTGACGGTTTTGATGATGAATTGGAGGATGGTGAGGAGGAGGAGGAGGAGGAGGAGGAGGAAGAGAGGGTGGAGAAGGTGAAGAAGGGAAAAAAAGGCGAGGTGGATAAAGAAGAAGAGGAAGAGGAGGAGGGTGACGAAGAAGAGATCAATGATGATGAAGAGGAGGAAGAGGATGGTGATGGTGGTGATCATGATGGTAGTGGTGGTGGAATTGAGGATGAGTTTTTGAAGATAGATGAATTGACTAAGTACTTAGAGAAGGAGGAACAGATTTTCGAGAATGGCGATGTTGACAAGAAAGGTGATGATGATGATGATGATGAGGAGGAGGAGGAGGAGGGTGAGGAAAGTGATGAGGTTAGGGTTTTATTTGCTTAGTCTTAGCTTCTGATTTTCTGTGAATGGTTGATGCTACTATGTATATATTAAGCAATATTAATACTTTTTGCCTGATTTTTTTTCCCTCTTTTAATTTTGTACGGTTAGTGCATGTTGATAAGGCTCAGTTTTTATTATTTGGTTGTTAGATAATTGGTTTCTGACTTCATTCTTGTTGTGTTCACCTAGGATGCTGAGTTTGAGCTTGGTGATGATGAAGATGAAGAAGCAGAGGGCATGGAAAATGCGAGGTGTACATTCTTGTCTTTACTCAAGAGAATCCAGAAAAAAAAAAGATCTTAGTCTTCATATCATTACAAGTGCATTTGGTTAAACTTTTCTTAAAGAAAGCGATAGAAGTTACTTCACTTACTTGTACTAACTTCTACTTGAAATCCAATCTTATTTTTTTTTAGCTTTTGAGTATAAGCTAATATGAATAGTTTTTTGAGTTGTTTTTAGCTGATTTGTGAAATGTAGTGTTTTTAGTTGCAAAAAATCCCTTTTTTTTCGGTCCTAAAAAAGCCAAAACAAACACACCCTAAATCTAGTATCTTTTATAGTTCAAATAAATGTGCAAATAAATGTGCTTCAAATTGCTATTTTTCATGTTAATAACCAAAGTTCCACACATATCCTTATGTTATATGCTGATGTCTATTCTTGGATAACTCACTCTCGATACAATAGGAATTATGATATTAATGTGTTAAGCACCTAAGGAAAGTGAGAAACCACACCTTAAAAACTAGCTGTTATGGGGAGAGAACCACTATCCTTAAATACAACATCAAGCATCTCATACTACTCTGTGGGACTTTGGGTATCCTATAATACCCAAGTCCCTAACAATTCACCGCTCCTGGAGAACCGTCGTCCTGGTGGCTTTACTCGGCCTTTTGCCAATCAGAACCCTCCGCCGGTCAAAACCCTCCTTAGGTAGCCCTGTCCGTGTTGCTGACCACCAGCTCCGATACCATTGTTAAGCACCTATGACCTAAGGAAAGTGTGGAACCACACCTTAAAAGCTAGCTGATAAGGGGGGAGAACCACTCTCCTTAAATACAACATCAAGCAACCCATACTACTCGATGTGGGACTCTGGGCATCCCATAATACCCAAGTCCCGAACACAATGAGAGTACAATAGCCTGGGAAATCTGAATATATTGTAGTACATCTATAACTCTGGTTGATTTTAGTGTTTAATGTTTAATGCTTGATTGCTTGTCATATGCTAATCCATTAATCATATGCGTTGACTAATTGATTTGTGGAACAATCTAAGCCTCAAGGCTCAAACACACATGGCCTCTAGCTGATGATGATGAAAAGTAGATTAGGCTAGTCAATATGTTTAATTGTCACCAGTCATATATTATGCAACTGGCTGGCAGCCATTGCTTAATTGTGTAAGCTCTTGATTTCTCTTGCTAATTTAGATGTTTTTCCTCATGGATGTCTTCCAAGTTATAGTGTTTTCTTTTGGTCATTTGCTTTCAGGTATGAAGATTTCTTTGGTACTGGAAAGGGGAAAGGCTCAAAAAAGAAAGCTCAGTTGCTTCAGAAATCCAGAGATTTTGATGATGAAGAGGATTTTATGGAACTTGGCAAACAGGTATTGCATTATTTCTATGCACACACACAACACACACACAGCCATGGAGAAGATTAATCTCCAAAAATAGTTTTTCATATTCTATTTTTTACTTGTGTATAGAAGAAAGGAATTGGGTCTACCCATCAAAAGCAATTGGAACAAATTCAATCAAAGATAGAGCAGATGGAGAAAGCTAACTTAGAGCCAAAAACCTGGACTATGCAGGGTGAGGTAATACAATGGGCCCTTGTTTTTTTATTTGACATTGTTGTTGGTTGCATTTTATAGGACCACATGGTATAATATCTGAATATGAGATTGAGAATATTGGTTGGCAATTTTATAACAGGTAACTGCTGCGAAGAGACCTAAGAATAGTGCACTGGAAGTTGACCTCGACTTTGACCACAATGTCAGACCTGCTCCTGTAATAACTGAAGAGGTTACAGCTTCAATTGAGGATATGATCAAGAAAAGGATCATTGAGGTAAATTAATGTGTTGAACTGAGATTTCTATTATAACACTATTGTATTTTGTTACATCCACTGTTTCAAGAGATGCAGCACAAGAAGAGGTTAAGGCAGGAGGTGGGACCAAGGGAGAAATAATACCTCTACCCTACAGCTATAGCCATAGAAATAGGAGCAAGGAGCAAATTTCAAATTGTTATTCAAATCAGTAGCATAGGAGTAGTTAGAGGGTTCTAGGGAATTCTGTTTGGAAATAAATATTCGGCTAGGGGATTCTGTTAGTGGGAGGGAAAATTTGTTAGGGTTGTCGTTGGGAGATATAAGTAGTATAGTAGGAGGAGATCAGGTAGGCTTTTTCAGACTTGGAAACTCTAGACTAGGAGAGAACCAACATCTTTAATTGTTGGCATTATTGTTTCTGATTATTTTCTAATAAAGACTTGCAGACTAGGGCAAAACCATCTCGGTTCTGTCTAGGGCTGTATCTTATTCTTCTTATTTAAATCTACTTCTCTTTAAGGATATGCTTGTTTGAGGAGAAGTGGGATGAAAGTTAGAAGGGGGAAAAAAGTGGGAAGGAAGTTGGAGAACTTCTCTTGTTTGAATGAAGAGAAGTATAGGAGAGAAGTAGGAGAGAGATGGGAGGGAAGTATAAACCCTTATGAAAAAAATTTTCTCCAAAAGTAGAGTGAAATGGAAGAGAAATTTGACAACTCTTATTTCTTTCCTCTTATATAATTTTTATTTATACAATATTTTTTGCTTGAGACATGAAATAATAATTTTAAAATAAATGAATATATATTGGTGAACTTATAATAATAATTTTAAAATAAATAAATATTTTAAATAATATTTAATTTATTTAATATTTTATCATAAAAAATTATTATATTGTAAAAAAATATTATTTTTATTTTTAATAATTATATAGTAATTTTATTATATAGACATTATTTTTTAAAGTTAAAATTGTAATTTGATATTAATAAATATTTTTTTTCTCAATTATTTTTCAATTAAATAAAAAAATTTAACTTATCTTCAACATTTCTCCCTTTTACTTCATCCCAACCAAACAAATCAATGGAAGTTGAACTTCTACTCAACTTCTTTCCTCTACCAAACGGACACTAACTCTCGGGTACTAGTTGTTGCATATTTGCACAAGGCTTGAAGCTGATATTTAGATGATGACAATACATATAACATCTATAAAAAGCTGAGTATGTTAAGCCAATTTTTGAGTGACTACCAAGTAATTGTTGAGCTTTGCATGCACATGCACACAGGCGCTATGACATTATCTGTTGTTTTTAATTTGAATTTTCTTTTATTATAGGGGCATTTCAATGATGTCCAAAGGGCTCCTAAATTGCCATCTAAAGCGCCTCGAGAAGTTAAAGAATTAGTAAGCCTTGATCTACTGGAATAAATATATTTTTAGGACTTGTTATCCAGCTATGATTGTAATGTAACTAACTTGTACAAATTGTTTTGGTGGCGATGACTACAGGATGACAATAAAAGCAAGCTAGGTCTTGCAGAAGTTTATGAGGTTTGTATTTCGAGTATATATATACTGGAAACCCTCTTCAACCGTCCTTTGATAATTTCAATCCTCAATTTGTTGTAAAAAAAATTTCCTTTACTTCCAGTTCACCTAAAGACGTATTTTGTTGTTGACAGCAAGAATATGTTCAGAAGATAGACCCCACTTCTGCTCCATTGTCATTTACAGATGAACTGAAGAATGAGGTGCAAGTCTTGACTGCTTTAGTTTGCTTCTAAATCTATTATGCTGTAATCTCTTTCTGTTCTGGTCTCTTGTAGTAATTGGTTTATTTTCTGTTTTTATTTTCTATTTTCATTTTTCAATGAAATGAAATCAAATATTTTTACTTGTGTTTTCTATTTACAATGAAAATAAAATTGAAAATAAGAAAATGTCAAATTCCTATTTTCTATGTTTTCAGCCAAAAGTGTGAAAACAGAAAATGAGTTGGATGTATGACTATTACCCACTAGAATAAGTAAACAACCTCTATACTTATTTAAAAGTAGAAAATGAAAACAGAAAACATTTTTACAAACCAAATGCCATCTAATGTTTTTCATTTCTTCATGAATGAAGCAACACTGGCTTAGTGGTTCTTAATCAGGCTGAGAAGCCATCCTTCTACATTATTCATTATGCACTAAATCTCATGCCTTTTACTTGTGATCAGGGAAGCATATTATTCAAGAAACTGGGTTTGAAGCTGGATGCGCTTTCTCATTTCCACTTTGCTCCCAAACCGGTATGTCATCAATGTTCATGTTTCCCTTGATAGACAATATGCAAACCCTTAATATTTTCTGTCTCCTTATTTGGCTGGCATTGAACTGGACAGGTTATAGAGGACATGTCTGTTCAATCAAATGTGCCTGCTCTGGCAATGGAAGAAGTAAGGAGCTATTTTCTTCTCATCTCAATTTTGTTTCTTCTTCTTCCATTTGTTAGTGTCTTAGTATATGATACTCCTTCTATGGGTAGATTGCACCTGTGGCTATTTCAGATGCAGCTATGCTGGCACCTGAGGAGGTGTTCGACGGTAAGGGTGATATAAAGGAAGAAGCAGAGCTTACAAAGGAAGAGAGGAAAAGGAGGAGAGTCAATAAGAAAAGAAAATTCAAAGGTATGATTGGTTATCCAATGAAAGGCGATTTGCCTGGTGACTGTTTTTGATACTTCCATACATGTCGATACCTAAGAAGCACAAACACTGACACGGGACACGGACACGGAGACACACCAAACTGAAAAATCACAGGACACGGACACGACATATATATGAATATATAATAAATATTTTTTAGTAAAACTTCTCTTACTTTGGGTTAAAAATACATATTTAATTTAAAATTGAGTCAAGTAAATTTAGATTGGATTTGATCTGAAGTTTCTTCATAAAGTATTGAAAGATTAAAAAAGAAAAAAATGTGTCATGTCCATGGTGTACCCGGCTTGTGTCTATAGTGTGTCACGACGTGTCCGATGCGTGTCAGACAGTGTTCACCATGTGTCCAACGCGTGTCTGATCTCAAAAAACATTATTTTTTCTCGGACACATAGGGATGCATGTCGGAGACGAGTCCACCGCGTGTCCACCGGGTGTCGGACACGTGGACATGCTTTAGCATCATTGTCCGTGCTTCCTATACACATAGTTTTGTGCCAGCAGTGTCATAGTTCATGGAGGAAAGCTACCCAGCTTTTCTTTTCTGCCTGTTAAATTGTCTGTTTACTTTAAAGATATATAATCAGATCCCTATACTGCATAATTATTTTTAATCAGGTTCCTGTAATTTAAAAATTATAATCAAGTCTATATTAACCAAAAAGATGTAGATGAATGAATCTCTTCATTCATTTGCTTTTCGTCATTGATTAACTACTTTTTATGGTTACAGTTGTGGCACTAAAAAAGACGGGAACTAAGGTGCAAACTAAGATGCAAGAGGGTGAATTGCCTAGCCAAGTAAAGGGTAATTTCTTTCTATATCATTTGAGATATAAGAAAAAACCTCACTTGTACTTCTGAATCATGGCTTCTCAGATTGAATATCCTTCCTTTTGATCTTTGCAGGCTAAGAAACAAGGCATTAATTTATTTGCTGAAGCTGAAATTAACAACATATGGAGCTCAAAATGTAAAGTAAAAACAATGGAGGATATTTTTGGAGTCAACCATGATAAATGAGCCATACTCGTGGTGTGCGTAGCAGCGGCAGATGAAGAGCTCTACGTTCGCTTATTTGCACCGATGCCCATTACGTGCAATTTTTGTATTATTTAAATTAATTCACAGATGATAATTTCGGTAGTTTAAATTAAACCATATTTTGAGTTTACTAGTTTTCTGTTTTTTATGATTTTATCATTATGTATTTGTCCTTCTGGATAACTTGCAAGGGAGAGAAAAAATTTTGATTAATTCAATTCAATATTGATAAAAATTAACAAATCATATAAGCAATAAAAGGATGAAGGTGAGAAAGCAAAATCATAATTTTTATATTGGTTCAGCCAATAGTACCTACATTCAGTTCTTCAACTCCCTAGGTTGAATTTCACTATTTTAGAAATTTACAATTCAGATAAACATTTTCAGGTTTCTTCCACTACAAGAATGTTCCCTTTTCGTAGATTTTTACTCTAGAAAATTTCACCTTCTTGAAGATTTTCATTTCTTGGATGTCCCCTCCAATAAGATTTTCACTTTGAAAAACTCCACCTTTCCAAAGATTTCTCTTGCCTCAATCTCAATCAAGGACTTTTCATTAATTTGAATTTGAAATTTCTTCAAGTGATTGATTTTATCTTGTAAATTTTTGAAATTACATCAGAAATGTATAATCTCTCAAACTTTTTTCATATCAGCACATTTTCTCTTTTCTTTGACTTTGAATCTTTATTTTTCTTTTCTTTCTTTTCAGAGCATATTTCTTTTCTTTTCCCTCTGAAATTCTTCTTTTCTCTCAAACTCGAGTTTTTTTTTACAAACTATGAGTGAATGAATGATTGATCTCTCTTTTTTCTATCTTTGTCTTATTTCTAAATAACACAAGAGCATCTCTATTTAAAGAGATGAAAATGATAAGTTTCCAGCTGTAATTCAACTAGAATAATTAACCTTATCCAAAAAGAACACTTCAACAATTTATCACGTGCTCTTTTCAAAATAAACAAAGTAATTAAAAATGTTGAATCAGTTTTGAATCATAAAGCACGATTCTGAACTTAATGAGTGCTCACTTTTTGAACACTTGCTTTCTGAACATCTTCCTTGCACTTTCTGAATCAGCAATTCTGAACTCCTTCAGAATTAGCTTTCTGATGCAGCCTTCTGAATCTACATCCCTATTTCTGAACCAAGTTTTGCTGTTTCTAATAGTTCTAAATGTATTACAAATTCAAATTACCTAATACATTTACTAGAAAAATAGAATATAGCTTTTACAACTTTTATTGAAGTTATTTACAAAGTTTCCTAACTATTACAAACAAATACTTTTTGAACAACAAGAAGCTTCTATATTATTTCAATATTAAAGTATAGCTTCTGAACTTATTGTTACATTAGGTTTGTTATTATCAAAATCAAAAGAGGATTTACATCAACAATCTTTCCCTTTTTGATGATGACAAAACTTATGTAATCTTTCAATGCTTCTGATAGATTTTAAAACAAAATAAAACATTGAGAAATGTTCTCAGAAAATAATTTTCAAAAAAAAATGTTTTTCACAAATGTATATAAGATAATATCAGAAATACAATACTTAATAACCACATAGTTTTCTGAATATTTTCATAATACAATAATAATCAACAGAAATACATATATCAAAATTACATGTATCATAATGCAATGTATGAATGTATCAGAATGTATAATATGCCATATATTTCTATCAAGTATAACACAATAAAATATCATGCATAACCTCATAAGAAATTTTATAACTCCCCCTAAATGTAATATTCATATCAGAATCATAAATCCATATCAGAATCAAAACTGAATGTTCTAAACCTTCAGAAATACTATCAGAAACTCTAACTTTCTGAAAAATTACTTTTCATAAACTAATAGCAGAAAGAAGGATAAATCACTTCTCCCCTTCAGAAACTATACGAATAGATAAGTAAAGATTACATAACCATTCTCCCACTTTTTGTCATAATCAAAAAGGTTTAAACAAGTTTCATGTTAAGTCTATTTCTAAGAGAAATAAACCTATCTTCTGATAAAGGTTTTGTAAAAATAAGAGCTAATTGATTTTCAGTTTCAATGAACTTTAATTCTATATCTCCTTTAATCACATGATCTCTAATGAAATGATGTTTGATATTTATATGCTTAGTTCTAGAATGCAAAACATGATTTTTTGCAATGCAAATGACACTAGTATTGTCACAATATAAAGGTAAAGAATTGTACCTCAATTGATAATCTTCCAATTGGTTTTTGATCCATAAGAGCTGTTTGCAATTTCCAAAAGTTGCCACATATTTAGCCTCAGCTGTTGACATTGCTACTGTTTCTTGTTTGTTACTTGATCATGTCACAAATTTATTACCAAGAAGACAACAACCTCCACTAGTACTCTTTATTTCTTGCTTATCACCAGAATAATCAGAATCTGTAAATCCTACAGCCTTAAAAGAATCTCCTTTCTCATAATATTTATTATCATGTAAAATATCGAAAAATTATAACACTGCATCTTCAATTTCCTTGCATGCTATAGTATTACATCTAAATAGAAGATTAATAATTATTGAGGTAGTTATTATATGTAGCTTGAAATTAATGTATAATTAGAATGAATATGAGTCGACGTTCAGGTAATAATTTATAAGATTCTTTCTTATTAAATTTCTTTTATTGGTCTCTTACAATTAATAAATAAGTCATTTTGGTCTATGGAAGTAATGGAAACCGTTTAGGGACTAACGACTGTCCAAAAATTGAAATTGTCAAGGACTTACTTGTCAATTTCTCAATGTCAGGGACTATCTTGTCCACCGCTAAAATTGTCCGGGACCAACTTGGGTGTTTACTATACTTTTAATTTGACTCATTCTAAAGAATTCATAATCCTTTTGTTTCAATTTCCATTGAATTGAAAATCGAGTAAACAATACCTTTGAAGTTGAGTGAAGCTATTAGAGAATATAAAAAATAATAAAATTAGTAGAATTAGGTTTGTTGGGATTATATCAAGTTTATTAGTGTTAATTGTTCATTCTAGAATATTTATGGCCTCTATATAAAGAAAATTAAAATTTATTTCGTCATAAAACAATCACATCTTATCATCATTAATACAATATTTTTTTTTATTTTCTTTTACAATTTTCTCAACTTTTCATTTTTGCTCTGTTTTATCATAAACTTGAACTGATTAAAAATTGAATGATGTTATCTCTTCTACACAAAACTGTGTATTTGCGAATCAAATAATTGAAAGATACAACATCGCACCCATTTTCCAATATTTGAAAATATGTTGATGAGTTTGTTCAAGAGAAGTAATAAATTTTCATATCCTAACGTAGGGATTTAATGAATTGAGCACACAGAAAAACGACTAGTAGATTCTCATCAATTGGATTTTTTTTTTTCAGTTAATAATACCAAGAATTTGATCTTACCACCCATAAAAATCCAATAATGCTTGACGTACAACAAAAATACGTCAAACTTGTATCCAACGTGTGTTATCCATGTTACAGGTATACGTATATGGACTTATTTCTGTTGTAGTTAAGTATTATTAATAAAAATCTGTGAGATTATTTATGAGACCGACAAAAGAATGAAATCAATGATGCAAGTCTATGCTCAAAATTCTTAATTGAAAAATTGAATTGAAAAGATCCATTGCCGAACAAGTAGGAACCATATATGTTGTTTGGCCTCATTGGCTGGGGTGTAGAAATATATATACGTAAATATGTGTGTGTGCACCACCTACCATTACTTGTAGGTCAAGCTACTGAAGCGAGTCACTCATTGAGTCCGTTTTTCCGAGATCAGATAGGTTGGAGCCAACTGATCTACCACGGGGCATTCCTTTAGCCCGGTGGTACCGACACCGGAAAGAGCCGATATGCGTCGTCGGTGAGCAGAGACAATTCATCTTCCCATTTGGAGCAGTTTTCCGGGATGATGGAGCTTGAGATGATCTTGGTGACACAAGCATATGTGAATGCTTCTTTAGACCCTCTTCCATATCCGAATCTGGGATTTTCACATTCAGTCTTGGGGGCTTTTTCTCTACTACATTCTTTTCCATATTCTTCCTGTCAATGAAGTATCATAAATTCAGCATAATGTGTTATATATATATATATATATATATATATATGGTTTCACATTACATATTATTATATATAGCATATATTGGATACTAATTTAATTTATTTTTGTTGTACAATAAACATTATTGTTTAAACAATTAATCAATCATAAAGATAATTAAATATCTATATATATATACGAATATATAAATGATAGATCATTATTCTAAGCAATATATATATGAGGTCCTTACTATTAATGAGAATGAATTAGGACTACGTGAAACGAAACTTACAAATACCACAAGCCCCAATCTTGAAGAGGGAAGAGACTCAAGAATTTCTTAAGCTCAATGATAAATATATACATCAATAATGCTTAGAAACAAGTATCCAACGTGTGCTATATATGTTATGGGATGTGTGCTATACTATTTGTATAGCACATACACGTATAGCACACATCCCATAACATGTATAGCACACGTTTGATGGTATTTCTGTTGTACGACAAATATTATTGTATATCCTATGTAAATCTCACACAGTACGGGTATGGTGTAGGGAGATTCATGGTAAATTAACAGACCAAGAAAAACAGTTAACATTATTTCCTTTCATCTTTCCTTAATTTGTTATGATTTCATTTCATTTCATCTTATTATCATCATCAAACAAGAAATCAGATATGCATTACAACATACCTAACCTATCATATCTACACTACCATAAGCAAAAATTTCGTGTATGTTCTTGGAACAAATATTTTCTCTTGCCCTAAGTTAATGTACATAGAATGATAGTGAAGGAAAAATAATTGCATGAAAAACTTGACAAGAATCACAATAAAAAACCACCCAAAATTTGGGCTATAATCACCCAACACATTAAAAATATACTCAGGATTAAAATGTTATATGGGCCATAAAATATTAAATGGGCTTTGTTAACTGTTTTGGCAGAAAAAGTGTTGTTCCCGAATCATGTATGGAAAAAATTTATGGGATGCCACAAGAGATGAATTTCACCTGATCACGTGAGAAGGCATTCAGATCGAATGCAAAAACTGAATCTTTCTGCAAATTAATTGTTAGCACCACAAGAATTATTATTTTGGGTTCTAAGCCAGAAGGAGATTAGATAGAGGGGGAACATCCTAATAATATTGTCACATATTACGTTTCTCACGAAGGAATGAATTAATGAGATAACCATAAAAAGTTCAGCTGAGAAAAATCGTTCAACGCTGAGTCAGCTAGAATCTTGGGGACCATAACAAACTCATATTTGTTGTTTTCAGATATGTGGTATTTACCAAATCAACAATTTGTGACCACAATTGCTTTCCTTCATGAAACACAAAATAAGGAGAGAAAAAAGGAAATAAAGGGTAATTAAGGTACTAAGGTCCATTATTTGGGTGCCACTCAACTTCATTTTATTGGTAGTTTTAACCGATCTAATGTGTTAGGTGTCAACATCATTCGAAATGGGACTCCGATCCCTTGAAATTTGTCCTAATCTAAATTTGGAACGCATGTTTGTTTTTTTTTTCCAATAACGATCTAATGTTCGTTATGGTTCTTGAAATAATGATGCCTATTTAGTTTTTTAAAGGGTAAGACTATATGTATCACGAAAATCCATGTCATTTTTTATCCATCGTATAAAAGGTTGATATGTCATAAAATTTTATACGTGTCTAGCTACTGTTTATACGGAAATTATTTCTGCATGTTTAGTGTATGTATTTCTGTACTTCTAGTGTGTGCGTTTTTGTATGTTCGGTGTGTGCAAAAGTATAATTTACTGTGTGTCATTCTTAATATATAATGTGTACAATTCTTTATGTTTGATGTGTATATGGTTGGTGTGTACATTTATTTATATTTGATGTATTCAATTTCTTATATTTATTATGTGCAATTCTTTATACATGGTGTATGCATCTCATAACACCCCACGGTTAAACTAAATCATTATTATAATAAATTTTTTGCATCTTAAAACTGAGGAGAACAAAAAAGATGTTGATTTTTAAAAACTTGGGCAAGAATAAAAAAATAACAATGTAAAAAGGATGAAGATGAAGGATAGTTTTAATCGGTTGTAATTAGTTATTTTTAAAATATTTTAATCGGCAGTGTAAAAATATTTTATATTGTCGTCCAATCAAAATATTCTGTTTGTATGACTTTTTAAATAGTGGGAGAGAGAAAACACATACAATCATGACTGACGTGACAGCACATGATTAAATGATTATGTAAAAAAATAGTACACTGCCGGTAGATGAAAATTAAACTTTTTTTTTTAATGAAGTAACTCTCATTTCATTTTTCTTTCTTTTGCTTCTTGAAAGTTGCATCAAAGAACTATTCTCCCTTTCGCAATATAATATAAATGTAAAACAAATAATGGTAAAATTAAGTGCCAATTGCAAATGATGATGATGAGTGCCTATGTCCTTAGGAAAGACAAAAGGTACTCCGAAGTCACCACCACCGATGGTCCTATAAAACCTAGTCACATCTGGTTAAACGAAAGTGTTGATATTTTACACTTGTATTAGAGTGTGCCTATATAAGGTCACATCTTATTATATTTCTTTGATCTTATACTATTTTATATCATTCTATTTTTCATTTCCATATTTTCTCTTTTTTCTTATTGATCTTGGGTGTAGTACCATAGATTTTCACATGGTATCAGAGTCATTAGATCCTCCCTAAATTACTTCTGCTGCACCGGCCACTGCCATTACCAAAGCTTGTAATTGCATAGAAGAAAGAAGCATTATTGGCCTTGAATCAACACTTACCATGGTGGTGCACTATAACACCCCGCTACTTAGGGATGTCCGTGCGAAGGACATTATCCCAACGAACACGCTAAACGTATACATAAATTATTAAATAAACTGAAATAAACTGAATTAACTGAAAATAACTGTTTAACTGATAACCGTAAATAACTGAAATAACTGAAATGACTGTTTAACTGCTGGAAATATTGAAAAATATCTAAAACGTAACTGGAAAAGTAACATGCCTCTAAAGTCTGGAGCAAACTATTGATTCAACAATACTAAAATGGAGGACCAAAATGAGTTATTAACTTTGCTGAGTACACGTCATCTGCCACCATGACACTTAACGGACACCTCAGCAGCCATGTAACGGAGTTAAGATGCATGTAATATGGACGGAAGAACTAACTTGAGTTACGAAATGCAAAGTGAATGACTATTTTGAGCAAAAATTAAAGTGGAGGACCAAATTGTGTATTAACTCTTTATAATTCTTTAAAACATGTGCGGTAATCACGTTCCTGCATCACAATGACAAAAATGTTTGTCTGTATGTGATTATATATGCTCCCCTTAACTTAAACATAACTTTCTTTTAAAATAACTAAACATAAGTCAGAATTGATAGGTGTATAACAACAAGATTGCAACCAAAACAGTGAAAATGTTATACGTCCTGTATTATATAATATGCATATAGTATATCACATATTATAAATAAAGATAATGTTATAATATATAATATATGATGTACACAACACGTAATATATGATGTGTATAATATGTAATATATTATATGCTCATTATATAATATATGATGTTTATAATATTTTAGTTGTTTTGTCTACAATTTTATTGTACACAGAGACTTTTTGAAATAAGTTTACTCGACAAAATTAATTAGTTATTGAAATAAACTAGACTATTAGAAAAGTTAACATTTTAAATATTAAATGTGTCAATAAAAGTATTATCTATAAAAATAATATTGACAAATAGTTGATGTTGAAAATACTTTAAACTAGTTTATGAGTATTTTCATCGGTCATTAATTGTCAAAGAATAAATTATGACTATTTTTAAAGACCAACAAATATCCATATATCTTTTTTTATAATATTTTTATCAATATTTTTTTGACAACTATATATTAAAAATGATCATTATTGTAGTGCTAATTTTTCCATAATTTTTGCAACTAACTCAAACATCGGAAAATCCCAACAAAAATGACAGGCATAAAGATAAAAACTGACTTTATAAAAAGCACATTACTATCTCTCTCTTAAAGGCTTGTGTCCGTCCCCCTAATTCTTCATTAATAATGGTTGAGGTATAACTGAAATATGTCCAACTTATATCCAACGTGTGCTATTCATGTTATGATATACGTATAATACAGGATAGCACACGTGGGATACAAGTTGGACGCATTTATGTTGCACATCAATCATTATTGACTCATCATACATCACATAAATCTTCCCAAAAGAACTTCTTGAACTTTTCAATATGTTCAACCTGAAAATTCATAAATATCACAATAGATCCATCCCCATCTGGGCTTAGAAGAATAGTTGCCCTATCATATGGAGTCACAGCTGCTGGACCAAAATAAAAAGGCTTCCCCCAACCAAAATCTGCTTCATACCCCGGAAATCCTATCCAGCTTGTGATCGCAATATTGGGATTCCCATAAAACGGTACATCTTTACTCTTTTCTCTTGAAAATGAAGCCCTAATTGAACCAATTTCCTTCTGTTGCGCAATAAAATCAAGTTGTGACCTTATATACTCATTCGTAAGCATTTCCACTCCTCTCCTTATCTTTTGTGCACCATAACCGATTGGGTTTGATATGATTTCTCCAACGCAGCATTTTGGTGTCACAACTGGAGCCAAAGCATTTCCAAAATAGTTCTGAGGCAGAGGTGGATTTATTCTACTGCGAAAATCACCGTTGAATCGAACCACAGATTCTTGACTTTCATCAAGATCTCGTGCCTTAGAAGCACATTTCCATATATACGCACCAATTGTTTCAAATCTGCTATAAGGTCTTGACCCTTGTTCAAGATATTGACAGTTTTTGTTGGCATTCATCTTCAATTTCTCCACCTAAGACGGATCCAGAAAATTTTGATAGTGTCGGCAAAGATATTGCATAGTTAATATATATATAAACTGGGATTTGCTAACAAGAGCACTTGTTAAAAATACTTAAAATAGTAACTTTAGAAAAAAAATTATTTAAGATAGAATGGTGGACCCATTACATAGAAAACATAAAAATATGTGTTTTTAAGATAAATATTTCCATTTTTAATTATTTAACAAGTGTCATAAGGACATTTATTAGCAAAACTCATATAAATATAAGAGACTGTTATTTGAATTTTTAATAATACAATGAAGATAAAATATATACACTTATATATACTTAAATGAAAAAATTAAAAATTTAGTGGGTAAATAAGCCCAATGAAAGAGCATGGCTAGAGACACAACAAAAAATCAGCAAAAACAGCCAACAAATAGGAATTTGGGTTACAATCACCTAGCCCATTAAAAATATACTCATGATAAAAGTGTTATTTGAGCCATAAAATGTTAAATGAGTTTTGATGGCTATTTTGACTGATTTTTTTTTGTTATAATCGAAGCATTTGTGCCAATAAAAATGTGCATAGATTCGCCCTGTCTACCTGCTTTGACGTGAGTTTCAACACTGTGAAAACGGTTTTCTTCTTTTGCTCTGTTTTGTGGTCAGAGCATCCTATTTTGTACGGTAGAGGCTTGAACTCCACGTGATCAAAGTGTGGTGGTATTGGTGATGAGTTTGGGGATTTGAGTATTGTTCGATCAAGAAATGGCATTTCATCTGGGCCTAATGTTTCGCCTCGGGCTACCTTGGCCCATGCGTTGGTGAATCGGACAAAACCTAACCCATCACTTAGGTAATGTTTGTTTTAGAGTTGATACAATACAGATATTAATATATAATATAGAGTGATGCTAAATGCATAATGAAAAATCAGCCGAATCAGCCAATAAATGAGACTTTGGATCATAATTACTCAGCTCATTACAATTTCAATGATTATTTGGGTCCAAACCAAAGCCAAAATGGACCCATCGTCTATATTGACTGGTTTTTTATAGTACATCTAGCATTATTGATAATACAATACAATACAGTGAATTTTGTGTATTTGTTTTGTGTTTGTTTTAGTGTGTACAGAATAAATTTGTATCTGTATTTATACAAAATTTTATTTTGGAGTTTTGGTAAAAAAAAATGAGAATGGTAAATGGTGGAATTATAGATTAATATAGGGGTGAACTTGGAACAAAATTTTCATTAAAATTCTTGTATCTGTACCTGTATTTTGTGTACCTACTCTGAGTGTGGATACAAAATACAGAAAAAATTTGTACAAATACAACCTATCTTATATGTGTATGTACTAAACAAACATGTTACTTTATGTTCTGTATTATATTTTGTGTCTTGTACACAATAAACAAAATGTACCTTAATGGATGGCATGAAGCGAGTCCAATTGCAATTCCTTCATCATCACGAAATCTTGTAATCTGCGCAAAAACTAAGGGAATTTCCTCTTTAGGTTGAGAATAATCAACCGTAGGAACAAGCTCTTTGATAGACTCATCATTTGGTGAAAAATCACCATATTCAGCTAATGTTTTCATGGATTTAGCTTCAATTAACATTACTCCCTTGGAATTGCATTCTAGCTTCATTCGACCACCCTCTATCCAGCTCAATCTACCAGCTACTGGATAGTAGTATACTAAAACCTTGCTAAGGGAATCTTTCATCCTCTCAATGACATTATGGTTGTGTTTTCCCTTGTAAATGTAGATTATGGGTGTATGGTCATGACGAACTATTTGGTCACTCTCTGATAACCATAAACTTCCCTTATGAGTTTCCTCATTGGGAGTGACAAGGTAAGAAGAAGTAATAGTTATCATCTTTAATGTGTTAACTCACTTGCTATGGTATGTCTAGTGTAGTTTTGCTCTATGGAAAATGGAAATGGCATCATATATAAATATCGCAAACTATAAATTATGTGGATAATATTTTGGACGTCTATATCCATCCAATATTCGTTAAATTTAAATGTTAAAATGATGGTGAATTAAAATTGTAAGTGAGAACACCAATTAAATTTAATAATAAAATTGTGAATGTTAGAATAGATGTTACAAATAATATTATTGATAAATTATAAGTTGAGAATTTATTTGAACCAAATAATTAATATTGGGTAATGTTATTTGTACAACCAGAATTTTCATACATAAAAATATTCAACTCATAAAACATGTCGATCTCCTTACTTTTATTATTTACTTTTTCTTTCAACGTAACTCATTATGTCTTTGTCAGTTCATTTTTTATTTTGAATACAGTTTGACCACATATATCAAAAAAAATATTCATCACTTTTATCCACTATATAAATGGCTAATTAACGTATAACACATAAATTAATGTGCACACTTTTAACATGAAAACACTATTCACCATGAACATTCGAGCTAAAATCGTTTAGGCATGTTTAGTGTATGTCTTTCTACTTTTAACCCCATCATATTTTTCTTTTTGTTTTTCTATTTAATTTGATTTTATAATTTTTTAATACATTCTCCCTGTGTAATATTAAGTACTTTAAAATTAAAAGAAAAAATTATTTGAAAAATAAATAAAACGAACTATCTCTTTGATTAAAATGGAAATAATAATTTTGAAATAAAACTCGTATATGTTTTGTGTATGTAGAACTATATGTTTAGTGTGAGCAATAATGTATGTTTGGTGTGTACAATTTAGTATGTTTGATGTGTGCATTTTTTATATTTGGTGTGCGCATTTCTGTATATTTGGTGTGTGTATAATTGTATGTTCGGCATGTGCAATATTGTATTTGGTCTGTGCAAATTATTTGGTATTGATGCACTAAAAATATTGAAATATGTACAAATAATTTTAAAAAAAATATTTTTTAAGAAATTGATTCAAAATAAACAAATAAATTTGAGATTGAATGAGAATAAACAAGGAAAAAAAACACTAATAGTTAGAAATACGAATTAAAAGAATAATTTTAATCATAATTTAAAAAAAAATCTTAAAAAATTTGAATGAAAAAAAATTCTGTAATAACTTTTCTAAATTCCAAGAAAATAGTGATATTGAGTGCAAGAGTCTTAAAAAATAGGGAGTGGGAGTATATATTATTTTTCTTTTCATGATTGGGGTATCCACTGTTAACTACAGTGACTAATTTCTCGTTGGCTTATAGATACTTCGAAGGGTGGGACAACTGATCTGAAATTTTAAAGTTTTTCCATATCA
This sequence comes from Aeschynomene evenia, assembly GCA_013621005.1. Lineage (NCBI taxonomy): Eukaryota > Viridiplantae > Streptophyta > Magnoliopsida > Fabales > Fabaceae > Aeschynomene > Aeschynomene evenia. The sequence continues at coordinate 8,794,652 of CM024263.1, read as the reverse complement.
AGGTGAGGATCGAACTCTCGACACTTGATTAATTAATTAAGGGAGGATGAGCCCCTATTGCTCAACCACACTCCCATGTTGAAGTATAAGTATTATGATACACTGAATTTATTTTTATTATTTACTAAAATATATACTCCATCTTAAAAGTCACTCTATCAGTTTCCAATAATATTGGACCTACTTTAGGGTCTTCTCTTTATTACCCATCTTAAATGTCACTCTATCAGTTTCCATACTATTCGACCTACTTCACGTTGTTCTCTTTCATGCATGATGGAAAAAATATTTATTTTATTTTATCCAATGGTCATGAAAGTGTACACGCATCTACTGACATGAATTTTAGTGCTTCATTGTCTTTATGTGAACGTGGCTTAATGTGAATCACATATCATACCTAATTTATTGTATAATCAGTAATGTCCATAATTATATAATTTTTAGTTTTATATAAATTTATATGAGTTTAATTTTGATATACTTGCAGTGTAAAAACTATCATCCAATTAAAACACTTCGTTTATATGATTTTTTAGGTGGTGAGAGAAAAAATACAATCATAACTGATGTTGTAAATGAAAATTAAATCCGATTTATATATTAAACTTGAGTGTTTAATAAAATTCATAAAGTGCAGATAAATTCAAATTGTAAATTCAAATTTTGAACTCGTAAAAGATTACTTTCAAATATTTAATTTATAACATTTATATACAATAAAATAAGAGCATGGCTAGAGAAAAAAAAAATTTAAACAACCAACAAATAGGAATTTGGGCCACAATCACGAAGCTCATTAAAAATTTACTCATGGTTAAAAGTGTTATTTGGACCATAAAGTGTTAAATGAGCTTTGTTGGCTGTTTTGACTAATTTTTTATTGTGCCCCAAACATTTGTGATAAAATAAATTTCGTGTTTGGCCTCTTGTTTTTCCCAAGTGCGTTTTGTCAATTTTTTTCCTTCAATTTTCTCACAGCTTTGTTTATTTATTTCCTCATCATTAAAATTTTAAAAAAATACTTCCTTTTATTTTTTTTGTAAAAAATTATAACTTCAAATGCATTTTTTTTTTAATTTCATCACCATTAAAATATACTTTCTCTTTTTAAACAATTTAATAATTGTCATATATATAGTTAAATTCTTACATGAATAATTTTAAATGTATGTATTTCATACCAATTTTTTCAATTTTCTCCTTTTTATTTTTCGTATTAAAAAATTTATTTTTCAAAATGCAATAATTTGATATAGTTAGGTATTTATTTAAATCATTTCTTCTAAATTTATGTCAATTTTTTCTCAGTTTTATATTTTTATATTTTTATTTTTCACTATTAAAAATGTTTTAATTTATTTTTCTGAAATTTAATTATTTCAATATAGTTAAATATTTATATACATCATTTCTACTAAATTTTAAACATACAATAATCTTTAAGTAATTTTATTACGTACATTTTTAATAAATTAAATAAAATTTTAAATATTTGCCAAATTATATTATCAAAGCATCTACTATATCTACTCTATATTTTCTGGTAAGTATATCTACTCTATATAATATTTCCTATTTTGATCTCTAAAATTGCATATGTAAGTTACTTTATGTTTTAAAGCTTAAAATTTAACTAAATTAATTAGTTTCTTATTTTGTAATTATGAATTATACTAGTATTTGTTGTGCCCATGCGATGCACGGGTTTAAATTAAGTGATACATATATTAAGTATAATAACTAAGTCATTCTATTAAATGGTCCTATATTAAAAGTTTAGACGATATTCATGCTATCTTGTAGTCCAAAAAGAACCACTCTTTGATGTCACCCTAAAATAAGACATAATATATACACTTCCCTAAGATAATATAGGGGTTTAAACTTGTATATCAAATGTTGCATGGGTTGCAGTACCCTATTTTCAACATGTTAAAATTATAGAAAATCGCATGCATGAAACATAATAACAAAAATCAACATACATAGGAATCTCTAAGATATCACATGTACATATACTTACAAATTCACCCACTAACACCATTTCAATAGTGTCAGTTGACTCAGGGTTGTTCAAAGATGAGACGTGTAACACCCCAATTTTCTGAGTCAAATAACATTTATTTTAAGTTAAAAATAGACATATTTAACTACAACTTATTTCACAATATTAACTTATTTTCACAAAATAAATTACGTCAAAATATAGGTTTAAAGTTCTACTAATAAAATTATTAATTTCAAATTTTTCAGAATAGGGTATTATAAGTAATATAAGTTATACACGCAATATGTTTTGATGTAATTTTTCAAAGAGAAGTTACTATTCATGCATAGTAAAGTTCGTGAATAGGAGAAAATTATTAAGTTTACTATGCGTCATTTGTTTTATTATATTATTTTATTCTTAATAATAATTTATTATACATTATATTATTATATTATTATATTTTACTATGCACAATTCATTATTTTATTATGATTTCTATAATATAAATAGAAGGGGGAGGGGAAGCAGAAAGCATAGCGACAAGAGGGAGAAGAAAGGAGTGGGAAGGAAGAAGAGAGAAAAAAAAAAGAGAGGAAAAAAAATAGTAGGATAATTTCTTAGTATGCTCTGTGGTTACAGTTTTATCTGATCTTTCACAACAGAAAAAAATTATTCTTAGATGAAATAATGTCAAGTGAGTCTCAATAAAATTGTTTGTACGGAGATACTGCCCATAAATACGAGAGTACTATTCACGATACTATTCACAATCACTATTCACGATACTATTCACACGACACTATTCACGAGGTACTGTTCATACGACACTATTCACGGGTACTGTTCATACGGTACTATTCACGGGTGCTGTTTATACGGTACTATTCACGGGTACTGTTCATACGATACTATTCACAGATACTGCTCATACAGACGGTATTTTCACATTATAAAGGTAGATATGGACTATTTCTTGCAAAAATTAACTCATGACTGCTTTATTTATTATATGTAAAATTTTTATGATTTATTTATGATAATTTTATGCTCGTTTTATATTATTATTATTATATGATATGAAAAGAATGAGATTTCCTTTGGCCTTCCTAGATGCTGGCTATAGTAAACCCCTCGACCTTCCTAGATGCTGGTTATCTTAAAGTGACAGCGGTCACGGATTGAGCTCATATCCTTAGAAAAGAGAAGCATACCATTAGCGGTATGTTGAGGGTAGTTATGTTTATAAGGATCTCTCATTAAACAAGTTCAAAATGAATAAGATATTATTATGAATGTTTATGAAATTTTATTTTCGTATGGAAATTTGTGGTCATGATATTTTCCGTGGTCGACACGGCGGAATCACCATTAGTTCGAAAATTATTTTTTTAACCATGTTCATTATCTACTGAGAATTTTAATTCTCACTATATCTATTACGTGGTGGTTTCAGATCCATCCAAGAAAAGTTCAGAGGAAGACTAGCTCCTCCAGGTGTCACAAATTTACAAGACTTGTATGCAGAATAAACTTGTGAATTTCCACTATTGTATATGACCAATGGTCATATGTATTTGTATTAGACTATCATGTTTGTAAGTTTATTAGTTCTGAACTTGATATTGTAATGTAACAATTATCTAGCATAGCTAGGGTGTTACAAGACGCACCAAAGTACATCGCACAACATATACCTTTAACATCTAGCAATCCCACATAGGAGTGATACTCTTGAGTGAGTCATATCGAGCAACCATTGCAGTCATCATCGTAAAAAAAGGTATTGGTTAAAATATTAGAAAAAAATATTAAAATTAGAGTAAACGGTAATTTCTGGATGATGACCACTCAAATGGAGTAGCCAAAAAATTTATAGTGAATTATTAGTAGGGAGGTAATTGATGAAAATAAAAAAAAAAATCATTAATGAGAAATTTAATCAATTAATTAGAGATTATAGTCTGAATTACTGATTAATCAATAATTATGAAATAAATTTGGACTAATTTTGATTTAGTCAATAAGCCACTGAACTTTGAAACAAATAAACTTTTCATAAAAGTGAGGAAAAAAAAATGAAAAAAACGAGTAATAAAAGGTTGATTGAAAGTTATACATTTATGAAAGATTTTATTAGAATAAATATACTATCCAATCTATACATATATTGACCCAGCAAATTTATTAATAAGCCACCAAATTTATCAGTATTGGGTTAGAACTTAGATATATCATAATAATAATTTGATCTCATTTTGAAACAAATTAACGGGTAACAATAATAAGTAAAAGTTAATATCTTTCCTATTTTAACAAATAGAAAAGACAAATGTGGTTAGTTAATGTTAGCGCTGAAAAAGGAATAGTAAAGTTTGATAAAATCTTTTTTTTTCTAATAAATCAATTCAGAATTATTTGATTATATTTAGAAAATCAACATACTTATAAAATTTAAAATATTAATATATAATTAATATAATAAATCCGACCTTTACAATCTTCAATCAATAATTTCCATAATAATTATATTTAATAATTTAATATATTACATAAAAAAATGAATTAATTGATATTTTAAAAAAATTGAAAAAATTGAGATAATAACATATGGTCGTGAATTTAATGCAGAAGGTTTTTAAATATTATATGTATAGATATGGTCACAATTACCTTTGTATGTCTTTGCTCTAACAAATTGGACGACAATCACAAGTTGTTTTTGTCTCTTTATTGTAAGAATTTTTTTGACTTCATCAATAAAATGCCCAAATAAAGTTATTTCCAAATTAATCCTACAAAAGAAAATTACTTATCAGTTAATGTATTAAAAAAAAAAAAGAAATGAATGAGACTCACATAGTTGTATTATATAATTACCTAGAGTTTTTTCTCTAAAAGCTGAGTTAGTGCTGAGTTAGTTATTTTGTTTTGCTAGTTGTAACAGCTTATTTTTCTTTTGCCTTATCCTTTTGGTTCTGTTATTTTTTCATCCTTCTTTAGCTTTAGCTATATATATCAGTTTTAGTTTGTATCAGTGTGGATTCAATAGAGAAATATTATCTTCAATAACTTTCATACAAAAAAGTTTTCTTTTTTCTTGTTCTTGCTGCTATTGCACTTGCTTTCTTTGAGTACCTTTCAACATAGTGCGGTGAGCGTGGAACTCACACAAGTGCAAGAAACTAGATTTTGCAGCAAGGTTTTTTCATTCATCATTCTCGATAAAATCATGGCAGATGATCCATCCCAAAACTATTTCTCAACTACTCAGCCACAAGCTCGAGCCTCCTCTCTAGCAGATGCAGATCTTCAAGCCTTGGCTCAATTGGTTGCTCAGATAAACAATCTCAAGACAGCAACCAGAACGCCTTCCAACCCTCTTTTGGATCCAATGAGCCCCTACTACATCCATCCAGGAGAAAGCCCATCTGTCACTCTCACCACCAAGATCCTTGATAATCAGAATTATCATTCATGGGCTCAATCTATGATTTTTGCTCTTAAATCAAAGAACAAGACTGCCTTCATTGATGGTACTCTGCTCAGACCAAATGAAGGGGATCCAAATTTCTATGCCTGGGACAAATGCAACACCTTTGTAGTATCTTGGATTAAGCAATCCCTGAGTCCAGATATTGCTCAAAGCGTTCTGTGGAATAATGTTGCCTTCGACCTCTGGAATGATCTAAAAAGGAGGTTCTATCAGGGAGATCCTTTCAAAATTGCTGAATTAGAGGAAGACTTATTCTCCCTTAGGTAGGGTGATCTTAGCATTACTGCCTACTTCACTAAACTCAAAGGTATATGGGAAGAATTAGAGAATTTCAGGCCTATTCCTATATGTGGAACAATCTGCACACCCGAATGTGTTTGTGGATTAAAAGTCATAAGGGGTTACAGAAAAGATACCTATGTTGTAAGGTTTCTCAGAGGCCTTGATGAACAATATGCATCAGTGAGGTCTCAAATTATGCTTATGAAACCCATGCCTAATGTAGATGATGCAGTTTCTCTCTTGTTACAACAAGAAAGACAGAATCTTGCACAAGAGGTAATTGAATCCAGAACCCTTCTCACTTCTACAAATCAAGCTGAAGATGGAAACCAAGCCTCACGAGGAAGAGGCAGAGGAATTAGAGGAGGAAGAGGTCGAGGTACTGGAATTGGTAGAGGAAGATCCAAGCTCCTGTGCTCCTTTTGCAACAAGGTGGGACATTTGGTTGACACATGCTACAAGAAGCATGGTCTACCACCCCATCTGAGACAGAAATCTATTAACAATGTCATTGCTGGGTCAGGACTTGATGAAGAAGACAACGCCATATCTCTTTATCAAGAGGAAGAGGACAAATCAGAAATCTCCTTCACTGCAGAACAAAAACAAGCATTGATGGCACTTCTTCAACAACATGGATCACAGAACATTCAAAGTGTATTTTACACTCTCTTCCTCCACACCTAATCCAGGTAAATCCACTGTGTTGGGCTCTTTTTCTTTTCAAGATAATTCATGGATCATTGACACAGGGCCACAACACATGTCACCTATTCCCTTCTATCTTTCCATTCATATAATCACATTAAACATGTGAGAGTAAAGTTACCTAATAATCAGATTATCGCTGAGATTTCTGGAACTGTTTTCTTTTCTGAGACTCTTTCCCTTACAGGGGTCCTATATCTTCCAGAATTTACTTTTAACATAATCTCTGTTTCCTTTCTCATCAAAACTATTGATTGTCAATTTATTTTTTTCAAGTTTGGTTGTAAGATACAGGACTACCAAACTCTCAAGATGCTTGGTGCAACTGATGTCAAAGAAGGGTTGTATACCATTCACAAGACACATCAACAAGCCAAGGTTGAAACCGTTAATAAAGTTCATAGGAAAGATTCCAAAACTGATTTAGCTAGGCTACGACATCTTAGATTAGGTCACATCCCTTATCACAGATTAAAGGTCATGAGACAATTGTACCCTATATTCGATAATATCAATAAAATTGACTATACTTTGCCTTGTGACTCTTGCCACTATGCCAAACAAAAGCGTATACCTTTTCCTAACAGTGTGACTTACTCTAAAAACTGTCTTGATTTGATTCACATAGATATATGGGGACCTATTGCTTTTCCCTCTAAAAATGCACATAGGTATTTTTTGACCATTGTTGATGATCATAGCAGGTATACTTGGGTCTTCTTTATGAAGCTCAAATCAGAAGCTGCACCCTTAGTGAAAGATTTTATCCAAATGATACAAACTCAGTTTGATAAATGTATAAAAATAATAAGAAGTGATAATGGAAAGGAGTTCCAGATGCATGCTTTTTATAGTTCTAAAGGGATATTACATCAGACCTCTTGTGTTGAGACACCTCAACAAAATGGTGTTGTTGAAAGAAAACATCAACATATTTTGGAAGTAACTAGAGCTATTCTTTTTTATTCTTCTGTCCCTAAGTACTATTGGCACCTTGTTGTTGCTTATGCTGTTGACATTATCAATAAATTGCCCAGTTCTCTTCTTTTTAATAAATGCCCTTATAAAATCTTATATCATAGGAATCCAAATTTTATGAACATAAAAGTCTTTGGTTGCCTTGCTTACATTTGTACTCTCAAGTCTCATAGGAATAAATTAGATCCAAGAGCAAAGAGATGTGCTTTTATGGGATATAAACCAGGCACTAAAGGTTTCCTTTTCTTGGATTTAAAGTCAAAACAGTTAATTGTATCAAGGGATGCTTACTTTTATGAACATGTTTTTCCTTTCAATACTAATAACAATGTAACTGACGTTAGGAATAATGATCAAGGGTTACCATTGTCTCACACTTTCAATGATGCAGATATTTTTCCCCAAGACTATTACTTGCATCCATCTACTGCTACTACACCTGAGATTGTTCAAAATGAGGAACAAGATACTATAACTGTCATTAACACAGATTCTGCCCAATTAGAGCAAATGGATGATCAAAATGTTGAAAATACCCACAATCAATTAAGAAGGTCTTCAAGAATTAGAAAACCACCAGTGAAACTGCAAGACTATGAATGTTTGCACTCAAGAACTAAAAATCTACATCCAACTCCTACTAGGTATGCTATATCAAACTATATTGGCTATGATCATTTATCCTCTGCAGACACTACTTTTGCTTTGGTTGTTTCTTCTTTGCAGGAACCATGCCACTATCATGAAGCTATAAATCAATCTTGCTGGAAAGAAGCAGTGAAAGCTGAGTTAGCAGCCCTTGAAAGAAATAAGACCTGGACCCTCACCAAACTACCAGAGGGAAAGAAGGCTATAGGATGTAAATGGATCTTCAAACTCAAACTCAAGCCCGATGGGACAATTGAGAGACACAAAGCAAGACTTGTTGCTAAAGGCTTTACCCAAAGACCAGGTTTTGACTATTTTGATACTTTCAGCCCGGTGGTTAAGATGACTACCATTAGAGTTCTACTTGCAGTTGCAGCAGCTAAACAGTGGCATGTCCAGCAATTGGATGTTGACACTGCATTCCTCCATGGGGATTTGGATGAAGAAGTCTATATGAGGATACCGGATGGGTTGCAGCCAACAGATCCTGGAATGGTGTGTAAGTTGCAGAAATCTCTCTATGGATTGAAGCAAGCTAGTAGGCAATGGCATAGCAAGCTTAGTACCACTCTTACTGATTCTGGATACATTCAATCAAAGGGTGATTACTCCCTATTCACTAAAATAAGAGGGGGTACTATCACTACTATTTTAGTTTATGTTGATGACTTGGTGTTGGCAGGAAATGATCTCAGTGAAATCAATTCCATCAAAGTCCATTTTGCATGATTCTTTCAAAATAAAAGATCTTGGTGACTTAAAGTTCTTTATTGGATTTGAAGTTGTGAGGAATGAGGCTGGTATTATTGTTCACCAAAGAAAATACATGTTGGATCTGCTACAAGAATATGGGATGACAAATGCGAAGCCTGTGAGCACTCCTATTGATTATTCTGTAAAACTTACAAAAGATGGAAGCCCTCCTTTTTCTGATGTCACAGCCTATAGAAGACTTGTTGGAAGAATTCTTTATTTGACTAATACCAGACCAGATATTGCCTTCACCATTGGAAAATTCAGCCAATGCCTTGACTGTCCTACCATTGATCATCATCAAGCTGCCTTAAGGGTTCTTCGATACCTCAAACAATCACCAGCAGCTGGGCTCTTCTTCTCTGCTTCCTCAGACCTTGCCCCTGCGGGTTTTTCTGACTCTGATTGGGCATCTTGTTCTGACACAAAAAGATCAATCTCTGGATACTGTTTCTATCTAGGGGACTCTCTCATCTCCTGGAAAAGTAAAAAGCAAACAACAGTGGCAAGCTCATCAGCAGAAGCTGAATATCAAGCTCTGGCTATGGCTGTTCGGGAAGCTCAATGGTTAAGCTTCATTATGACAGATCTTGGTTTTCCCTTCACCAAACCTATTCCCCTTTACTGTGACAACCAATCTGCCTTGTACATTAGTGCTAATCCTGTTTTCCATGAAAGGACAAAGCACATTGAAATAGATTGCCATATTGTTAGAGAAAAATCTCAATCAGGGCTTATCAAGCTATTACCTATTTCCACAAAAGATCAGCCTGCAGATATCCTCACCAAAGCTCTCTCCCCTTCACCTTTTGGAAGCTGCTATTCCAAGCTTGGCCTATACAATCTTTATACTCCGCGCTTGAGGGGGGGTATTACCTAGAGTTTTATCTCTAAAAGCTGAGTTAGTTATTTTGTTTTGCTAGTTGTAACAACTTATTTTTCTTTTGTCTTATCCTTTTGGTTCTGTTATTTTTTCATCCTTCTTTAGCTTTAGCTATATATATCAGTTTTAGTTTGTATCAGTGTAGATTCAATAGAGAAATATTATCTTCAATAACTTTCATACAGAAAAGTTTTCTTTCTTCTTGTTCTTGCTGCTATTGCACTTGCTTTCTTTGAGCACCTTTCAACAATTATATACAATGATAGCAAATATTATGGAAAATATATTAATGTGCTTATAATATTATATCACATATTGGTAAGTAATAATGAAAATCAACATACAGAAGCTCTAAGATATCACATGAACATATACTCACAAATTTATCCGCTAATTAACACCATTTCAATGGTGTTAGTTGACTCGGGGTTGTTAAAAGATGAGATGCACCAAAGTCGCACAACGCGAAAATCTCCAACAATCCCGTACAGGAGTGATATCCTTGAGTGTGTCACATCGAGCAGTCATTGCAGCCATTGTCATAAAAAAAAGGTTAGAGTTAAAAGATTAGGAAAAAGATAGTAAAATTAGAATAGACAGGTAACTGGATCACTCAAATAGAGTAGCTAAAATATTTATAATAAATCCGTAGGTAACTGATTAAAATTTTTTTAAATAAAAAAAATTAAGAATCATATTTATTAAAGTAAAAAAATATCATGCGTAAATTCGTGTAAATAAACGAATTTTACTGTTAATATTTTTAAGTTATACATAATCACGATATTTACATAATTACGAATTTGAATAATATTTATGTAAAGACTAAAGATCTTTACGTAATCACGAATTTGAATAATATTTTTATTATTAATTTTTGCACAAATAAGCATATTGTTATCCTATCTATTACAAATTGTAAATAAACGTATCCAATTTATTAAATGTAAACATTTCGTATCAAAATATTATTCAAATTCGTGATTATTCCTGATGATTTTGTAAAAAATATATCAAATGTATATAAAATGTAAACATTCTGTTTCTTATCTATTGTCTACTATTTTATGTGAGATTTTTCACCTTTTTAATTAAATCAATTCAAATCATCATTTTAATTCAGTAGATAATATCTCCTATCATGATTGCATTCAACTATAAAATTGATAATAATTTTTTTTTTAAAAAAAATTAAAAAATTAAAATTTTTTAGAAAATGATATGTGACAAGAAATTAATGTAGAAGGTTCACAAATATTATATGTATAGATCGATTAGTCTCTATAAAATAAAAAAACTTGAAATCACTCCTTTTAATATACTTAATTAAATCAATATAATCCCTAGCTACAAATAATGATTTTGACTTTGCTTGAAATTTAATTGATTTATATATAGCGTGAAATTATTTTATGCACTTGATATATAATATGATAAGAGTGTAATGATTTAATTTAAATAACTAAAAATGCATGCATAGTTATAAGTTTATTGTGCAAATAATTTTTATCCCATAATCATATGCATGATTATTTTTAATTTAAATATATTTTATTCAGAACTTTTAAGTGTATATTTTGAGTGTGTTTATTTGTTTTATACTAACAATTGTCAATTATGTTTACTAAAGAAATGTGGTTAAAAAAATAGAATATTAAAAACAAAAAATTGAGAAGAAGTGTTTTATTTTAAAAAAACATAGGGGACAATTTGAAAAGGTTAGAAGAAAGATACGAACCCTTATTCCCCTCAGCTAAGTTGGAGCATTATGGGCAGAGTGTGGACACTACATGGTTGTATTTTATAATTCTAATAAACCTAAGGGGAGTTCTACTTTGAAGACATAAAAATTGTCTTCATCATAAAAAAACCAATAAGAAGATAGATACCTTATGCAATATACCATACACTTAACATTTTGGGTGCGTTTATTATAACATAATCTAGATTCAGAATCCTATGTAGAAAAAAATTAAGACAATCATATGTGAAAGCTTTTTAAGAAGATGTGAGACATATTTCTGAGAACATGTAAGAAGGCTATCGGAGAAGTTCTGCAATATCTGTAAGAAGCATTTCTAGGAAAATGACTTTTCTGAGAAAGTCACTTTTTCTTAGAAGGTAACCCTTCTCAGAAAGCCTATCTTCTGAGAAAGCCTTAGAAGACAAAGTTTTTCAGAAAGTTGTCTTAGAGGTTCTTTGAGATACCTCTGAGAAAAGTTAGTTGTCAGAAGCTTAGTCAGTATATGAAACTGAGAAAGAGAACAAAACATATCTCAAAAGTCTCTCAAAAGGCTACAAAAGTTTTGGTTCTCAGAAGGCATCCTTCACTTAGAAGGCGGCTTCTCTCAGATGGGATTTTGCTTAGAAAACACAATTCTATGAGAAAACACAGATATCTTAGAAGGCATCTCTCTAAAAATAGCACAACTCTCTGAGAAAGCACAAATCTCTTAGAAGACATCTCTCTCAGAAAGATTGTAGTACAAGCTCTCAAAAGGACCAGGGACTCAGAAACCAAGCTCATGAGAAGCTGCCTCAATAGAGGCACGTCAGCAAGTCTCGGTATTTGTGCCCAACGACTATATCAATAAAAAACCTATAAAATGGGGACTTTAACAAGAAAATGAGCTGCTAGAGCTTCCATAATGCTAGAAAAACTATATATGATATAGTTGCAGCATCAAAAGATCAGAATGAGTTACTCAAAGAACATGAAGAACAAATTTTTTCAACTCTTAGTTCTTCAAAACTCTTGAACATCATAAATGAAATTATTTTCTATATGTAACGAGCGTTACCTAGGGGCTCCTTTACGAGATGGGTTGGTGGTGTTCCGAGTTGGTGAGCAAGGGAGGCGCCTCCTCCGACTCCGTCTGCTCCGACCCCGCCCACTCCGACTCCGCCTGGTCCGACTCCGCCTAGTCCGACTCCGCCTGGTCCGACTCCGAGGGACGGGGGGTGGTGACCTGCAAGAGCCTCCGATGCTTAAGTCAGTAATGGATTAAGATAGAGAGAGTGAGTGGAGGATTGAAGATTACCTTGGGAACAGTGTCATCCACCCTTATTTATAGTAATTTATTATGGGCCAGGGCTGCACTAATTTAGGAGTGTCTGGCCCATCCAAAAATCTGCCTAGCTGACTCAGCCCTAGTTCTTGGGTGATTCTAGAAGGGTGATTGGTGGTCCATCCATGATGAACTCCCTTGCTGACTCAGCCCTAGTTCTTGGATGCCGCTGACTTAGCCCTAGTTCCTGGATGATTCTAGAAGGGTGATTGGTGGGCCATCCAGGGTGAAGTGGGGCCAGGGAGTTCTCAGGGTTGTGACTAATCCCAAGGTCCCTGAGTGAATCCGACCTCGTGGAGGTGCTAGAGGTCCTAGTTCGTGGGCGAGCTAGGCTCTGAGGGGAGTGGATGTTCTAACTTTGAGGGGATGTCCTTGGTCAAGTCAGGAGCTTGTCCCCAGGTCCTTACTAGCTTCGAGGTGGAGCGGGATCCGACCTCGGAGGTGTTGCTGCCGAAGCCGGACGTCCCGGGGATGAGTCTGGTCATTGCGGGAGCCTTTGGTTATGTCGGAGTTGGAGGTCTAAAGGTTACTAGCTCCGAGGTGGAGCGGGATCCGACCTCGGAGATGTTGCTGTCGAAGTCGGGCGTCTCGGCGATGAGTTTAGTCATCGCGGGAGCCTTCGATCCTGACGGAGTTAGAGGTCTAGAAGTTTATCCCGTAACACTATATTAGATAAAATTTCTCAAATCTTATATTCTTATTCTTTAGCATAGATAATATCTTTGTTTTTGCAAGTTGTGAATAGGAATTATTCAAGGACATCTCATGTTTTTTCATATCAATAGTACTACATGTACATCAATATATAATCCATCAACTATCCATCAAGCAATATATCATTTTGGGTCCACCATTTTAAACAATAATTCAAAAAACGTACACATCTCTCTCACTCTCCTAAAATGCACGTGACACACACTCTCCCTTAAATCTCTCCGAAATCTTTAACCCAGATTATTTGAAAACCGAAAGAGGAGATTTGGAAAGAGCAAAACAAAACTTAGCACACAAGAGAAAATTTTGTTTCAGTAGATGCACAAAAACCTTACATGGATTCAATCATGGAGCACACATCCCCTAATATTTGGTCTAAGGAACGAAGGCACGCATTCGAGCGAACCACATCCTCCCGGCGGACGAACTGTTGCGCGCCGCGCCGCCTCATCGCGACACACATACTCCTCGCACCAAACAACCTCATCGCACCTAAACTTGAGCACACGGTGTGCTCCATCTTTCACGCTTCTCAATCGGCGCACACATTTTGTAGGCGGAGGCGCCCTTCCTAATCCGTCGAGGCAGCGACCTTTGGCTTTCTGCCTGCGATTATAGGTTAGCGATTTTCATTCATACTTTGTCTTGATTCTGTTTTCGTTGTCTGGCTCTGTTTGTGATTCATGTTATGTTGAGTTTCTTGCTGCAATTTTGTGTTCTTGTTGTTGAGTTTCATGTTGCGGTTGGGTTTCTTGTTGCGATGTGTGTTCTTTGCCGTGTTTGCATGTTCTTTGGAACTTAGTTTCATGTTCTTTGTTGCGGTTTGTTTGCATGTTGTTGTGTTCTTGGTGTTCTTGCTGTGTTTGTGATGTGGGTTTCTTGCTCATCCTTGTTTTTTTTAATCAACTTGTTAATAGTTGTACCTAAAGGAAAAAAAAATAACTCGTTAACATTTTGAAAATAAAATTATATGAATTTGTGTCATTCCCTTAGTATAGAATGTGTGCTATAAGATATATTAAACATGATAAATTTTAAATAAAAAACTCATTACGATATACCATTTACCCTGACATATTATCGTTAACATTTTGAAAATAAAAAATAACATGAATGTGTGTCATTCTCTTAGTATAGGATGTGTGCCGTTACTTATATGAGTATGTGTGCTATAAGATATATTAAACATGATATATTTAAATAAAACAAATACATGTGTGCGTGTAATGTGTTCCATATTTCAGTGTTGAATGTGTGCTACTATATACATAAGTATGTGTGCTATAAATAATGAACATTATTAATTATCGAAGCAAAACTAACACTGTGTAATGCCATTTACCTGCTTCATATTGTCACTTATCGAGTCGTCCATGTCGACATTTCTTCATCAAACGTCTTTTTTTTGTGTAAACTAACAATTTGGTAGATGAAATTGTGTGATGCAGAAATGATTGTGGATGATTTATAAAGTTTTAAATTTGTGCACCTATGCCCATTTAAATTAAACAAAATAAAAAACAAATAATAACGGTAATATCTTCATAATATTGCAAAATTCTCGGACTCATATCTTTGAATTGGTCAAAGAAATAAAATCGACATTATTAATAGCCGCGGTTTGTGTTACACGCGCGGACCATCATTTGGAATACTCATTGATGGATATGTGATGGATAAAATCTTGATGTACCTCTATCATTTCTCTTTTTTCATAGTCCTTGAATATTTGTTTGTAAGTGCTTTAAGCACACTTTAGCTTGTAAAGGCTAGGGAAAGACTACTTGTAAAGTCTCATGGTGAGTGAGCAATTTCTGAGTTTGAAGAATATATCAACTCAGAGAAGCCTGAGAAGGCTTCGAGAGGAAGAATATCGTGGCTTAGAGAATATCGTGTGGAGCCTGAGAATGCTTCGAGAGGAAAGAATATCTCGGCTTATCCTTAGAAGGCTTGAGGAAAGAATATCTTGATGGAACCTGAGAAGACTTCGATAGGAAAGAATATCAAGAAAGTCCTTAGTTGTTTCTAAGGTAAGGAAGTCCCCCTCTACTGTGAGGCGGCAATGAAATCCTTCTCAAAAAGAGTTGAGAATGTGATGTGTCTGAGAAGGCAATATAAGAATAATATCTAAATCTCAACTAAGGGTTGAGGACTGGAGTAGACAGTTAGGTCGAACCAGTATAAAATTTCTCTGTGTAAATCTTTCTATCCTTATCTTTTTAAATTCAGCAACATATTTCCTATATGATTTTATTTATAAACATCTTTTGAAATAAACCAAGTTTCTAAGAAATCTTATAAAACTTCTGAACTAAAGTGTCAGAAAGCATTACTTTAGTTTCTTAGAAACTAAAGTTTTTGAGACTAACATATGAATACATGATGCTTCCTAAATAAGACTCCATTCATTTTTTTTACGAGTCAAAATGTTTATGAAAGCTATCTCTAACATAAGATTTCATATGATTTACACATAATATATTTTTCATATGCTTGGTTCTTGAAACACTCGATTTAGAAAAGGTTTCAAAAAATATTTTATATCACATGCTTTCTTATCAAGAAAGCTGAACCAACTCAGAAACCATCTAGAAAGCTGCTAAACTTTAATGTCTTAGCATTTTGAATTCTCTTTACGCGTTCATATAAAGATGCATGATCATGTGATTTATTAATTTTAATCAATCACACAAGAGAAACTCTCTGAATAAGTTTCTTGCTATAAACATGATTTGAACCAAGAAAGAAACATACTCAGAAACCTCTAAGAAAACTTCTTTATATTTTAGGTTTTGGAGTTGATTATACCATTCCAATTCTTGCAGAAAACTATCCAGAAAACGATCGAATATCTGAAACAGATTTTATTGTCTTGTAACATTATCAAAGAATGATAGTATAGTGACCGAGTAGAAAAAACTATAATAAAATTTGAATATATTTCTAGGTCAATAATATTGTACCTTGAAAAAATTCTTACTAAATCTTTATACATCTCATCATCTATAAAATTTTGGGTTTTGAAAAAGTGCAAAATGAGGAAAGTGTTAGTGATTATATATAATATGAATAATCGTAATATGTTTTGGATTGGAATGCTTACAATCATAAAAAGAAATTTTTACCTATAGAATGCATATATTGCAGATATTAACTTACATATTCACATCATATTGTCAACTAATTTTAGGAATGAAATATAAATAAAATTATTATCACTGACAACCTAAATAATAGATAATTAAATTTTGTGGAAAACTATATATATATATACCTTGATTACATGATTATCACGCGAAGAGGTTACATCTCCGAGTTTTCTAGTACAAAATAAATAAATAATTCAAAATTTGTTAAAGTTGATGTAGAAATTTATAATAAGATTATTATATAGGTTAATGTGGATTTTTAATGTAGCACAATAAAACAAAGATTATATATTGTTAATTAATAATTGTCTTACTGTTCATTCATTTGGGACAATAACTTCATCCCTTTTATCATCTTCCAAAATTGTCTCTTATCTGCCACTATTATATGAAATTTCAACCTAGAGAATAAAATCTTTAGATGATGAACCTATCATATCAAATTTTAAGAGTTAGTGTAAAAAATAAAGAAAAAAGAAACATGAATAAATAATCATATTGTACATGTAAATTGTTGCCTTGTTATCAATTGTATTGATTGACATAAAGGATTGCTCATCCTTCCAAGTATTCCATAACTTGCTAAATCTTTCCTCCTACATATGGTAATAATTGTAAATTTATTTATAAGTAAATAAATGAATTTGGTAAAAGAAATTTTACTTACTTCTTTGATAAAGTGCATGTGTCTAAATTACTCATCTTTAGATCCCGACATAAGTGATAAAGTTTCTGAAATTTTGTATTATCTGTAGATGAAAAGAACACTAATGTTAGTTTATATTACGATGCAACAATGTAGGTTCATGTGAAGAATTATTTTATGAATTAACTCAATCGTTTCATACTAATTTCATTGGAATATTGTGTTGGATGTTTGATTAATATTTACATTGGGTGGATTCACTATTTGAAGAATTATTTTGATATAATAGAGAAGTGAAAATATTTATAAATTAACTCAATCGTATTTAACAAACCTGATGGTGCAACGTTAGCACTTGTGCTTGTTGCAATGGTATACATTGCATTTTGTGTTCGTCTTTGAGTATGAAGTTGATGTAGTAAATCAAGAGTTGTTACAACATTTTTGTTGTTGTCTGGAAGAACTTCTGAAGGTGGTGGGGGCGGCTGTGGTGGTGGAGGATATGGTGGCAGTGGTGGTGGATTATATGGTGGGGGGTAGGGATGTGATGAGTATGGTGGTGGTGGGTCTGGAGGTCTCCATCATAGATGATGGGGGAGGCTTCCATTGTTGAAGCCATATGCATTATCATAAAGTGGGAAAGAATTTAGTGATAGTTGTGTTGGTTGATATGGGTTGAAGGTGGGTTGCTGTTGGTGATGGAATAATTGATTGGGTAAAGGGATGATCATGATGCTGGGAGGGTGAGATTAAGATGAAAGCACCAAATTGATAGGAATTAAAATTAAAAACTACACTTTCTATCTAAGAATTCTAAGAAATTACTCTAAATGGATAAAAGTTAAATTTTTTTTTCTTTCATTGATTATCATAAAATGCCTAAAAGAGCTACATATATAGTAAATCCTAATAATTCTAGAACATTCCTAATACCTATCCACTATTTAGAATATTCCTAGTAAATATTCTTTCTTATCCATAACAAATACTATCCATCTAATTTAACTAATTCTAATATCTATCAGAAGTCTACAACTTTCACGTCTTCTTGTCAAATAATGTTCTATGTGCTTTGCACTAATTGAATATCTTTGTTGTCTATCATATTGTCTTTGCCTCTCCATTGATAGTAATTTTTCACTATAACAAATTTATCAATAAAAAATGACTACATTAGTTTCTAAAACAAATAAAAATACGCAATTTTAAAAGAAATTAATTTCCATCATCACCTTTTAAAAATCTAAAAGTGAAAGAGTGAGAAGTTAGTAGAAATAGAAGCATTTGTAGGATTAGATTGCATTTAAATTCAATTTGTCTGGATAATGTTGATACATAAATAACTAAGTTAAATTTTAAATTTAAATATATAGTCTAAGATTTTGCTTGATCGAATCTTTATTTAACAAATCTTTAATTTTAATTCAATTTTTTTTAAACTGAACCTAAAATTAGTCTTTCTTATAATAACTAACTTGAAATTTAAAATTCAAAGTCTAAGGAAACAATTTTTAATTTAAAATCCATCTAATTTTTAAACTTTTATCATAAAATTGTGGGCCGACTTGAATTATTTATGTGATAAATTTTAATCACACTAATAATACTTAGGGTAAACCCCAAATCGGTCCTTGACAATTTTAAGGATGGACAAGGTAGTCCCTGACATTGAAAAGGTGACAACTGAGTCCCTAATATAACAATGTCATTTTTCAGACATCCGTTCGTCCCTAAACGGATTCCGTTAGACATGACAATAAATAGCCCAAAATGGTCCTGACAATCAATAAATAACTCTAAATGCCCCCTAACATTTTTACCACGCTGGACTGTTTAGTTCCCTAAAATATGAATTTGTATGTGTCCACTACCTTAAATTAGGAGGTGTAGCCTTACTGAAAATAATTTTGGATGTGAATCAAATTAATATTTCCTTTTATTACTTTTATCCAAATAAATGAAAAAACATAAGACAAAAATTCTAAGCATGAAGTACCCAAGTTTAATCACAATGATGAATATATTATGTCTTCTGACTTTGATTATAATGTTGCATTTAGAGGTTTTTTAATCGTAATTTAGATTACAAATAACTATTATAGCACATGCATTGCTCATACTACTAACATAATATCATTGTAGCAACATTACTTTATAAAAGGGCTAATTCTGAAGGCTTCGAAAGACATTTGTCGAAGTGGTTATATTTGACCAAGAAAGATAAATAATTGATATTCCAAAAGATCTATGTGAATGATACTTTTAAAGTGGGGCAATTATTTTAAAGACTAGAAGATCTTATAAATTGCATTTAGTTTTGTTGAAATATTGATCACAAAACATTTCATATTCTTTCTTATTTCCTAGGAAATGAGGGAAATAATAGCAGTGAGTTTTTGAATCTTGGACAGATATGTATTCATATTTTAGGGGACTAAACTGTCCAGCATGTTAAAAATGTTAGGGATCATTCAGAGTTATTTATTGATTGTCAGGGACCATTTTTGGCTAATTATTGTCACGTCTGACGGAATCCGTTTAGAGACAAACGAATGTCCGAAAAATGACATTGTCAGGGACTCAGTTGTCACTTTCTCAATGTCAGGGACTACCTTGTCCATCCTTAAAATTGTCAAGGACCGATTTGAGGGTTTACCCGAATACTTATAAATATTTCAAATGATTTATATGCAATCGTAATTAACTTTTAAATTTTGAATTTTAGTTAATTTTTAAAACTTAAATTTCGTTAGTTGTTTATTTAAGTATTATATTACTTGATGTCATTGTATTTTTTTATATTTTAGATATTTAAAAATTCGACCGAGACCACCGTGCTCCGTTGGTACCAAATTATATTTACTTTAGTATATATTAATAGGTTCAATATACAATTGGGTACCGGTACCCAACAAAAATATTGGGTACCGAATAAATCCCCAAAAATTTGTGTATAAATAAATTATCAATTAAATTATTTATTAAGTCAAATATTAAAAAGTTAAATGAATGATTAAATTTTAACCATAAAAGGGAGAGATTAGTCTAGAGAATCAATGTAGTGAAAAAATAAGTAAAATAGGGGAGAGAAATTATTGGAGATAATCAAGGTGCTGAAAAATAAGTAAAATAAAAACTAATAAAAAAGAGGTAGTTTTTCAAATGATCACTCCTATTTTTATGAGAATTACAAATTTAACCATTAAGTATATTTTATAGAATATGAAACTAATAAAATTTGGGGTAATTATGGAAGAAATTTATGAACAAATGAAGATAAATTTGAAAAAAAAAAATGTGACCAAGGAAGATAGTTAAAGTGCTCCAGCCCCTTTATATAATAGTATAGATTTTAATTTTCGAATTCTGAATTGTTAAACAGGTGAGGTTAGATTTAAAATATAGAAAAATAATTTTGTTTAAAAAAAAGCGTATGAAGACTGTCGGAAATTGAAAAAAGTATTTAATGGAAATTGCCGAAAAATCGTTGGAACATTGAATGAATTTTTAAAAAAAAAAACCGCTTAAAAAACGTTGAAAAAGTGAACGAATTTTTTTATTAAAAACCGCCTAAACCCTTCGTAATAGGGGAGATTTTTTTCATAACCCGACCAAAAACCGCCGGGAAGGCAGTATAAAATTAATAAGTTTGAAAATTCACTTATCAGCGATTTTCGATTTTTTACCTGCCACAAACCGTTGGTTATTTTTTACGGGATTTTTCAAAAAAGTACGGCTTCTTTTTAAAATTTGCCATAGAAAAACTGGCAAAACTAATACAAAATCATCGTAAAAATCGTTAAAAAAAAAAACTCTGCATTTCTAGTAGTGTATTCAATATTTTTCATTTGTTCTGTGCTCTACCATGAATTTTAACAATAGATGTACACCATAAAATCAGTCACCATATGTAATAATTCAATTTTTTAAAACTATTAATACGATTTTTAAAATGTTGGATTGATGTATAATATTAAAAGTTGAATTAATAGTTTTAAAATAATAATGTTTGTTGTACAACAAAAAAACGTCCAACTAGTATTCAACGTGTGTTATACATAATACGTAATGTGTGTCATTATGTATAGCACACGTACATATGACACACATTACATATTATATTTATATATAGTACACGATGAATACTAGTTGAATATATTTCTGTTGTACGATAAACATTACTGATTTTAAAAAGATTAATTATTGTATATAATAACAAATAATGACTGATTTTATAATGTAAAAAAATTATTTCTCTTATACATAGTTTGGATTGTGACTGGTTGCAATACGATGGTATATGAACATAAGATAGACAGAGATATTGTGTCCTTCTATATCTCAGGACAGTATGTCCTACTGGGAAGCTGGTACACTAATTAGTGAACACGGTGTCTAATTTGACACTGTGTTAAAATGACAAAAATATCCTTTGTTTTTAAAAAAATTACTCCAAATAATAATTAATACAATATTCATAATTATAATAATATTTTCAATAATAAATATTAAAATAATAGTGGAATAATAATAATTATTTCTATTATTTATATATTTTTATAATAATTATAACTATTTATTATTATTTAAATTTATTATTATTGTACTAATGATTATAATTATTACTATTATAATAATAAGAATAATAACAATTGTAATAAAGATTACAATAACAATAGTTATTATTATAATAATTAAAATTAATCATAGTATTAATTATAATTAATATTAATATTTAATGATAATTAATAATAATACTATTAATATTAATAATAAAAATATTATATATAATAAAAATATTAATTATAATTAATGTTATTAATAATGACAATATTAATTATAACTAATATTAATTTTAATAATTAATAATAATATTAATATTATTATTATGACTATTGATAGTAATAGTATTATTAATAATAATAGTAGTATTAATCAATGATAATAATATTAATATTGTAGGGAGAGAACTGTAATATTTTTAGAAATGAATATCTTGTTTTATATATCCAAACACAAAACAATACTATTAAGAGATAAGTTAGTTATTGGGTTTGTTTGATGTATTAGCCCAATCTTGTTTTCTTTCTTTCTTGGTTTTGGTTCTTGGTATTTTCTTGGGTTAGTTAGGTTTGGGCTTCTGCTTTATATAAGCCCTTAGTGTTTGTGTGTTGTAAGTTGATCCAATATTGAATACAAAGTGTTATTCTGTTTTAGGGTTTCTATTCTTACATATAGAGACTTCTTCTTCTTCTTTTCTTTCATTAATCAACCCTAGATGCCATTGCTATTTCTTTCTTCTCTTCTGTCCAACACATAGAAACGCTTTAGTTCATTTTTGTTACATGGTATCATCGGCCGGGCGATTCTAATGGTCGCCTCCGCTATCAATCCTACTGCTTTTGCTCCGAAGCAATTCGCCACCGCCATCCCCAACAAACTCCAAGAGGGGAATTTTCTTGCCTGGCGTCATCTTGCGCTCACAACTATCAAAGGGCAGAAACTAGAAGACTACTTGGATAGTTCAAATGTCCCACTCCGATTTCTCTTCGATGAATTAACTAAGAATCTTCTCTCTGTAAATAGATTTGCTACTGATAATTGATGCCTTGGCATTTTTAGTTAAATCTTAGTTTAATTTTCAATAAATTGTGTCAGTTTTATTATTATTATGTGTGGTGTTAGATTAAGTTATTTAGTTTAGAAGAAATTGAAATTTCCTGGATTATATTACGTTTTGGTATTGTTTTAGTGTTAATTTCAGGAATTGTTGTAGTAAATGGTGCTGGAATAAAATGTGGCGTATTTTCAACGCCTCAAGGTTCAATTTCACGCACGCCTCGTGCCTGAAGGACGCTCAGTGCCTCACAAACAGAACTGAATTGAAGAAATTATTCAAACTCAAGCGCCTCGCGCCTAGCTAGCGCCCTGCGCCAAGCAAGATCAATACCCCTGGCGTCGCGCGCCAGGCGTCAACGCCTCATCTTCCAGATGAGAGTGAGCTTCTGAGTTTCAGGCGTTTAGCGCCCCTCTCCCGCATCGCGCCCGATCGTTCTTCTGCTTAAGGCGCCCCGCGTTACTCCAGCGCCCGGCGCCCAGGGACCTTCTTTCAAGCCCAGCGCCTCGCGCCTGACCCGCGTCCCGCGCCCGAGGAATCAGCTCCATGCCGCGCCCCGCGTCAGTCACAGCGCCCCGCGCCAGTGGACCATGCGCCTGGATAAACTGGGAGCATCACACCTCAACTAATTCCTAAAATTGTGCTATAATTTAGGATCATTTCAAATGGAAATCTTTCATATCCTTTCCAGTTTATCTTTAAACTTAATTCCCTTTGTTTTAGGGATAGGAACAATTTGAATTCTATGAATATTTGATTTTAAATAGGACTAGAATGCAAGTTTAGAATCATCTATTATCTTATCTTTTGTTATATCTTTTGTTTACGTACTCCTGGTTATTTTCATAAATAAATTCAGTTATTCGTTCTTCAAAATGTCTTTCAATTTTTATGCTTTGTTTTCTTTAATTATGAGCAACTAAATTCTTTGTTAGGGTGAGGGGGATCGTATTACTATGAATTAATTTTATGTTTGTGAACCTTTGAGTTTTATTAATTCAATTCAAGCAATTACCCTATTTGTATTGTGTTGTTCTGATGATTGGAAAATCACTTTTCAACTTATCTTGGATTTATGTGTTTATTTCGGAAAATAAATTTGTGAATTAGCTTAAGGGAAATTGCCAGAAGAAAGATTAATATCTAGGAATAGAATCAAGATTTTTGTGAACTTTGAATCAGTAACAAAATTTTATCTTTTCTTTTAAATGATTTGATCAAGGGATTGACTAATTGTTCTTAGAAAAAGTGTTAATTTACCAAGGAATTGGAATTGACAACTTAAGATTCGTTCATTGAATTGAGGTTTTAAAATACAGAGGCAAGCAATTGTTTTATTAACTTCAGAGAATACGTGAACCCAATACCCTAACCTTTCGTTCATTGAATTTTCATTAACTTTTTACTGCATTTTTACATTCTACGGTTCTTTCATTAACGTTTTACTTTTATTCATCAAACTCTCTTTGGTTTGTCTAATTAGAAATCTCCTTTAACAAATTTTTGTTCGGTTCTTTAATCCTCGTGGGAACGATACCCACTCACCGTGATTTTTATTACTTGAACAATTCGGTACACTTGCCGATAACCTATCAATAATAATGTGTTTTTGAGTTTTTGCCTGATATTTGCATTGTCAAAAATGTCAGGCTACCAGGCGCCCTCTCCTCCAAGGAAAGCTTAAATATGAAACATATCAACTTGAAGAGGTTTACATTCCTAAATCCAATAATTGTAATTCCTCCCCTGTTCTTTACATTGTTAATGTGTCTACATATAATACTTGGCATAAACGCTTAGGTCAATGTAATAAGAGCATTGTTGATTGTGTGCTCAAACTGTGTAATATGTGTGCTGCTGATGTTCTTTTGAATAAAACAGTTTGTGAAGTTTGTTGTATTTCAAAATCGCATCAATTGCCTTTTTCTCAGTCTCAAACTTCTTACATTGCTCCGCTTCAATGTGTTTATGCTGATGTGTGGGGTCCTACCCAAGTTATTTCAAACCTTGGTTTTCGTTATTATGTTTCTTATGTTGATCCTTTTTCAGGATATACTTGTTTATATCTTTTAGAAAATAAATCTCAAGTTTTCAACTCTTTTATTCAATATAAAGCTTTTATTGAAAAACAAACAGGTTTTCCTATAAAAAATTTACAAACTGATCATGGGACTGAATTTAAATCTATAATATTTACTGAATTCTTAACTACTAATGATATTTTCCATAAATATTCATGTCCTTATACTCATCAACAGAATGGGAAAGTTGAGAGAAAACATCGTCATATATCAGAAATGGGGTTATCTCTTCTTGCTACTGCTACTCTTCCTGTGAAATATTGGGACAATGCTTTTATTTCTGTTGCGTATATTATAAATAGATTTCCTTTTGCTTCTTTAAATCGTCAGTCTCCTTTTGAAGTTATTTTTTCTCAAAAACCGGATTATTCTTTTTTAAAAGTTTTTGGGTGTGCATGTTATCCACATTTGAGACCCTATAATCAACATAAATTGGATTATAGATCTCAAATGTGTGTTTTTCTTGGATATGCACCAAATCATAAAGGATATCAATGTCTTTCATCTTCAGGGAAAATATATGTTGCAAAATATGTTGTTTTTGATGAAAATATTTTCCCTTATAAAACTCTTTTCTCTGATCATATAAAATATAGCGATACCTCTACCTGTGATAATGTTGTTGTACCTATTATATGTGTTCCTAATCAAACTTCACTTGATAGTCCTGTTTCCCTTATTAGCCAAGATCAAATTGATATTTTACCTATGGAAAATGAAATCTCCACTTCTGAGGGGACTGATAATGCTAATCATATCACTGACACTACTCAAGACTACCAGGTAACCTCATCAACTACTTCTTTTGATCCTATTGCTTTTGTAAATAATTCTCATACTGATTCTAGTCTAAATTTTCATTCCATGATTACAAGATCTAAGTCTGGGATTTTTAAACCAAAGAGTTATGCTGCTATTGTCAAAAGTGTCCTTGATTTGGCTAATTCCTTCCAATAACTATGACTCAAGTTTTGAATGTTCCTCATTGGAAACAAGCAATTCTTGAGGAATATAATGCTTTAAAAAATAATCAAACATGAGTTTTAGTGCCAAAGCAGCAGGATACTAAGATAATAGGCAGTAAATGGGTTTTTGCTATTAAAAATGATCAATCTGGAAAAATCATTAAATATAAAGCTCGCTTAGTAGCAAAAGGGTATAATCAAGTTGAAGGAATTGATTTTGATCAAGTTTTCAGTCCTGTAGTTAAACCTGCTACTATTAGGATAATTTTAACTATTGCTCTTTCTAAGGATTGGACTATAAGGCAGTTAGATTTTAATAATGCCTTTTTAAATGGTAAATTGACTGAATCTCTATATATGGTTCCTCCCCTGGATTTGAACCTTCAAATTCAAATCTGGTCTGTAAATTACAAAAAGCAATTTATGGCTTAAAACAAGCCCCTAAGGCTTGGTATTTTACTCTCACAGCAACTCTTCAGAAATTTGGCGTCAAATCAACCATTTCTGATAGTTCTTTATTGTGAAAGTTACTCCTTCTACTACTGTTTATATATTAGTTTATGTGGATGATTTGCTTATAACTGGAATCTGTCATCTTACTGTTACTAATATCATTCATCAATTAAACTCTGTTTTCACTCTTAAAGACATGAGCAAGTTGAATTATTTCCTTAGCATAGAAGTTTCTTATCCAACCTCTCTAAAACTGTTTTTTTAAATCAGTCTAAGTACATTTATGAACTTCTTCAAAAAGATTCTATGCAAGGTTCTAATCCTATGCCTACTCCCATGGTCTCAAATTCAAGATTATCTGTTGTGGGTGATGAATATTATTGTGATCATACTCATTATAGGTCAATTATAGGTGGTTTGCAATATGCAACCCCTACAAGACCTGATATATCTTATGTTGTAAATAAGGTTTCTCAATTCATGCATAAACCATTGCAGTTCCATTGGTTGGCTGTAAAACGTATTCTTAGATATCTCTCTGGTACACTGCAGCATGGTTTATCATTTTATTCTAATACTGATTTACGTTTGTTGTCCCTTTCAGATTCGGATTGGGCCTTTGACATTGATGACCGAAAATCAACCAGTGGCTTTTGTGTTTTTCTGGGTCCGAATCTCATCAGTTGGAATAGTAAGAAGCAACATACAGTCAGCAGGTCTAGTACTGAAGCAGAATTCAGAAGTCTTGCTGCATCTATGGCTGAATTAAGGTGGATCCAATCTCTCTTAAGTGAAGTCTGTCAAGTCCACCTACATTATACTGTGACAATCAAAGCACATTAATGCTCTCAGCTAATCCTATTTTACATCCAAGAACTAAGCACTTTGAACTAGATTTGTATTTTGTTAGGGAGAAAATCACTCAAAAACAAGCTCATGTAATACATATTCCTTCAACTGATCAAATTGTAGACATTTTGACAAAACCCCTTTCTGCTAAAACTTTTCATCATTTTAGAGACAAACTTAGAATTTCAACTCATGAGATTCTATGTTTTGGGGGGGGGGGGGGGGGGGGAGGGGGATGTTAAGAGATAAGTTGGTTATTGGGTTTGTTTGATGTATTAGCCCAATCTTATTTTCTTTCTTTCTTGGTTTTGGTTCTTGGTATTTTCTTGGGTTAGTTAGGTTTGGGCTTAGTTAGGTTATTGGGTTAGTTAGTTAAGTTGATCCAATATTGAATACAAAGTGTTGTTCTGTTTTAGGGTTTTGATTCTTACAAATAGAGATTTCTTCTTCTTCTTTTCTTTTATTAATCAACCCTAGCCACCATTGCTATTTCTTTTTTCTTTTTCTCTTCTGTCCAACACACAGAAACACTTTATTTCATTTTTGTTACAAGTACATAACACATTGTTATATCTTATGTATTCAAACATAAAACACTACATAACAGAATGTCATGTCTATGTACACCATTGTCTATGTTATAGTGTCTAATCCATTTATGACTCATCCATCAAACACAACCTTAATTCACTGTTCCATACATAGATGCTCCAGGTACAAAGTGTAATGTCTAGCAACCTAGAAGCAGAGCAAGGAACACGTGCAATGCTTGTTAATCATTAAAAATTAATTAGCATGGTACATGAGGGGATATTAAAATATTGGAGAATAGTATTTTGAAACACTTATAAATAGAGTCATTTGGCTTGCCTCTTGGATCATCGAAGCAACAAGCTTTAGAAAGAAAATAAAATACATTTGAGTGTTTTTTTTGTGAGTGGGAGTTGTATTAATAGAGAGTGTGAGTAAATCTTAAAGAGCGTGGGGTGTGTGTATACACTTCAGGAATATTTTTGGGTATCACCTCTATTACTCCTTGGTACTATAAAAGGGTAGTATTTGAATAGGAGGGATCTCACTGGGATACACTATATTTACCTCTTGGGTGTGAGAGTGTGGAAAGGATAACTTGTAATTATCCTGAATATAGTGCATATTTTTCGGAGATTGTCCTGTGGTTTTTCCCTTAGCATTTAAGGGTTTTCCACGTTAAAATTCGGTGTCTTATTTTTCTCATCTGTACATTTATTTATTGCTTCTGAGTTGCACTATTGATAGACTTAATTTTATCAATTTTATTTGGTGCTCATTGTCACGTCGTTGCGTCATTAATTTACACTTGTGAATCAATCTTAGAGCCCAACAAGTGGTATCAGAGCTCTAGTTGAGCTCTGAGTTGTGCTGTGTAAATTAATGGAAGAGAACACGAGTACCATGATCAAGCTGACAGCTGAAAATTACTCCATTTGGAGGCCAAAGATGGAGGACATTGATCTTTACTATAAGGATTTGTATGATCCTATAGAAAGGGGGGACACAAAGCCAGGTGACATGGATGATGAAGGCTGGAAAAAGCTGCACGGAAAGGCCGTTAGTAAAATCAGGCAGTGGGTGGATATCACTATATTCCACCATGTGTCCACAGAGACTAATGCCCATACTCTGTGGAAGAAATTAGAAAGTCTATGTGATAGAAAGAGTGCACAGAACAAAGCTTTCACAATTCGGAAGCTGGTGAATCTCAAATACAGAGATGGAAGATCTGTTGCTGAGCACTTGAGTGAGTTCCAAGATTTGATAAATCAATTAAGCACCATGAGCTTAGTGCTAGATGATGAATTACAAGCTCTGTTACTTTTGAGTTATTTACTAGAAAGTTGGGAGACCGTAGTGGTTTCACTAAGCAACTCTACTTCAACAACCAAAATGACTTTATCCCAAGTCAAGGACATCATGTTCAATGAAGAAACCAGGCGGAGGAACTTGGGAGGAATAGATAATTCTCAAGCCCTTGTCACGGAGAACAGGGGGAGGAGCAAAAGTAGAGGGCGATTCAAAAAATCAAAAGATCGTTCACAATCTCAGTCTAGGAGAAAATTCAAATGCTACCATTGCGGCGAAGAAGGGCATATCAAAAGGAATTGCAAATCTTGGAAGGGCAAAGAAAAGAAAAATCAGAGGAATCAGGATATGGCTGATGATTCAAATACTACAACCCCTATAACATCTGGGGAAGTGGTGTTACTTTCTTTTGTAAAAGAAGAGTGCAATGTTGCAGATTCTAGTGTTGAATGGATTGTTGATGCAGCAACATCCTACCATGCCACTCCTAACAGGGAATTATTTACTACGTACAAAGCGAGAGACTTTGGAAAAGTACTGATGGGGAATACCAGTGCTTCTAAAATTGTTAGGATTGGTGATGTGTGCATTCAAACTAATGTTGGATATACACTAACACTTAAAGACGTGCGACATGTGCCAGATTTACGCCTGAATCTGATTTCCGTACATGTTCTGGATCAAGCTGGATACGATAGTTACTTTGGTGGTGGCAAATGGAAGCTTACCAAAGGCTCGATGGTAATTGCTAGAGGAGCAGAACACAACACATTATACATACAGGACTCAAGTCAAGCATATTGGAGGGCTGAATGCAGTCGAAGATGATGCTTTGCCAAATCTGTGGCACAAAAGGCTGGCTCACATGAGTGAAAAAGGATTGCAAATATTGGCCAGGAAATCCCTCATTCCTTGCGCTAAAGAGACAAAATTGAATCCTTGTGACTATTGCTTATTTGGCAAGCATCATAGGGCGTCTTTCAGCAAAACTTCAAAGCTGAAAAAGAATGTTTTGGATATGGTCTACTCTGATGTATGCGGTCCCATGGAGGAGGAGACTTTGGGTGGTAGCAGATACTTTGTGACGTTCATTGATGATGCTTCACGTAAATTGTGGGTGTATTTCCTGAAAAGCAAAGACCAGGTACTACAACACTTCAAAACTTCCATGCTATGGTGGAGAGAGAAACCGGGAAACATTTGAAGTGTCTTTGCACTGACAATGGGGGAGAGTACACCTCCCATGAATTTAAGAACTATTGCTCTGAGCATGACATCAGACATGAGAAGACGGTTCCTGGTACCCCACAACATAATGGTGTAGTTGAGCGTATCAATAGAACCATATGGAGAAAGTTAGATGTATGTTGCGAATGGCTAAGCTGCCTAAGCCATTCTGGGGTGAAGCTGTTCTAACGGCATGCTACCTGATTAACAGATCTCCGTCTGTTCCCTTGGGCTTTGACATTCCTGAGAGAGTATGGTCCGGACATGATGCCAGTTACTCTCATTTGAAGGTGTTCGGTTGCAAAGCCTTTGCTCATATCAGTAAGGAACAGAGACAAAAGCTTGATGATAGAGTCATTCCTTGCATATTTTTGGGCTATAGTGACGAGGAATTCGGCTACAGGCTATGGGATCCTGTGAAGAAGAAGATTATCAGAAGCAGAGACGTAGTGTTCCATGAACAAGAAACCATGTCAGATTCTGCTGTTCCGGAAAAGACAAATGAATCTGAAGGTAAAGTTGATTTAACACCAGTCTCTCTTCCTAGAGAAAATGCCACAGAAGAGGGAGAGCTTCAGGAACATGGGGTGGACGATGAGCCAGAAGTTGATGATGCTGAAGATGACGGAGGTGCTGAGCAGGGGGAGCAAGCTGTAGTACCATAACTTAGAAGGTCTGATCGAAAGCGACGTCCGTCCAGCAGGTACCCCAGTTCGGAGTATATTCTTCTCACCGATGAAGGTGAGCCAGAAACCTTTGATGAAGTTCAGACTCATAAGGATAGAGTTCAATGGAACAAAACCATGCAAGAAGAGATGAATTCCTTGCAGAAAAACGGCACTTATGAGCTCGTGGAACTTCCGGAAGGCAAGAAGGCCTTGAAAAATAAATGGGTGTTCAAGCTCAAGAAAGATGGAGACAAGCTTATTAAGTACAAAGCTCGCTTGGTTGTAAAAGACTTTGGACAAAAGCGAGGAATTGATTTTGACGAGATATTCTCTTCGGTTGTCAAAATGAGTTCAATTCGAGTTATACTCGGATTGACTGCTAGCTCGGATTTGGAACTTGAACAATTAGATGTCAAGACTGCGTTTCTCCATGGTGATTTGGAGGAAGAAATCTACATGGATCAACCAGAAGGGTTCAAGGAAACTGGGAAGGAGCACATGGTTTGTAGATTGAAGAAGAGTCTGTATGGATTGAAGCAGGCTCCGAGACAATGGTACAAGAAGTTTGACTCATTCATGATGGATCATGAGTATGCTAGGACTGATGCAGATCATTGTGTATATGTCAAAACATTCCCAGGTAACAAGTTCCTTATTCTTTTTTTATACATGGATGATATGTTGATAGTGGGACATGATGCAAATGTGATTGGTGATCTGAAGAAGGAGTTGTCAAAGTCTTTTGACATGAAAGATCTAGGCCCTGCAAAGCAAATTCTAGGTATGCAGATTTTGCGGGATCGAAAAGCTAGAAAGCTTTGGTTGTCACAAGAAAAATATGTGGAGCGGGTTCTAGACAGGTTCAACATGAAGAATGCTAAAGCAGTTAGCACCCCATTAGCCAATCATTTCAAACTCAGTAAAAGGAGTTGCCCCACTAGTGATGAAGAAAAGAAAGCTATGGCCAAAGTACCTTATTCCTCTGCTGTCGGGAGTTTGATGTATGCTATGGTTTGTACTCGGCCTGATATTGCTCAAGCAGTTGGTGTTGTCAGTAGGTTTATGTCTAATCCTGGAAAGGATCATTGGGAAGCTGTGAAGTGGATCTTGAGATAATTGAAGGAAGTTCACGAATGTGTCTGTGCTTTGGAGGATCTAAGTCAGTATTGGAAGGGTATACAGATGTTGATATGGCAGGTGATCTAGATGGTAGAAAAACTACTTCTGGATTTGTGTTTACTTTTGCAGGTAGAGCTGTATCATGGCAGTCAAAGTTGCAGAAGTGTGTTTCCCTATCCACTACTGAAGCAGAATATGTTGCTATGACCGAAGCTGGGAAAGAAATGGTTTGGTTGATGAGATTCCTTGAACAATTGGGAATCAAACAAAACAGGTCTGTTATCCATTGCGACAGTCAAAGTGCATTGGATTTGAGCAAAAATGCAATGTATCATTCGAGAACGAAGCATATTGATGTCAGATATCATTGGTTGCAGAAGTGGTGGAAGAACAACAACTCGTGCAATGCTTGTTAATCATTAAAAATTAATTAGCATGGTACATGAGGGGATATTAAAATATTGGAGAATAGTGTTTTGAAGCACTTATAAATAGAGGCATTTGGCTTGCCTCTTGGATCATCCAAGCAACAAGCTTCAGAAAGAAAAAAAAAATACATTTGAGTGTTTTTTTGGTGAGTGAGAGTTGTATTAATAGAGACTGTGAGTAAATTCTAAAGAGTGTAGGGTGTGTGTATACACTTCGAAAATATTTTTGGGTATCACCTCTATTACTCCTTGGTACTATAAAATGGTAGTATTTGAATAGGAGGAATCTCACTGTGATACACTATATTTACCTCTTGGGTGTGAGAGTGTGGAAATGATATCTTGTAATTATCCTGAATATAGTGCATATTTTTCTGAGATTGTCCTGTGGTTTTTCCCTTAGCAATTAAGGGTTTTCCACGTTAAAATTCGGTGTCTTATTTTTTCTCAGCTGTACATTTATTTATTGCTTCCGAGCTGCACTATTGATAGACTTAATTCTATCAATTTTATTTGGTGCTCATTGTCATGTCATTGCATCATTAATTTACACTTGTGAATCAATCTCAGAGTCCAACACAAAGTACAATATGTCAAGTGCATGAAATAAAGTAAAAAGAAATAGAAAAATCCTGTATTGGCAATTTTATAAAAATAATGGAATTCCCTCCTAAGAGCCAAAGAATCAATGTTGTATTGGTTACTGGTGACATGTTCTGTACATATGTACAAACTCACTCAAGTAACACATGTGAAGTGTATATATATATATATAAAAGAAATAAAATAAAAAAATAAAACTTAGTATGTATATGAACATACATATAATAATATGAATATGCTAATGACTTTTGTCTGATTTTCCTTTTTTTTTGGATTATCTGATTTGCCTCTGCTATTGCTACCTTTGTAATCCTTGTTTACAAAGAGGGCAGCATGATATAATTGTTAGCCAATGATCCACACATTTTCGGTGGAACATATGGGAACAGGCCAATTCCCTAACTTCTTCTTTGTCTTTGTACTTAGCCAAGCAAATGCAACATTCCTGTCATAATCACATCCACAACAGAACAAACTAATCAGTTCAATATACAATATGGGAATAAGTTTTAAATACTAAAATAAAGTTTTATTATATTCTACTGTATAAAAAAATCTCAGAATGTTTAACATAAGAGAAGAGAAATTATTTGATGAAATAAAGTGATACAATCCATGTTATTGTCCCGTTAGAGATAGAAGAGTATGTAAGCTCTTAATAATGAATTGAATGGAGAATAAAAATAAATAAATTTTCTAAGCAATTTAAAGAGTTTATAGTATCATTTTGCGTATTTTGAAAAGACCGTGCCTGATCTATACAAGACATAGAGTAAAATTGTTTTTTTCACTAAAAAATTTAGTTTTTAGATAATTTAAAGTTATTTTACCTCGTGAACCAAATAAAATCTAATAAAATTATCCACTATAATAATTGTCCACCATGATTTGATATTATTTTTAATTTCTATTGATTTATATTGTAAAAGAAATTAACACTGTAAAAAAAATTACGCAAATTCTTGAATAATAACAATTTTTCAGTCAACAAAGTTCATTTCAACACTTTTGACCCAAATAACATTCTTAATCATGTGTGTTTTTCTTAATGGGCTTAATGATTTAAGCTCAAAATTCTATTTTTGACTGTTTTGACTGGTATAATATTGTACCCCTAGCAAAGCTCAAAAAATTATTCTCTATAAAAACAAATTTAAAACACATCTCATTTTGGGTATAAATAGTGGTATTACTTACTGGATCCTCATTGATAAATCTTTCACTGCATTCATCAGAGTCATTGCCATTTTCTAACAACTTTTGATGAACTTGTTTATATGTCCAACTAGGAAGCTGTGAAATTTGATCATCGGAAGCACCTCTAGCAGTGGACCCCAAGTTCATGTTGTATCCAAGGAGGGTGCTAATTAGAGGCACACAACAACAAAGCAACAAAAACAAGAGAAAAGGGAAAGAGTAGCATATTGCATTCCAAGCAAGAAGGATTATGCATAGCACATTGAGTTTTGGTGCTTGTTGGAATGATCCAAAACGTGAGTCAAAGGCCCAAACATTGCCCATCACAAACCACATTGCAAAGAAAAGCTCTAGTGAACTTCGGCAATTTTGCATCAAATGTGAGTTCCTGTACACATTGAATAGTATTATAATGTAAATAAAATTAAAAAGAACGTTGCTAGAGGTATAACAAAAAATCAGTCAGTCAACAAATAGGAATTTGGGCCACAATCACTCAGCCCATTAAAAATATACTTATGATTAAAATGTTAAATGAGTTGTGTTGGTTGTTTTGGCTGAAAAAATATTGTTCTCCAACTATTTGTGAATTAAAAATTACATTTTCAAATTCCAGAAAAAAAAAACAAAAGACTTAGATAAACAGCTATGGAAATTATTCAGTATAAATACTTCAAATCGTTTTGACAACTATTTTTCATTCCAACTATGACATTGTTTGAAAATTTGGTAACTTTTTTGTTTTATAATATTTTAAGGAAAAGAATTTGGTTCAGTATTTAATATTGTCAAAATGGTGTTGGCCCATAAGCAAAATTTTCGGGAAAGAAAAAGTAAGGAGTGTTATTATGCCATATTAACTATTTAAAATGGACTAATAAGGATTGATACAATTGGTAAGCGGTTTGTTGTCCCTTAAAGTAAAGTCTCGGATTCGAGTCTTGTGGATAAAAAATTCTCGCTGGGAGCCTCACTTGTCATTCCCAAGTACACAACCCAGGAGCAACGGATTAGTCTGAGGGAAACTCCGGACACCGTGAAAAAAAAAACTATTCAAAATGGTGTTGGCCATATTGACTATACTCAGTTTGGACCAAATTCAGTCAACTCTAAATGAGGGCTTGCGGTTGCAAGCAAGGACTGAATTATCTTCTGTGGTACAGCTTTGACCAAGTCTTTAGTTTCTTTACGTTTCCAGTCAATAAATTAGAACTAACTAATGCTCAAAAATATAAGATTTAATTTCTCGTGCCTCTTCCTTTTACTGTTTTTTTATTTTTTCATAATAAAATTGAAATTTGTATTATTGTAGGGGTTTTTACTAACCGGTTTCTTACTAGAAATATTATAAATTTTAGTAGAATAAAAATATTGGAATGAATTTTTATATAGAAAACATAAAAATCCAATATTTTTTTTTTATGCATGCAGATCTATAATAATCAGAATTAAATCAGTGTTCATACAGTCAGTCAAAATTTATTGAGATAATTATTAGACTCCTTTTATTTATGAATATAAGATTCTCTCTAAAAGTAATATTATATTCAACCAAAAAGCGATGTTGTCAACATTCTAGAATCTACCAACGTTGACCCAAGTAGCACCCCAAAGATTCCCAGTAAATATTACTTCCAATCACTAATAATAAAATACAAAAAACTTAGTTGCGGTTTGATTTTATTTTCATTTTCTGTTTTTAAAATTTGTAAAAGAAATATTAAAAATAGAAAAATGTAGTTTTTTTCTATTTTCTATCATACGTGGTATGTTTGGGTAAGCTAAAAAATTAAACTTATTTCAGTAATTACTTATTTATATAATCGCTTTTTTATATAATCACTTATTTAAGAATAAATTTATGTTTGAATAATTTAACTGAAAAGTAACTTTAAATTAATCTATGATGTTTGAATTGTTAAAAAATAATCAATTTTTGTGAAAAATTACTATAATAAGTATGAAATAATTTAATTAAAATTGCTTAATATAATTAGTGCGGGCAAATTGGTAATACTAATGTTACATATTTAAGAAACCATCCTTTTTTTTCAAAATATAATGCTCAACTTTGAGCTTTGATTTTTTTTCACTAAAAACAATTTTTTTTCTCTTCAAAAATAACTTTAATTATTTATCTAAACTATCCAAATATCTTTTTTTTTTTTTCAAAACAGTTTTCCTTAAAAATTTAAGGTGTTTTATACACTTCCCAAACATGCAACTTACTCTTCTCATTTTTAATCAAAATTCCAAAAAAAAGTTGTGTATAAGAGCTTTGTTAGAGATACAAAATTATACCTGTCAAAACAACTAAAAATAGAAGTTTTAACCTAAATCATTCAACCCATTAAAAAAGTACACATGATTAAAAATACTATTTGGACCAAAAAGTATTTTTGTCTGTTTTGACTAAAAAATATTGTTATCTAATACTCTGTATTTGTATAAATTTATTATATATGTACTAAAATAAACACAAAACAAAATACATAAAATTCACTGTGTTATATAGTACTAATCTTATATTTTGTATTGTATAATGTGTTCTAAAACAAACACCGACTTATGTTACATTGGTTATATGAGATGTGGATTGAAATCTGAGGTGGCATAATGTTTCATGTAAATAAAAAAATTACTGGAATGAGAGTAGTTGATGACTTGATGTGAAAAAGTTACCTGGTTTCTTCATTGTTTCTGTGCTGCTCCATTTCAGAAAGACTAATAGCATCTCCCTGATGGGTCATATGAATTTGATGGTATCTGCCACAAAGTAGCAACAAATTAAGGGCACATCCAATATCATACCCTACAATCCAAATCCTCATAGGCCAAATTGGCCTCTCACTTTTTGAAATTGCCAAAGTCAATGTTGTGCTTGTTATCTGAACAACCAATGCAATCAACTCCATCACCATCCATGTGCTTGAATTGAAAGGGTTTGATCCAATATCAGACCCTATTCCATTCTGGTATTGGAATACTCTTCTCAGAAAACTGAACCATCTTGCTCTCGAAATTCTTATAGCTACCCTTGTCAGAAAACAAGGCCTGTTTTGTGAATTATTGGCCTCTGTTTGTTCTTCTCCTATTGATGATTCAGAACTTGAAAGGGTAGAAACAACCATGCTGCTTGAATCATACAAGAGCTCTGAATGAGAATTCATTGGAATTGAAATTTTTTTTGTAGCCAGCAAAATCCTTAAAACAATAGATATATAGGAAAATGAATTAATAGAAGATACCCGTTTTGCTTCTATATGAATAAGATTTTGGAATCAAACCAATGAAGCTTGCAAAATCTTTAAAACAGAGAAGTATAGGATAAAAATGAATTAATAGAAGATACCCCTTTTTGGCTCTATATATATAATATATAAGAGAATCAGAATCAGTCCAAAACTTGAAAAAACGTGTGTTGGAGACCAAGTCTTGTTTGATTCTATTTTCCTTATATACAGAACATGGCATTAAGAATCGCATACAGAGAGCCAACTTTTTTTGAAGCCTCTAGATAACAATTCAAAACATGTATATATAGTTTCTAAAGAAGCGTTCCGGAAATTTTCAACTAGCCTTGATTTAATTAATTTTAGATTAAATGCCCTGTTTAGTCTTTCAAGATTTGAAAGTGACAAAATAGTCCCTCAAGATTAATTTTATTTTATAGGACACATTAACTGAGAATTTAGTCCCTCTGTTTAGTTTCTATTAATTGAGTTGCAGTGATGTGTATGACACATTTGTCACCTAAGTTGTGTCATGTTTGTAACTCACCTAATAGAAATTTAATAGAAGGACTAAATCATCACTTAAAATGTCCTATAAAATTAATCTTGGAGGACTATTATATCACGTTCAAATCATAAGAGACTAAATTATCCTTAAAATTAATCTTGAAGTACTAGCTAGGATATTCAAAACATGTATATATAGTTTCTAAAGAAGCGTTCTCGAAATTTTCAACTAGTCTTAACTTAATTAATTTTGTGGAAGGAGATTTTTGTACATCACAAAATCAGTCACTATCCGCCACTATTTGTAATAATCTAACATTTTAAAACTAGTAATCCAACTTTTAAAAATGTTGGACTAATGTATAATAATAAAAGTTAGATTACTAGTTTCAAAATGTTGGATTATTACACTTGGTGACTGATGGTGGCGGATTTCGTGGTGTATACGTAGCATTACTCATTAATTTTAGAGCTTTGCTAGGAGTACAAAACTGGACCAGCCAAAACAGTCAAAAATAGGAAATTAGACCCAAATCACTCGGCCATTAAAAAAACACATATTATTAATAATGATATTTGGGCCAAAAGTGTTAAATTGAGTTTTTTTAACTGTTTTGGCTGGAAAAATGTTGTTTACCAAACATTTTGTATTAATTTTAATTAAAATACCTTATGTTTCTCTGAACGCGCATGAGCATACGGTTGAGCAGCTGATTTTTTCTCTTTGGGGGCCCACAAATGAAACAGCTTGGAGTGAACTCTGTTGGGTCTAGAACAAAATCAAACTCATAGTATAATTCGAATTAAAGTCTTCTTGAACATGAAACCTTTTAAACAGAAACAACTCCAGCTGGATAGTCTTCAATACGAAGATATTTTGACCAAAAAGCAAAAAAAGAATATTGAAGAGAAAGGCTTAGAGGTGAATTAATATGAAACATAAGAGATGGAAGATATGAAGTCTATATAGAAGTGATGCTATGGTAATAATTAATTGGTAGGAGAAGATTGGTGAGAAGGATGTGTCAGAGAAG
Source organism: Aeschynomene evenia (assembly GCA_013621005.1). Taxonomy (NCBI): domain Eukaryota; kingdom Viridiplantae; phylum Streptophyta; class Magnoliopsida; order Fabales; family Fabaceae; genus Aeschynomene; species Aeschynomene evenia. The sequence continues at coordinate 8,755,514 of CM024263.1, read as the reverse complement.
GTGAAGTTAGAATTTCAGAAGGTGACCAAGAATCTGCTGTAGTATAGTGAACTTTGCTTTGATTATAAGAGACTCAGAGGGAAGGTTTGGAGGGAAGTTATTAACCGTTGGCCAAACTCCATCTATAGCTATATTTTTCTATATTAAAATTATTTTAATATTTATTATCACGTACATTCTATATACAAAAATGCTAGGTGGACAATAAAAAACAGTTCATATAATCAATGGGCCTATTTTCACTTTGGTTTTGACCCAAATAATCATTGAGATTGTAATGAGCTGAGTAATTATGACCCAAAATCTCATTTATTGGCTGGTTGAGCTGGTTTTGTATTGTTCATTTAGCATCACCCTTCTATATATATCTAATCTATTACTTTAATTTTTATAGGACTCTCACTTATACACATTATTTATTTTACTCTTCACCTTTAAATTTAAATGGATATTTACAAACATTCACTTTATAAATGTTAATATAGTATTATTCTATTTTTTTTATGAGAAATATTATATGTACAATGAAAATTGTACAATACTTATACAACATTCATGTTCACATTGCATTAATTTATAAATTTATATTATATTCCAACAGTGAATATAATTATTGTATAACTATTATACAATTTTCTTTATACATATAATATTAGTATTTTTTTAGGAAGGAAGAGGTGTTCATAAAAGCTAAATATTTTGAGTTCAATTTATTTCAGAACTTATTTTTTTATGATTTCCCCCATTTTTCTCTCTCTTCCTTTAAGAAAATTACGACCAACGCAAAGGTTTTTATATGTTATTTTTTATATATTTTTTATTTCTTTGAAATTGAAGTCAAGTATGAATAGTTTTTTATTTTTCATATTTGAATTCAAGTGGATAAGACTTAAATAAGTGTGCTATCTCTATCTGATAAGTAGGTTTGTGCTAAGGGCTAATGTTATTGTTTAATGTTTCATCAAAGAAATATGTGAGTATAAATTTGAGTTTATTGTAAATGCTATATGTAGGGTATTAATCAGTATTTTTATAATATTCATATATTTAATATTTTAGATTATTGATATATTATTAAGTATAGAATTCTTTGTAATTCAAGGTTATCTAATATTATAGACTCCTAAAATGATTATTTTATACTAGCTACATGATAGATAATCATGTGTCCATAAAGTCGCACTTTTCATATTTTTTATAAAATTGATGTAATTAACTTTATTTTAATTTTATTTTTTAGAATAAGTAAATTTTGAATTAATCTTAATTATTGTAAATTGATTTTATTTTTTAATTTGACATGAGGATTAGAATAGACAATAGTTAGAAAGAGAATCTGAAAAGGAGAGTGAAAATTGAAATAATGGAATTATAGAACGTGGTTAACATTATTCTTATTTTTTAATAATTATCTTTTGGCCGATTCTTTTTATATTATAGATGATTAGTTAAAAAAAATTGATTTGAATTCTGGCGGGTACAGTTGATCAATATGAGATTGTGTTTATCTATTTGGCCACCTAATCCAACAAGTTGTTTATATCATGTTGGAGAGGGAGATGGCCTTCCTTTTGAGCCTATAACTTATTATTTTTGCATATAAGCCACACTCCTCACTCTGTGTGGGGTAGCCCTTTTCTGTTTCTAAAATTTTAATTTTTAAGTGAAGTGAAGAGGAAATATCTAGGTATTTGTTACTACACTTTTCCTTTTTATTATAATACTGCATACAATGATTGCTAGTTTAATCTTTTATGCATGTTGTTTAACCCAGGTTCTGAAAATCGAACTGAACATTAAATAAGATGAAAGAGAAGTTTAGAGGTTCATAGATTTAATCAGTTTGATCGGGGGTTAATCGGATTGTAATACCCTGTATTATAGCGTCCCTTAAGAAGGTTTTATGTATGACCTAGGAATGTTAGAAAGGTGTTAGGTTTGCCTTAGAAAGGACCTAAGCATGAAAAGGACCTGGTGGATCTCAAACGGTCTCACTGGGTGAGACACAATCTCGTCAGATGCGTAGTAACATGATGGGCGAGGCTACGGTGTGCTTGGCGTGCACGAGATCACTGAGCAAGCCTTAAGGGCGCTAAGCGAGGCTAGCTCGCTGGGCAAGAGTGAAGGGCGTTGGACGAGAGAAGTCTCACATTGATCAAAAGAGGGACCCCAGACCCCTTCACCTTTATAGATATAAGTGGATAGTTAAGGTTTAGAAAACGTTCAGAAAAACTCCAATGCAATCTTCGTAATAAGAAGGGTCTTGAGGATTCTCCTTGTGAGGAACTTCGAGTATTGGAGTTAAGTTTAAAGTTTTAAGGTCTTTTTCGGGGTCTATGTAAGTTCCCTAAAATGATATATGGTTAGAGTATTTTTCTGGTTTATGCGTAGGTCCTACTGGGTGAGTAGGAAGCTCGCAAGGCGAGACAAGAGCGTTGGGCGCGTTACAATTGTTAGCTCCAAGAACCCTACTTTACTCATGAAATGTTTTGAATGATAAAAATCTCTAAGTGTTAGATAAGAATTTTGCTTGTGAAGACTAATGATCTCATCAAGTGTTTCAAAGGATAAATCCATGATAAATTGTAAAAATAAGAAAACACCTGAAGTATGACATAGTAAAGGCGATGCAATTAAGAAGGAGCAAGAGCCTCACACTAGGCTCAAGCATCATGAAGCATGAAGTGGCATATCAAGGACTGAGAGCCTCACTCAAGGTTTAAGCCTCATTAAGGGTGAAGTGGAGCACACATGCATTGAAACCTCATGGAAGCTCAAGCCTCAAGCCTCCTTTCATACAAGGTGTAACACCCGCTACTGAAGGGTGTCCTGCGAAGGGCTCTATCCCTACGAACACGCTACTAAACATAACATAAGGGCTAAGCAATATAATATCATAAACATAATAATAATCTAATATAAATAACTTGTATAATATCCGAGTGGAAATACTGTAATCAATCTGAAACATACATACTAGTTCATAAACTGAATCATAACATAACTCAAAAGGGAATCATGTCTCTAAAGTCTGGAGCATAAACTAGAACATATGGATCTGTCTGTAAAACCTAAACTATAAATAAAAAACTATCAGCTGACAAGACTCAACGACAGAAGCAGAGCTCACCCAATATCAACAACCACCGACCTCTACTAGATCAACGGTCCCTCGTCTGCCTCCTAATCGTACTCTGAAACAAAATTGCGGTGGAATGAGTCGCAAGCTCAGTGATGGGGTATCATGTATGTCATGCAGCACACAATTATCATGTTATCAATCACATGTACATTGTCATATCTACATAGCTGCGCTTCTCTGACGACGGATACCGCCTGAGGTATCCTCTCTCGAGTCCCCGTGCTAAACTATATCTAGACCACACTATCACTCAGGTCCGGCCAATCATATGACTGAACACGAGCCGACCTGCTATATCTGTGATCTGTGACTCACTACCACTCGAGTGCAGCCAAACGTATAACGGAACACGAGCCGCCCTGCTATATCTATGATCTGAACCTCTGCAACCACTCGGGTGAGGCAGTCATAAACTGTATCTATATCTGGGGTGGGACTCGAGACGCTGTGTGGTAGCATGTCACTGCTAAACTCGACCGGGGGCTACATCCGAGCTATAGCGTAATACATACTACGACAGTTTCGCAGACTACGTAGACAGTCATCAAACAATTCTACAATTAATCTACTAGCAACACACATACTAATTATATCATTCGTATAACATGGGAGTCTATCATATTCGATAGCATATCATAGCATAAGTCATTCCAGCACAAGGGGTAATCATAACACATCACATAGGCAAACAAATAATTAATCATGTTGTCTAACCATTCCTAGCATGTTATCTTACTAAGGCATATCCTCTATCTAAACATGTTATCCCCTAAGCATATTATCTACCTAGGCATGTTATCTACCTAAGCATGTTATTTACCTAAACATATAATAGTAAACAAATAAAACAAATACTAATGCTACTATGTGGCAGCACATGGCACATCCACCCTAAAACCTCCACTCATCTAGAAAATCCAAAGACTGGAAAGCACCGTTAGCTTCGGCTTCAGCTATCGGCACCGCGTTTGCACTTGGCGTGCAAAAAGACCCATCAAGACCGCATAAACAAAAGAAAAACGAAACTTTAAACTAGGTTGCACTCAAAGCCTTCGCTAGCGAGCTACAGCCACTCGCTAGCGATGGCCTGGTCGCTAGCGAACTCCTCTTGCTCGCTAGCGACCAACGCGCTAAAGGACAAAAATGTCTTTTTCTTACTTACTATTGGGAATTTGCTCGCACAGAGATATCCCTGAGATGTCAAACTCACACTTCACTAGAGTTCCTCTAAAATATCAAGGACGCTCTGAAAGGAGGAAGTATGAGGTGTGAGGGAAAAACTAACATTACAACTCATATATATAGGGGGAGGGGGAAAGCTGACACTCACTTCTAAGTGATGTGGGACTTGCTCCCGTCGCTAGCGAGCTACAGTCTGCTCACTAGCGAGCCCCTCGTTGATAGCAAAGAGTGACGCGTCCTAACCGAGTCCTTTCTAAGGGATACTGTGATACGGGGTATCACAATCTCTCATCCTTTTAAGGATTTGGTTCCCAAATCTAGACTAAATATAAATAGATCGAAAAACACTTAAAACACATATTATGGTTTACCTTGCGGATCGAAGAGAAACAGGTACTTCTCCCTCATGGACTTCTCTATCTCCCACGCAGCTTCGTCTCCAAAATGATTCCTCCAGATGACCTTGACTAGCGGTACCTCTTTAGAACGAAGCTTCCTAACCTGGTGATCGACTATGGCTACTGGCTCCTCCTCGTAACCCAAACTTTGATCTATCTGTACTGGCTGAGACCTCAAGACGTGACACTCATAAGGAACATACTTCCTCAGCATCGACACATGGAAAACCGGGTGAACTGCAGCTAACACAGCTGGAAGAGATAACCGGTAGGCTACCTTCTCAATCCTCTCCAAGATCTCATATGGTCCAATGTAGCGCGGATTCAGCTTTCCTCACTTACGGAATCTTACCACCCTCTTCATTGGGGATACTCGCATAAACACCTGATCCCCGACCGCGAACGCCTTCTGTCGCGAATGAGCTGCTGCTAGACACTCCCTGATCAACTGTACCTTCTCTAAAGCATCTTGAACCACATCTAGGCCAATTGCCCGAGTCTCTCCTACCTCAAACCACCCAATAGGCGAACGACAACGCCTCCCATACAAAGCCTCAAACGGTGCCATCTAAATGCTAGTCTGATAACTATTTTTGTAGGCAAACTCAACCAAGGGAAACTGCTCATCCCAAGACCCATCAAAATCTGGACTGCAAGCCCGCAACATATCCTCCAACATCTGAATCGTGCGCTCTGACTGACCATCTGTCTATGGATAGAAAGCTGCAATGAGATCCAACCTCGTGCCTAAGGCTTGATGTAAGACACACCAGAACTGATAAGTGAACTGTTGGATGGATTAATATATAATATTAATGTTTTGTAAGGGAATTGCGTAGAGAGTTGTATATAACATAAACATTTTATGGCATCCATTTTATTATTCTCTTCCTTACGGAACACACTTCTCTATGTAACGCTCTTTTTCTACGGAACACTCTTCAGTTACGGAACACTCTTCCCCTGCAAAACACTCCTCCCCTACGCAACACTCTTTCCTACGTAACACTTTCTCCGTACGCAACACTATTTTCTTACGTGTTTTGGAAAATGTTATGTAAGAGAAGAGTGTTCCGTAGGGAAGAGTGTTGCGTAGGGGAGGAGTGTTTTGCAGGCGAGTGTTCCGTAACTGAAGAGCATTCCGTAGGGAAGAATGTTCCGTAAGGAAGAGTGTTGCGTAAAAAAGAATGTTAGTATGGAAAGAGTGATTCATAATGAAAGAGTATTACGTAGAAAAAAAAGTGATTCGTAGGAAATAGAGTTACGTAAGGATAGAGTATTATGAAGGAAAAGAGTAATTCGTAGAGAAGGGAATAAATATCAGCACCTTTCGTGTCCGTTAACCTGCTTTTTTTTAATTTTTTGACAAACTTATATTTTTTATTTTTTGAATTGTTTCTAATGATGATGGGTAAAAGTTAATATTGCCACTTTTGTAATAGACAATATTTTCAAAAACTAACTACAATATTGTAAATGGTAAGAGCAAATTAATGTCTTAATATTTTTTTTTGGATCTTTACCATATTGAAATATACCATTCTCATTCCTTCCTGGGCGAAAAATTGTACTTTGTTCATAGACCCTAAATTATTATGAATAATATATTTTGTTGTTCTAGGATGGAAATTTATGAATTAATCAGATTTGTGATGACTATGAGAGAGATAAGGCTGATGGGATTTTCTTCAAAATTTATGTATGTCAGTTTATTTGGTTAATTAGATTCGTAAAATCCACATAAATTTGTAATTGAATATGCTTTCAATAAACTAGTGACTCGACAGGCACGATCGTGCCTGTCAAGTCGCTTTTTTATTATTTTCTCTATGTAATATACTCCCCCTACATAATATCTCTCCCTACGTAACACATTTGCTTACTAACATAATACTACATTGACTGTTATGAATAGAAAGTGTTACGTAGGGGGAATATGTTACGTAGGAGGAGATATTACGTAGGGAAAGTGTGTTACGTAGGGAAAACAATAGAAAAGCGACAGTGTCTGTCGAGTCGCTAGTACTCATTAATTCAAAAAGTAAGACTTCAGAGGCTAACCCAATATTGAAATTAAACATAAAGTGTTAAAAACAATTTTAACATAAATATATTTTTAAGTTTATAGGCATATCTCAAATTTATTTTAGTTTGTTTTAAAGACATTTGATAAGATAGGAGATAAATATATCAAAACTGAAATTTAACTTATGCAAATAATAAATAAAAATGAGATGAGAGAAAAGAGAATAACACACGAACATTTTATATTGGTTCGACCAATTATGCCTACATCCAGTTCTTAAGCAACATGCTTAAGTTCCAGTATCTTTAACCAAGATAGAGATATTCTCAGGCCTTCTCAGGCACTTTGATATTCTTTCCTATTGTAGCATTCTCAGGCTCCATCGAGATATTGTCTAAGCCTTCTCAGGCTGCTCACTCCCTCTAGAAGCAAGACTTCCTTGTGAAGGTATATTTGTGCACAAGAAGAGGGGGTTGAATCGTGCTTCTTTTAAAAATTAAGTTCTTAAAAACTTCGCTTAGAAAGATTTTCTTCTCATAAAGCTGACAAGAGAGTTTGCAGCGGAATTAGGTTTCTGAGAAAGTTAAGGTTTTGAGAACTTTAGCTTTCTGAACCAGCAGTCTTTCTGAGTGAATATGAAGATTGATTTTAACAAGTTTTAATTCAACTTCTTTTGATAAATATTCTGATACGTTATCACAGTGTTTTGCTTTTCAAAAACGTATTTGAAGTTTTCTCAGTGAATAATAAAATTGAGAGAGTAAGGAGAAAAGCTTAACACAAAAGAGTTTTATACTGGTTTGATTCTAACCAACCTACTCCAGTTCTCAACTTTCAGTTGAGAGTTTCCTTGGATATTCTTCTTAATGTGCTTTCCCAAACAACACTGTCTTTAACACTTAAAGGACTTTCACCACTTCACAACTTGAAATGGATTTTCTTGCCTTAACCCGAGGACTTAACTTGCCTCCAACACTAGAGGACTTTCCTTGCCTTTGACACTTTAAAAGACTTTCACTTGCCTCTCAACAGATGACTTAACTTGCCTCTAACAATCGAGGACTTAACCTTGCCTCAAAACAGAGGACTTAAATTGCCTTCGAACAGTGAAGGACTTAGCGTTTTACAAAGAGTATTTTCTTTCGAAAACAACTACTAAGATTTAAGATATGGACTTAAGTTATCTCTTAGTAGACTTCTAGATTTTACTTACAGAAGTAAGGATTTAAACCAATACAAAACTAGAAGATTTTTGCAATCAAAGAACAACTCGAGTTGAGAAGTCTTTTTGAGAAAGTTCTAAGTTTTTCGCAAAGAGATTTCAATTCAGCAGAGTTTCAACACTTTGATTCGTTGATTTTTCGTTATTTGAAATATGTTATTGATCTTCTATTTATAGGCGTTTTAATCCCGCGAAAACAGAGCTTTCATCTTGCTGATGTGGATGTGTCTCTCTCTTGGTTGCTTCAGAACGGCTCCCTGCTACAGTCAGCGGAAATCCTGGAACTTTTCAGGCGTGCACAGTGCACAAGTTCCAACATATCCAGCCTGTTGTTAGCTTGTTGTTCTGAGCTTTCCGAGCTGTGTACAATTCCTTTGAGTGTGGAGACTTGGTTACTTCAGAAACCAACCTTTTGAGAGGTGTACGGACTTCTGAGACAAACCTTCTGAGGGAAGACCCTTCCGAGAAATGTAGTCGACTAAGTCTTCTGAGACCACTCTGTTTCTTTCTCAGAAACATGCTTTCACCTTTCGCGCTTCTTGGACAACTTTCCTGATGTCTTTAAAGCATTGATTTTATCATTATGCTTGAGGTTACTTGATGTTGGTTTTAGTTTTTCTCAAGGAATGTAGCATTTTTATCTTTTACTGAGACACTTGAGTGCACATATTAGCAAATTTCTTAAGTAAAATTTTATCTCTATAGTTTAGTTTGTTATCATTAAAACCTTTATACTTTCAAGAGAAATACTGAGATTTCTCATGAAAGGGTTCTGAAGCTTACACCTTGCTCACCTCCTCCAGAGACAAGACTTCTGCCCACTTTTCACTCAAGCAGGACTTCTGCTCACTTCCTCCAGAAGCAAGACTTCCTTGCTCACCTCCTCTGTCAAAACTTCTGTCCACTCTTCGCTCAAGCAAGACTTCTGCTCACTTCCTCCAGAAGCAAGACTTCCATCTTCAAACTAGAAGGATTTTTCCATTGCTTTCTCCAACTTAAGAGATACTTGTATACATCAAGATAGAGTTCAGAGACTCAAGTTCACAATGATTAAGAGCTTAGATTCAACCAAGTTTTCTTCTCAATCAACTCCTAATAGTGAACTTGCTACAACAAGGATATTACATTTGGATATAATTTAGGAGATATTACAAAATACTTTCAAGAGAAAGTAAATAAGAAACACTCAAATAGAATAACTCACTTAGTTAGGATATTGACTAAGAATGAATGAATGAGTGTTAATTCTCACATTAGAGAATTTTCGGGCTGCAACTTTCATAGATATGTGTTCATTTTTCTCTCTTTGTTCATGTATTTTAGCCAACCTTCTTCATTGTGTTGTGCCATATTTATCAACAATGTTTGACATACAACAGAAATACGTTCAACTAATATCCAATGTATGCTATTACATAATACATAGTGTGTGCTACATGTATATTACACGTATGTATAGCACACATTTTGTATCATATATAGCACACGTTGGATGTTAGTTGGATGTATTTCTATTGTACGGCAAACATTATTGTAATAATTTTTTAAGGTATTTAGTTTTTTCTTCATTCTCTATTTATTTTGAACATATAGAGGAGATGTGACCATTGAAGAAGAGGGTAAATGAACAAACTTTCAAGATAAATTGTCTATGGTGATAAATTTTCTAAGAAAAAATTATTTATCAAGAGATATTCAAAATTAAAAGATTTAGAGATAGGTAAATTATCACTTTTATACTCTTATTTTTTTTGTTTTTAAATTGATTATTTTATTTTATATGAATATTTATAAATAATTAAAATTTTGTTTTATTTTAAAATAGCTTCTCAATAATTAACCAAGATAATTATAGTACTATGTTAATCATTATAATTTTTTATCATTAATCATATAATAGTTTCTTACTGTATGAATTATTTATTTTTAATTTTATATTAAGATATTATTAATATATTTAATATTTTTTTAATAGTATAGATTATATTTAGAATATGATAATTCCATAAATTAATATTAAAATAATATATTTTTTATTTCTTATTTAATTGTCCCGTATTTTGCAAGGATTTAAAATACTAGTTAAATATCTTTGAGACTCCCTTGAAATAGATCATTTTCTAAATTGGCCAATATTTGGAGAACTAACAACGCTCCATATAGCCCCGCCAACATCACTAGGGTTTGGAGATTTTCCATCTATATTATCAATAAAAATTAGTGATTCTGTTTATCAATTTCTCACAATTTGACAGTTCTCAAAAGCTTATTTTCGAACACTCATTTAGTTTCAATTACAATTTTTCCGTTAGGCTTCTTAATGAGGGTCCACTTTATTTTTTTTCAAACTGGTCAAGCTCCTACTTCATGGTAGCAACCCAACTTTCATCTTCAAGAGCTTCTTGGATAAATTCTGGTTCAAAATCAGAAACCAATGAATAGTTTGAGGTGTTTTTGAATGAACTTTTTGTTGTGAAGGATTTCTGCAACCACCCCAGAGGTCACCCTGCGCCCAGTGCTACTCACCACCCAGGCGGTTGTGAGCGAACTGACTGACTGTATTTTCACTTAAATTTCACTTAATGGGAAATGCTATATTGACTCTCCATATGAGTGTCTCATGTGGACATCCAAAAAATGTTTGGCATCAAGGGTCATTATTTTGACATCAAGATATCATTATTTATTATCAAAATATGAATGTTCATTCCATATGGATGTCAATGTATCATTTTCCTTACTTATATACTCGCATGTACGTAGCTCGAAATTCATTGATTCAAACTTTAGCTTTGTTTAGTTCTTGATATAAAACATAGGAGAGCTCTTCCCCCTTGCCACCACCATTGTTTTGAGTGATTTCAGAGTGATTTATGATGTTTTGATCTCAAATTTGAACATCTCAACATGTTCCTTCTAGTCATTGCTTGTAATCTTCCATCAATTGAGGAGTGGTTTCTTTTACTAAGTTTAGGGATTCTAACTTCTAAGGACATGAATTTATTCAATTAACTTCACATATCCACCGATTTATAACTGATCTAGATAACTAATAACATAAAATGATAATCCAAGAACTCCTTAAATAGGTAATTTTGTTATCATTTATTTCAACCCAAGAGCATTGCTAGAGCCACAACAAAAAACTAGCCAAAACAGCCAACAATAGGAAATTGGGCCTAAATCACTCAACCAATTAAAAAAAATACACATTGTTAATAATGTTATTTGGGTCAAAAGTGTTAAAATGGACTTTGTTAACTGTTTTGGCTAGAAAAATGTTGTTTCCTATGCATTTGTGCCTTTTTAATTGCTTTAAATTCACTTTCATCAACGTAAAACCCTCATTTTCTTAGAGTCAATTGAATTACTTCCTTATGAAACGACTCAGGTTGCTCTATACTACATTTTCCTAGTGCAACTTAGTTTTACAAATCTTTTCTAATTTGATGGCGAGGTACGACACTCAGTTTAACTAATTCAAATATCAAAAATACTGATGTTAACTAAACTAATATCAATGGTTAATGTTTATTATTAGCTATTCAGAACAAAATTCAAATTTAATAATTAAATTCTTACGAACATTAAATATATATATATATATATATTTAATCTAGGACGAAATAAAAAAAAAACAAAAAAAAAAAAAACACAACTCAAGAGAAGTGAAGATAATATGATGTTTCTGACAAGCTTACATGAGCTTTTGTTTCTTTCTTTTGTTGTATTGGTACAATGAATAGAAAAAATTGTTACATGAATAAAAATACAGGTCTAAATGTACAATCATCAAACACTGCCACCAGCTGAAAATAAGTTTGATGACCCCTAAAATGGATTTAAAAAAAAAAGCCGTATTTTTCTCAACTATAAGTAATCAAACGATACAAATTTAAAATATGTATATAAAACTATGAGGAAATCACAAATCTTATGGTACACTCCACAAAGAGAATGGCAAAAGAGCAATGTAATTGAATCAAACTTCAATTATTTGCAAAGAAATACTATTATAGACAAGAGTAGAGTCTTATCTTGCTTTCTGCTTGACTCTGTCTTCAGGTTTTTCTTCTAGAACAAACTCAGCATACAAATCCTTCAGTGCAATCATAACAGTAGTTATCAATGGCCCCATAATAGCCCCCTGCAGAACAACAGATCCATTCAATCAATCCAACAATGTCATGGCATGCAAGAAAAGGTGTGTCTATACAAGTTCGCCAAAAGATTAAACTAAACATGATAGAGGTAAAGGCACCAGAGCTTTTTGAAACTAAAATCTCAGGAAAATTTCAATTCTAGGCCTTGGTAAGTTGACTACTTTCCTTTCCCTCACCAAAAGAAAGATCGAAGAGAGTTATATATCTCAATCAGAGTTACATTGATCATTCTCAGCCCCTCTATGCATGGAATAGAGTTCCATAAGAGTGCGTTTGGATTCAAGAGTGGACGGAAACGAAGAGACAGAGACATAGAGATAGAGACAATACAGAAAAAATAACTGTCTCAGTATGTGTTTGTTTATATAGATGGAGACAATGGACATAAAAATAAAATGACATTATTAGAACTCTAGCACAAAAGCTAGCTCAAGAGAAGAGATTTGTGAAACTATATATATAACACCCAAGACCTTGCTTAACCGATACAAGAGACATGCATCAAACAATGCCTCGCACATTATTTACTAAAGTATCTAACAAAAGCATAGTCTAGAAAAATCCACTGCAACCTAGTAGTCACATTTGAATTGACTAAATCATGTTATGCAGGTAAACCAGTCTTCAATAGCAAAACAAGAATCATCCAAGAAAAGCAAGCCGACATAAAATGCCTACGTTACAAAGATTTGTTAACTGTTATATGCTGAAGAAATATGAACAACAAGAAACCTTCAGATTCCGTTCAACTAAATAAAGGGTGATGCATCTAGAGTTAGAGGCTATGAAGCACAAAAAATGTTTACATAATCATCTGAAAAAACAAACCATGGAGCATAAGTATATACCTCTAGTGCAGATGGGAACAACGTCACTCCCCCAATAATGCTAAGTCCAGTGAGATATGCACTGTTCCCAGGCACATCTTCCAGAATCTCGGACGATCCATAATCCATGAGGAAGAGGTGAATAACAGACAAAACAATGGCCACAATGTATCTTCCTTCCAGCACAAGTTGCATAGCTGCCGGGATTGTCGCGAGCCAGGATGGAAATATTGGCAGCAAAGGACTAATTAATGCAAAGATAGTTGACATGTACAGGAAATGAATTTTGTACAACCTAAACAAGAGCCAAGTAAGACACCCCTGGAAAAATGCTATCTCAGCTGTGGCCAAAAGCATTCCAGAAATAGCTTTATCCAAAACCTCAACACATCTAACCCTAGTAGAGCTCGAAATCGGGATCATATACACCACTTGCTCAGTCACCCCACCAGACTCCGATGTGATTAGATAGTACAAAACCCAAATAAACACCATGGACTGAGACACAAAATTGAAAACCTCTGCAGCACCAGAGATAATCGAATTCGCAATGGAAAACACAAACTTAGCACCACTACCAAGCACAGTCCTACTACTAGCAAAAACATGCTGTGACACATCGACCCCTTTGATCGCGAATCCTTTTGCCTTCTCAACCAAATCCTTCCTAGTGATCACAAGTTCCCTGAAGAGCAAATCCACCTCCTCATAAATCCGGCTCCACTCCCTGTTCCTAACCCTGCTCTTCAAGCTCAAGAACTTCTCCGTATAAACTGATGGCGCCATCAAGGCCTTCGATGGCGCCGAGGAATTCCCATGATGAGGCGAACTTCTCACGAAATGCTTGATCCCAGTAACCAATTCAGTCATGTTATACTGCACAGCCAACCCATCAATCTGATCAGAAACAGTTTCATAAAACTTTGTAGTGTAACTATCCACCATCCCAGCAACATCATTCTCATCCATCCACTTCCTCACACCGATCCTCTCCGCATAATTGCTCTCTTCCACTCTCATCTTCAAGTTCATCACAGCGTCTTTTCCTTCAACACCAATCTTATAGGAGAAAAACATCAGACCAATCAAGAACCCTAGAATCATCCCAACAATAAGCCCCGTGGCAACAATAGTCTCCAACCTCTTCAAAATCCCTCTCGTGAAAAAAGCACTTATTTTACTTCGCCTAAAGCTACTGCTCCTGAAAGAAGACAAAGTAGACATGGTTGAATCAACGTTGTTCTTGCTGAACACGAACCCCAAAGCTAGAAGCGATAAGGCACCGAATGAACCGAGCTTTTCGTAAGCGATAATGAAAATCCCGAAGGATACGAGTAAACGAAGCAAATTATTGAACCCAGTTCGTCTTTTGGCGTTTTCGGGTTTAGGGTTAGGTTTTGGGGGTTTTCTTCTGAGGAGGATTCCGATGGAAGCTTCTCGAAGGTCGACGAGGGTTCCGACGAAGACGCGAAAGATTGAGACGGGTACGGCGAGGAGGGTTTCGGTGAGTCCGAGGCTTAGGGGTTCGGACCAGAAGAAGACGAGGGTTTGCTGGATGCGGCGGAGAGGGATGGAGCAGATGAGTGCCCATAGGAGAGGGCGGAGGAAGGAGTCAAGGAGCTTGGAGAAGGTGTAGAGGATGAAGATTGCGAAGGCGAGCATGGCGTGTGCCATGGCTATGTACAGGGCGAGTCGTACTTGGGGGTCGTCGCCGGAGAAGGTGGTGGTTTTGGAGGAGGAGGACGAGGGTTGTGACTCTGTGTCGGCGGAGTTTTTGGGATGATGCGGCGGTGGGAGGGGGTTTGGGGTGGTGGAGGTGGGTTTTAGGTTGGAGGCGGATCGGAACATGTCTTGCCATGCTGGCATGGCCGTGTTTGGATCAGAGTATGGAATCAGTTCCATGCTGATACATCAGCAGAGTAGAGTCAACTGTGTCTGTGCTTGTGTTTTGGGTGTGTGTTCCAAATTCTAATACTACAGGAGAAAGACAAAACAGGGACAGACACGTTGTTATTGTTAAGAGATTATAATCTCTCTTGCTTTGGTAAAACAGAGATAATAGTTATTCCCTCATTTTCAAAATATTAGTCATTTAAAATTTTTACATGTAAATTAAAAGATTTAATAAATATTTTTAATTTTATAAAAAATATATATATTTAAATTACTAAACTACCTAAAGCATTAATGAAAAAGAAAGATGGTTAGTGGTCCATTGGAATAATATTCGAGAAAGAAAGAGAAATGTTACTAGGGATATAATAGGTATGAAAAAGTTAAATTGGCATTGGAGATTGAAAACGAATATTATTGTGAAATTTTTTTTCTCCCTAAAACGTCCATTATTTTGGAACGGAGGGAATATTAGAAAATACTAAGTATCATTCTAAAAATTTCATCTTTTCATCTAATTATGGAACATCTATTCATATTCAATAAAGAATATAGAATATGTTTTTTAATGTAATATCTTATTATGTTAATCAAGACTAATCAATCCTAATTAAACTTGCAATTATAATCAATCATAATCAATGACTTATTTGCAATAATATATTTAAATTTCAAAATCACAACCAACTTGACACGTGGCACACATTCACTGTGATGGATGTCTGATGGATGAAATGCTATGTACGCCAATCATTTCTGTTTCCCTTTTCAGAATGGTGTTTGAGCAATTTGGGTGTTTACTCGAACTAATTTATCCTAACACTTGAAGTTAATGTGGCACTCGCGTTACATTCATTGAAGGAAAATATTGGGACACAACAAAAAACCAGTTAAAATAGTTAACAAATTATGCACAATAACGTATATAATATAAAAGGCACAACATATATCATATGTAGTGCACAACATATATAATCTATTGTGCACAACATATATCACATATTGTAACATCATCTTTTTTTGCAACATGTTATATATGTTATGCACATCATATGCTATATGGTGTGCAAAACATGTAATATTCATTGTGCAATTTATGTTATATATGTTGTGCACAATTTGTTGGCTGTTTTGGCTGGTTTTTTGTTGTGCCTCTAACAATGTCCTTCATTGAACATATCATATTATAATCAAATACTTAAAATATAGGCAAATATTTAATGCACAACAAAAAATTAGTCAAAACAATCAATATATTGTGTACAATATATACAATATAAAATGCACAACATATCATATGTATGCACAATATATATCACATGTTGTAAAATCAATTTCTTTATAATATCTGATATATGTTATGCACATCATGTGATATATAGTGTGCATGACATGTAATATTTATTGTACATTTTATATTTTATATGTTGTGTATAACTTGTTGACTGTTTTGACTGGTTTTTTTGTTATACATATAACAATGCTCAAAAATATATTTATATAAATTTATACTTTATGTTTATCCTTAATTGAACATATCCTAACAAGCGAGATTTTTAAGTTAGGAAAAAACAAATTATTCGCTACAAATTTTAAATATCATACGAAATTACGAATTATTTCTTTTAGAAATAATTGAACAAATTAACCTCACTCTACAATAGTTCAAATTGACTCCCAGGGATTGACTTCTTCTATGTTTTTAATTATCAAATCATGTGAAGTTGGTCGAGGTTTGTCTCATTACTTAGAAAGTGATACATTAAAATTGACCTCTTCTATATTTTTTTTTGTGTAGAGGTACTAATTTTTAGTAAATCGTAAACTGACCCCGGAGAATTATAGTATCGGATAAGTTGGTATTTAATAATAAAAAAAATACTTTAATTGATCTCTAATAATGTTAGAAGTCGGGTATAAGATAAGGTCTATAAGATAAGGTCTATAAACGGAAAATTATTAACAGTGTTAAATACAATTTCATTTTTAGGACAAATTTTTCCTACAATAAAATTGTTAAGGATCAATTTATCTAAAAATGAAATTGTAGTTAACACTATTAATATTTTTTGTACAAAAACCTTATTTTGTTTGACTTTTAATATTGTGAGAGATTAATTAGAATATTTTTAATTGTCAAATATCAATTTGTCTAATTGACGCTAGAATTGTGTAACGAGATTGAGGATTTACTCTTATTTTTTGATTTCCCTCCGTGTGTGGTGTGTTTAAGCTTTCTGTAGTGTTGTAGTGCTATATGTACACCATTGTAATCAGTCACCACTAAAAAATTCAATCAAAATAAATAAAAAACTCAATCAAATAACCAAAAATACCAATCAAATATTAAAGAAATTAACTTAATAACAACTATAAATTGACAAAATAAATGTATTTTGTCCATTTTTAGTATCAATGTGTGTTATTTCAATGATAATTTAATGATAAAAGTGTTGTTTTTAAGGGGAAAATAATGTATTTTGTATTAATTTTTCATTCTCATCATACTTATAATGAATTTATTTGATTATTTAGTAAATTTTTAATTATCATCAAGTTATTATTTTATTATTTCTTTTGGGGTTTTTATTTATTCAATTGAGTTTTTTTATTTATTTAGATAAACTTTTTAATGATGAACTGATTCAAGTGGTATACATATCGTCTCTTAATCTTATAGGTTTTGGGTGCTTTGTAAAACGTGTGGGCCTGTAAGACCGTGGCAGGCTGGTGTTTCTAAGAAAAAGGAACGGAAATTGTGGAACAAAAGAGTGGAGCTTTCCTTGTGAGTTTCGCTCATGCAGGACATTCAGAACATGGAATTTTTCCCAATATTTGAGTCTGATACATTAATTTCAACAGTATAGAGAGACTTTAATTCCACAATTTGACCTATTTTTCATAGGGTCTCACAATTTATGTTGATTTATATTAGCAATGATGAAATCTTCACGATTTTAAGTGAAAATTAGAGATGCCAAATAAATAAGGTTTCTACTTGTTTAGATTTAGGGCTTAGGGTTTGATCCGGTATAATTTATGCAGATATTTATTTTGGAATTGACCCGTTTAATGAGAAGTTCGATGATAGGCATGTCTACCTTTTTTTTTTCTTGCAATTGTATACTCTCTTTACAATATCTTTTAAAAATCTATTTTATATTTTTATAATTTAAAATCCATTAATTTTACAATTACAGCAAACCTAATTAATCTATATCAAATATCATTAAATGTTTTGTAATGTAAATATTAATAAAATATAATAATATTGATAATTGATAAAGAATAGTAAACTAAAAATCAATAGAATGAATATCCGTTTTAATCCTCCAAGAAAATAAATTACAAAACAAATTGGTCTTGCAAAATTGTAAAGTCCAGTATTAATTATTCACATTTCAAAAAGAGAACAAATTTGTTCTTCCGTACAGCTAAAAAATCATTATATAAGCATGCACCGAAAGACGAATTTGTCTCTCTTTTGAAATGTGAATGATCAATATTGGATTTTTAAATTCTAAAAAGACTAATTTATCACTCGATATATTTTTCAATGATCATTTTGAATATTTAGTCAAATCAATATACTAACATTTTAACAACAATCATCATGGACCAATAATCACTACTTAACAAGTTTTAAAGTATCACAAATTCATTACAATTATCTAAGTCTAAACTAAACACCATAAACACAATCCATAAATGTCCAAACACCATAAATATCAATATACAATTTTTTTTAAAATAAATGAATAAGTGGATTAGCCTACAAATTTAGCAGGTTGGTCCGTTTAACTTACAACTTGCAGGTTAAATAGACTAGGCCATAAGCATATTGATGCTAAATAGTCAAAAGTTTTTCGACTCAATCTTCATTCTTTCAAAAAAAAAATAGGGTTGAGCACATGGTTTGGCCCGTATTATCAACCCCAGTGAAAACTATTTCCACAAATACTTGAGGCACAACAAAAATAAGTCAAAACAATTAACAAAGTTCATTTAACATTTTATGGTCCAAATAACACTTTTAATTATAAGTATATTTTTAATAGGTTGGATGATTATAGCCCAAATTCCTATTTATTAGCTGTTTTGACTGGTATTTTTGTTGTGCCTCCTCCTCCTGAAATACTCAACTATCTCCAAACTCTTTCTCTCGTTTGCTTTTCTCTTGTTTTTATACTTTACTTCCTACAAAATCCACAACCTTCCACACGTAAGTAATAAAAAAAACATGTTCATCACATGTCGGCCTTTGATGCATAACATGTACAAGCTATTGCGCCATTCTCTTCCCCCCTCAATAAAAGAAAATAAATAAATAAATAAAAGAACATACTACCATTGTGGATCCAATTCCACCGTTCAATAAAATATTTCAATGGTTCCCTTCGTTGACTTGGGATGAATTTTGTAAACTCATGATGACTTTGAGATTGAGTTTTTTTGAATGATGACAAGAGTGGAGAAACTATTCTTGATGTGACGGGTGGATGGGAACTAGAAAAACCATTCTTGCTTGTGATTTCAGGGATGTAAAAAGTGCATTAATGCTTGTTGTATGTCACAATGTACCGGATGAGTGTCGTGACAAAAAAAAAATAGAGTCCTCACCAATTTTAATTGTGGAAAAATTGGAAAACTTTTATTTTTATATAAGACTGGTCCTTTTAAAGATTAGGTTCAGGAGTCGAATTATGATTAGGGAATTATGAGAACTTAATCCCATTGCACCCCTAATACATTCGTATAAATATGGTTATCCTATAATTTATTATGCAAATCTATATTTATAATTTAATAACATTTATTTTCCCCTTAAAATCGAAATAAGTAAAACTAAACACATAAAGAAGGAACAAAATGATTTGAAATTTAATTTTAGGTTGACAGGTTGTAGTATGCGCCGACGTATCCTCAGATGCACTGAGGAACTCAAACTCACGTCGTTCTTCCAGAAAATATTTGTGTGTTAGGTGTCTTTTAGAAAATATTGAGTACATGGCGATGTGGTTCGTACAAGTACTTCACAATTTTAGATATCACAAGAATTATTTTTAAAAACGAATTAAGTTAATGGACATAATAGAAAATTCAATCCTCCTTCGTCATCATTTCTATCATGGCTATTCAAGCAAGTTACAGAGAAGAGTTACCGATAAAAATATGAGTTTTGTAAAAGTAAAAATCAATAAAAACAAGAATTAAAAAAAATAAAAAAAGAGTTGATGTGATTGAAATTTGAAAATTATCGTGATTTTGATACGGAAATATTTTTGCCAAGCATGTGAGTGAAATTTAGCACATAATGTGGTGCCCAATAACTAACTTATGCCAGCTCGCTCCATAGAATAATCAGTAATGTTTGACCTACAATATAAATATATTCAACTTGTATCCGACATGTGTTATCCATGTTACAGTATGTGTGCTATACGTATATCACATACATCTATAGTACACATTCTGTAATATGAATAGTACACATTGAATACAAGTTGAACGTATTTTTATGGTACGTCAAGCATTATTGTACAATAATAGCAGTGTTGACGGTATTTGATATTGTACAGACATATTTTTTGTGAAAAGAAATAATAAAATGAATTACAAAACTCATATAATGTATATTTGTGATTTGGTTGACAGTAAAGAATTAGCAACGATTGCTTTTGAAACAGTTATTGAGTGACACAACTAAAATTAACATTGATCCCTTTTCCCCTCTTGTAACAATGAGTTTCTCACACTAATTCCCTCAAATTACCAAGATAGATCTGAATTCTGAAGCAAAGAAACATTTTGATGGATTTATGATTTACTTGTAAGCATCAATTCTTCTACGGAGGCACAAATAAGCCAACAACCTGAAGCATAGAGCCATTGCTAGAACAACCCACACTTCTTTCAAACCACCCTTCAAGTTAACAGTGCTGAATGTGGGTGAACTCTGTAGTGTCCTGCACCCTCCTCTGCTCTCACACTCATATAGTTGATCTCCTGAATACTGCACTTTTAGGAGTAGCCTGAAGCCATAGTACAGGAATGACAAGTACTTCAACCACTGCATGAATTTGGGTATGTGCTGCAACAACAATCAATAAACCCTTCTGTTAGTGTTTTAAATCTCGGAAATACTTGGGGCAAAAAAAAAACGAGGAAAAACATCCAAAGTTATACACAATATATGTAATATAAAACAATAATGCTAAGTGGATAATAAAAAACCAGCCAATACAGCCAATAGGCCTATTTTGACTTTGGTTTTGGTCCAAATAATCATTGAGATTGTAATGGACTGAGTAATTAAGGTCCAAAATCTCATTTATTGGCTGGTTAGGCTGGTTTTGTATTGCTCATTTAGCATCACCCATTAAATGCACAACGTATATCATATGTAGTGCATAACATATATCACCTATTGTGTACAACATATATCACATGTTGCATCATCATATTTCTTTGCAACATGTTATATATGTTATGCACATAATGTGCATAACATGGAATATTCGTTGTGCAATTTATGTTATATATATTGTGCATAATTTATTAAATATTTTAACTATTTTTTTATTGTATCTCTGTTTAAATCTTGCATAAAGGAAATGAGTGAGTTAATACTAAGTAGTGAACTAAGAAGTACTCTCGAACTTGAAAAGAATTAATCCGAGAATAGATTCTAATTTTCAGATGATTATAACACGAGTCATTTCTCATCATTGATTTAAAAAATGAGATTAAGACGATACGTATATAATATGTGTTATATGAGGATCTTATACGAAAGAATTTCCTCATATCATCTTAAATACTTCTAATTAGAAGTATTTTGCTTAATTTTTGTTTTTGATTTTTATGTCTGAATAAATGAAAACTTAATAATAATAATAGATAAATAATTTCATTTATTAATATTATTATGCATATATTATCGTTGAGATATATATAAAATAATAAATTTAATATTTTTAAAATAATTTTTTATTTAATTGACATGTTTTTATTTTGTTTTATGCCATTGTATATATTTAATTAGTGTCTTATCCATGACTTGTACTCTATCTAGTTACAATAATAATATTTGTACATACACTTTTCTCTTATGTATCTTATATACTCACTTTATCACCTTTGAATTTTGATATGACATCACTTCGCCACTTACACTTCTTTTCTCCATCATTAGATCAAAACATATGTATCTTATACTGCTATACATATCATTTCATATGTACCAATATCATTACTCATATAGTTATGTTACATTTTCACATTGAATGGCGAGAGACTTGGACAATTTGCATAATATCATAACTTGAAACTTTATTGTAACGTTTTCATGTACTATAAAAACAGTTTCATTTTCCAATGGGACCAAAACTTGGTTTTTGTTAGCACTATTGCAACTTATTAATAGGAAAGATTTTTGAATAACAATATTTGTATATACATTATCTCTTACATATTTTGTCCAGTTACTTCATCATTTTTAAATTTTAATATACATTCGGTACTTAAAATTTTATTATTCGTCCTTAAATATAAATATAAGTATGTTGTACATGACAAATGGTATGTACAGTACGAAATCACTGCTCAAGATTTTGCACTAAAAAATAATAATGTTTGACGTATAACAGAAATACGTTTAACTTGTATCCAACGTGTACTATCCATGTTACAAGATGTGTATTATATGTATATCACATATACGTATAGCACACATCCTGTAACATAGATAACACACATTGGATACAAGTTGAACATATTTCTATTGTACGTCAAACGTTAAAAAGTTAAAAAGAATGTACACACACCTGAACATAGTAGCCACCTGTAAGTAGGAATAACATTAGTACCAAAGAAGCTGCCATGCCTGCTCTTTTAATACTCATGACTGCAGCACCAAACAGTTCTCCTGCTCCCTGATAAAATAAATACAATAATAAATAAGTACTAGAAGTTTCGAATAAATGATGAGGTAATAGCTTATTCATGATTGGATCCTCTCGTGTCCATTTTTAACACTATACAACCATGTTAAATTTTTAAGAGTGAATACCCTGTTTAGTTGCTCGTGATTAATTTTGAGGACAATTTAGTCCTTTATAATTTGAAAGTGACAAAATAGTTCTCCAAGATTAATTTTATAGGATACATTAAGTGACAATTTAGTAATTCAGTTAAGTTTATGTTAACTGAGTTACAAACATGACGTAATTTAGGTGATATGTCATACAATGTGTTATACACATTACTGCAACTCAATTAACAGAAACTTAACGAAGAGACTATTTTGTCACTTTCAAATCTTGAAGGACTAAATTGTTCCCAAAGTTACTTTTGAGGGACAAAATAGAGTATTTACTCAATTTTTAAATTGGGTAAGTTTTTTTTAACATGTTCAAAGGATCAAGGACATGATGAAAATATGATCCTATTATATTAAAAAAGAACTTGAGTGGATCCAATTTCGAATCAATAATACTTGCCGTATATCAGAAATACGTTCATCATGTATTCAACTTGTGCTATACATGATATGGGATGTGTGCTATACGGCATGTGCTATACAAATAGCACACATCCCATATTATATATAGCACACGTTGGATACTTGATGAACGTATTTTTAATGTACGACAACCATTATTGATTCGGAATTTGTTGCTAATAATGACATATAACTTACTTGACTTGTTATAGCTATTAACAGAACAGTGAACAAAGTGAGGAAGAAGCAAGCAAGAGTCCTTTTAAAGCCAGCCATGAAGTAGACAATAAGCATGAAGAAAGTAGGATAGAAAACATGTGCCACCATGTCACACAGAGTGCTGCATGCATAGTATACACTTAATCTATACATGTCAGCTTTCCTTTCTTTTATCAGATAGATCTTTTCGAATGG
Organism: Aeschynomene evenia; assembly: GCA_013621005.1. Classification (NCBI taxonomy): domain Eukaryota; kingdom Viridiplantae; phylum Streptophyta; class Magnoliopsida; order Fabales; family Fabaceae; genus Aeschynomene; species Aeschynomene evenia. The sequence goes on along the minus strand of CM024263.1, from coordinate 8,731,744 downwards.
AAACACATACACTGCTCCAAAAATACATGTAGATGTCCAGAATATACAGATATAGAACATCAATCCAACCTGCAGTGAAAAGATAATTATCCATTTCAATTCTAGAGTAGCTAAGATCTTTAGGTAAATTTAGTGAAAATGCTAGGGTTTGTTTGGTTACTGCTTGCATTTTCTGTTTCTTCTTGTTTTAAGGATTTTTTAAGTAAATTCTAAAACACAAATGTTTGGGAACAACACTTTTTCAGCCAAAACAGTCAACAAAGTCCATTTAATATTTTATAGCCCAAATAGTATTTTAATCATGAGTATATCTTTAATGGGCTGAATGATTGTAACCCAAATTCTAATTTGATGACTATTTTGGCTGATTTTTCCCTTATTAAAAATATCAAAATTTGGTTATTAGTTTTTATTTCCTTTTTTCACTATTGATTTCACTGAATTCTAAAAAACTGAATATACAGAAAATGAAAACTGGACCCAAATTGACTCCTAGAGTTTGGTTTATTTTCGTTTTTGTTTCAATTTTCTATTTTAAAATTTTAAAGAAAATAGTAAAAAGAATAAAAGAATTCATGTCTTGTATTTTCACTATTTTCTTTACAAAATTCAGAAAAAATAAACTAATAATTACAGAAACTTAACAGATCCTTTGCATCTCAATTATTTAATAAAAGATGGAAATTACCTGATCTCTAAGTTGAGCCTCAGTGTTGGTTGAAGATTTCCACCAAAGTAATCCTAACAAAAGTGCAATTCCAAGTGCTTGAACTAGCCTCAACTTATCAAAATAGTCCTTGCATCTTGCTCTGAATGTTCTCCTTGAAAGGATGAAGAACTGGTCAAACCAACTCAATGTCCACTCCTTCTTAACCTGAATTGCTAGTTGAAGATGTTCTGGTGTGTTTGCTACTCCATGCTTCTCTTTTTCTATTGGCTCCAGCAAAGCTTTGTACTTGAGTTTTAGAAACTAGCATGATAAAGGAAACACTTATTAAGGGCAGAAAGAGGTAAAGCATTTAATTAACCAATAATGTTAGTTGTACAACAGAAATACGTTCAACGAGTATTTAACGTGTGCTATACATGATATGGAATGTGTACTACATGTATAGCACATATAAAAAAATACAATAATGCTTGATGTACAATAGAAATACGTCCAACTTGTATCCAATGTGTGTTATCCATGTTACAGGATGTGTGCTATACGTATAACACATATACGCACAGCACACATCATGTAACATTGATAGCACACACTGGATACAAGTTGGACGTATTTCTGATGTACGTCAAACATTATTGCATATAAATATAGCACCATATTTCATGTTATGTATAGCACACGTTGGATACTCGTTGGATGTATTTCTGTTGTACGACTAGCTTTATTGTTTAATTAACATATAGTTATTATGAATTCGTACTTTAATAACAGCTGTAGAAGGGTCAGCAGAGTCTTGATCTTGCAAAATATCAGTTGGAATACTAATGTCATTGACTTGTCCAGTTGCTAAGTCGAGCAAGAACTCAGCGGGATTCATGGGTATTTCTGGCTTGAACCTCAAGGAAGAGAAGTAGTCCATTGATTCTCTGGCCTTACCATAGTAAACCGGATAGCCTTCAGATATCAGAAGAAGTTTGTCAAACATGTGAAAGATTCTGCTCGATGGCTGGTGTATGGTTGTGATTATGGTCCTTCCAGCCTATTTGCAAATCAAACCAATTGTAATTTTCATAAAATATATATATTTTCTGAAAGATGATTGCCAGAGGTACAACAAAAAATCAGCCAAAACAGCTAACAAGTTTTACACAACATGTATAATATAAATTGACATGGTGTGCACGTCATATATCACATGATATGCACAACATATATCACATGTTGCAAAGAAAAATGATGCTACAAACATGTGATATATATTGTGCACAATAGGTGAAATATGTTGTGTATCGCATGTGATATACGTTGTGCATTTTATATTATATACGTTTGCACAATAATTGACTGTTTTGACTGAATTTTTGTTGTGCCCAAAGTATTTCGCTATAATTGTGTGCATCTAAGCATTTTATCAAACTGACACATGATTAATTGGTTTAAATAGGCTTTTTGTCTCTGAAAATATCGCACTTTTTGGTTTAGTCCATAAAAAGACTTAATTTAATTATGGTCTATTTTTTCAAAAAAAAAATAGCATAAATGATCCTTGTCCTAAGGAAAGAAAATGTCTACTTATGATATTTTTAAGAAATAAGGGACCAGAAAAGAATAAACTTTTTTGAGGGACTAAAACTAAAGTATTATTTACTTATTATATTACAATAAATCAATTTGATCGTCTAAATAAATTCTAAAAGTGAATGTTTGGACATCCATTTAATTTCCAGTTTTAATTCTTTGGATAATTTACAAGCTGAAAAACAAAACATATTTAATCCTCAATTCATTAAGTTTGGTTATGGATACCTTGGCAAGTCCTTGAAGAGTGAGAAGGAGTTTGTTAGCTGAGGTGGAATCAAGGCCTGAAGTTGGTTCATCAAGAAGCAGCAGTGAAGGATCAACAAGAATTTCATAGCCTATGCTCGTTCTCTTTCTTTCTCCTCCTGATATACCTTTCAGATATCCTCCTCCTATTTTCGTGTTGCGGCATCTATTGTTATATATGCAAGAGATTATATTAGTTAGGGAAACCACAAACACTTGCATCGCTTTCTTTTAAAGCAAGTTTTGGTTAATCTTCGGTAATGCTTGTCGTACAATGAAAATACGTCCAATTAGTATCTAACGTGTGCTATTCATCATATGAAATGTGTGCTATATACGTACGTGTGATATACATATAGCACACATTCCATATCATGAATAGCACATGTTGGATACTAGTTGAACGTATTTCTGTTGTACAACCAGCATTATTGGTTAATTATTTCCCATATATATATAAAAAAATGATTTATAAACATTCATTTGGATGTACATCTAAAAGATAGAAGAAAAATGACGGAGAGAATGAGTTGTAAAAAAAAGTAAATAATAAAGCAAGTGAAATTCATGTGTATTTATGAATAAGATGTTTAAATATTTGAAAATATATAATGCACGAGTAGTATTTTTCTAAAATAAACTTAGCTAAGATCTTGTGTGGAAATTTCACAATACTTAATCATGTATTCGTTGTTTCCATTGATGAAGAAAGTGGGGCAAAGTATGGGACTCACAAGAAAAGTCTAATCAATAGTAAAAATCAATTCATATGAAAGAATCTATTCTCATAACGCACCTTTCAAGGCCTAATTGCTTGATAGTGGTATCGACTTTTGCATATTTTTGCTGCTTGCTCATATTGGTTGGTAGCCTCAAGAGTGCAGAGAAGACTAATGTTTCTTCTACAGTCAATTGTGGGAAAAGAATATCCTCTTGTGTCACAAATCCAATCCTATAAAGAAAAAAAAAAAAGACAATATTAGCACATATTTATGTTACTTAGGAACAAGAATCTCTTATTATAGTTATAAAACTCTTGAATTAATTCTTAAATTTTTATGAATTTAAGATCATATCATACAAAAATAAATTTATTAAATTTTCGAATTTAATAATCATGCAAGACAGCATAATTATTAAACTAAGCTAATTCATAAACTCGTCAGAGTCTAAGATTTTACCACCTAAAAACGAATTTATCTAAACTCTTGAGCTTAATAATTTTTTTTGGCACAGTACACATGTTTTTATACACAAATACTTGGGGAATAACACTTTTTCAGCCAAAATAGCCAACAAAACCTATTTAACATTTTATGGCCCAAATAACATTTTAACCATGAATATATTTTTAATGGGTTGGGTGATTGTGACCCAAATTCCTATTTATCGACTGTTTTGGCTGGTTTTTTGTTGTGTCTTAGCAATGTCTTTTATACAAGTGTATGAAGGTTGTTAACCACTTAACCTCCTCTTGACAGCTGGAATATATTTAACATCATTGTAAGTGATTTTTCCCTTTACATTGTCAAGTAACCTTCCTCCTATAACTCTCAACAAGGTTGTTTTCCCACTGCCAGAAGGACCCATGAGAGCAAGAATTTCACCAGGGCCAATGCTTCCAGTGATACCCTTTAAGATCTTCTTGTATTTCTCTTCTTCTGTGACTTGTGTTGATACTCTTGACACTATTGTCTTCACAGGGTTATTGGAACCTAATCTCCTATTATTTCTCACCTTAAACTCTACATCTTCAAACTGCATATTAATCACAAATGAAATGTAACTTGCTATTTTTTACATGTACCAATATCTAGCACCAAGGAGTATCACACAAAAATGCAATAGAAAATTAAATTAAAAACATGTAAAATATACATAAAAATATGGAAAAATAAAGGTGAAAAATCTTATGCGATGCTAATTAAGTATCCTGTATGGGCTTATTATTAATAATTTTGAAGTACATGTGCATATATAGGTTATGAATGATGAGAATGATCTATCCTAGTAATAGATGATTTTAGACATCCTCCAATTAAAGGAAGGAAAAATTGAATACTTTTTTGGATTTGAAGGCATTAATTGTAGTTATTTTGTTTTATATTATTTACTAATAATGTTTGTCGTAAATACATCCAACAAATATCCAACGTGTGCTATACATGTGTGTGTTATATAAATAACACACATCCCATATCATGAATATATAGCACATGTTGAATATTTGTTGGACGTATTTCTGTAGCATTATTGTATTATTTACTATTCAAGATGACGTTTACTAATTTTTTTTCTTTTTTGGAGCATATATGTTACTCCTCTTATGACTTTATTCCGATTTGGGTAGAGCCTACAAAGTGTAAGGATGGGTATGGTCTATCTAGTTACTGGTATGAAAATTTTGGAAAAGTTATAGTACAGGAGAAGATATTGCATGAAATTATATGAACAGTAAAATAATCCAATCACAAGGCTAATTAATGTAATAATTTAATAGTGTCCAAACACCAAGTTTTCATCAAAGTATTGGAAACTATACCAACCAATAAAAAATATTTAAATAGGTACAAGACTTGAAGCAATATAATGAGTACTAGTGTTTTATTTTCAAAGCAAATTAAAATAGTTAAGTAGCAAATTTTGATATTTTTACAATTAACAAGGTCTAATTTATATTTAAGGATATTTGCTTATTGCAATTCTTGAGCTACAAATACATACCTTGAGAGTAGGAAAATTCTACTTATACATACAACAATACCCCTCCACCAATTTTTCATCCATTCAAAAAGTTGGCAACTTTTATGAATATGTTGGTAACTTGTTAACATTTTCATAAAAGTTGCCAACTTTTGAATGGTGAAAAATAGGTAGATGACACTGTTGTATGTACAAATAACAGTCACCTCTTGAGTACCTTATAAGTATCGGTACATACCAAGTACATGTAATTAAGTCTATCACAATTATTTAGGAGTACCAATCTTTCATAGTTTAACAAAAAATTGAAGACAAATCAAGTGAAAGTGAAAGAAATAAATCTAAGTTGTATAATTCATACTGATTAAAATTAAAAAATATTTAATGATCATATAAAAATATAAAAAAGTTACATGAACTTATCTTTTAAAAAACTGCATCAACTTATATTTACTCCTCTTGTTGCATTCTCAAAGAAATGCACATATGATGCTACTATAAGTAAAGCCATTATAACTGGAATCCACATACCTTTAGAAATATGGGGAGAGGAGGATTTTGGTTGAAAGTGGAATCCTCAATTTGTATGTCAATCTCTGAGTACCTATTCTGAGGAGGATATGCATGAGACACCATGAACTCCTCGTTGTGACCAAAATCATTGTTGTAACCTCTTGATGGTGGTGACATAGACATGTCCTCAATCTCATCCTCTGTCTTAATTTCCATGATCTTGATGATTCTTGTAAGTATCTAAAAAAGCTAAGTTTGAAGCCTAATAGTAAAAATTCATATGTTTTTATTGAGTCAACTGCCTCAGACCAAGAGCATGTATGTGTATTATATATGGAAGCAGAATTTTTGGTTGGTATGCCACATACTTTTCATGGCATGTTGTTGGTGTGACCTTCACATACCCTTTTACCCAAATATTCATGCTATGTCATAGGAATATATATAGAACATGTCAAGAAAATGAATAAATTTTGTTTGGTAAGAAACTTAACATTTGTAAAAACTCACTTCCTTTCGGGTTCCATACAACATGTCACTCATTGGTTTGCTCTATGTGTATTACCTACAGTTCTTTTACAAAACAATGGGTATAGAAAAGAATGTGCTTGCTATATTTAAAGTACAAATGTCCAGCAAACAACACTTTTTCAGCCAAAACAGTCAACAAAGTCCATTTAATATTTTATGGTCCAAATAATATTTTAATTATAAGTATATTTTTAATGGGCTGAGTGATTGTGGCTTAAATTTCTATTTGTTGACTGTTTTGACTAGTTTTTTGTTGTATCTCTAGTCATGCTCTATTTAAAGTTTAAACAGTTGAACATTGACGGATATCCTTTTTTTTGTAAATTACTTTAAGATGGGATTAAATGAGTTTTATACGAAACTTTATAAAACTCGTTCTTTTAGAAAAAAAATATTGTTGGATTATAATTGGCACTGACTTTATCTTATATACTCTTTGCTCGAATTTGTATGTAATGGGTATTTTCCCAGTACATATATATATGTTTCCAATCTAATTGTAATATATTTTGGGCTAATTAAATACTATATATATATAATATCACTTGTTTTTTATTGATATTAATAAAAAGTAATTTTATGACTAACTAATAACGTCATATTAATAAATTGGAAAATCATGGTACACAATAAAAAATCAGTCAAAATAGTCAATAGACTGGGCACAATATATTTCACATGTTACAATATCATTTCTCTTTTTAATTATTTACAACATATGATGCATGTTGTGCATAATATGTGATATATGTTGTGCATATTACAAAATAATTGTTATGCATAACATATTGACTGTTTTTTCATTGTGTATATAGTAATGCTATGGACAAACTAGTATTCGTGCAATGCACAAATAATAAATTGTTTACTATTAAAATTTAAAAATATATATTATAAAGTATAAAATTAATATAAATTCATATTGAAGTGTTAATATTATTAAGACTAAATACCTAAAATGGTCTTTGGGAAAATATATTGTGGTACAAATTGGTCCCTAAGAATTTGAAAGTCTAATATTTGTCCTTTATATTTTGAAAAAGAGGATAAATTTGTCCTTCTGTACATGTAAAAATCATTGAACGGACATGTACAGAAGGATGAATTTGTCATTTTCTTTAAATGTGAAGGACCAACATTGGACTTTTAAATTCTGAGGGACTAATTTGTCCCGCGATATATTTCTGGAGGACTAAAATGTGTATTTAGTCTATTATTAAGAGCATTGCTATAGGTATAACAAAAAATCATCCAAGACAACTAACAAGATCTTGTTATAAAGAAAATCATCTAGATGTGCACAACATATATAATATAAATTGCACAACATATATCACATGTTATAAAGAAAGATGATGCTGCAACATGTGATATATAATGTGAACAGTAGGTGATATATGTTGTGCACCACATGAGGTTGGAGCTAAGAAAGGCAACCCCATATCCATAGACTAAAAGGTCACAACTATTCAAAAGTCCTAAAGTCTACGCATGACGTCGGGGGCATAACACAGAAAATTGTAGTGCTGAACAAAACTACCTCGTCCTGAGACATAAAAAGACGGGACAAAAGAGGTCGGTTAGTTTATATAAAGCTAGACATGCGTTGTGGACAAAGCACTGATTCGAGGTCCCTTAGAAAAGGCCCACAATCATGGATGAAAGAGATGTGTTGAAACGTCTCTGACATGGATTTCAGAGTTGGTGATGTACATCAAACTCGGGGTCCTCTCGGACGATGAGAAAGTTGTCAAGGTTGGAGCATAAAAGGCCCTGTGTCCATCGTAATGTTCGTACCTCAATCCTACAACCTAGTTAGAAGGGCCAGAGGATAATGGATTGAAGCAGAGAAAGGCACAATAATTGTGACCTGAACTTGAACTTCGAATATAATGGGAGAGCCCATAAGGGAACCCGAGTATATTCTTTTCTTGTTGTGGAACCGACCTCCGATATTAAAGGAGGGAGCGGGACTCGACGACATAAACATGAGGCAAAGGAAAACATCTCCCTCTAGGGATGATTAGCCAGCACCATGAGCCAACATTGGATCATTAAAGTCCTAAGATTAGCTCGACGGTGGAGTGGACATTGTTATCTTTTATTTGAAAAGGGGGCATGTAAATTGCTAACCAAAAAATGGTCAAGAATGCCGAGGTCACGGAGAGCTGCGAACCTTAGGAAATAAGAGACCAAAGTGAGTTATGAAAACCCCACGAGGGCGCAAAAGTTGCTAAGTCAACTTTAAAGCTAGTTTGCAAAGAATGTGGAAATGGCAACTTGAAGACCGGAATTTTTCGATCTTGAAACTCGGAAATCTCGAGAGGGCTCGCTCATATGACCTCAAAAAAGGACGTTTGAGCCAACATGGACATCGAGCTCCGAGATCAGAGCTCGGAAGTCCAGAAACAAGGCTATCATGTCCAAGATTAAACTTTATCGCCAACAAAACTTCGACTACCTAGTCGGGGGCAATATGGTAAAGTCGCAATGCTTACTAGCACACCCTCTCCAATCCTCGCCATCACCTGTAAGTGACTCGGCGGATAAGAGAGGGGGAAGATGCATTTAAAGGCTCATGGCTAGGGGTGGAAGTAGGCCAGGCTTTGACGGACCTGAGCCTGGCCTGCAATGCAAATATGCAGCCTGAGCCTAGGCCTATTACCTGTTATAGGCTTTTTTTGTTTTAAGGCTCGGCCTGGCCTTTTCAAAATCCTGGCCTGGCCTACAAGCCTGCTTAAGAGCCTACTAAATTACATACACTAATAAAAAGTATTTCAGAAACAGAATGATCAATACTATCAGAGATAGAAACAAACAAAGGCATGGACGGAAAAGTAAAATCAGAAACCAAACATGATGACATTAATGCGCTTGCGGGCGGAGGCATTCTGGGCGGAGGCGTGTAGAGAGTAGAGGCGGAAGGCTGAGTGTTGGACCACAAGCAGAGGCCCGAGTCTAAAGGATGGAGGCGGCAAGTGGAGGCGGCGATGCACGACTGCACGACTCGCGAGGCTGGCTGAGGCGACGGGCGGGGGGCGCTACTATGCGAGGCAGCCCGATGGCGTGGGCTGCGCCGCTACTGCGCAAGGCTGGCCGAGGCGGAGGGCGCTACTGCGCGAGGCTGCCGAGGTGCGAGCTGCGCCGCTACTACGCGAGGCTGGCCGAGGCAGAGGGCGCTACTGCGCGAGGCTGGCTTGCGACGATCTGAGGCCGGCCGAGGTGACGGGCGGAGAGAGGCGGTGGCCACAGCCTGAAGCTTTTCTTCAATGGTTGCTGTAGGAAACTAGATAACTTTGTGTGTTTTGTACATTTAGGTTTAGGGTTTTCATTTGTGTTTAGTTATATGTAGTATTGTAGTAATAATGACAATATTAATAAAATAATTGGACCGACCCGTCAGGCTATGTAGACTTTATTGGTAGCCTATGACCTGACCTATTTAACTAAACAAGCCTTGCAAAAAGCCTTGACCTAGCCCATTTAGTAAACGGGCCAGGCCAGGCCAAGCCTAATGTGAGCCAGGCCATAGGCCCCCGACGGGCAGCCTGGCCTACTTCCACCCCTACTCATGGCTCAAGAGAGAAAATGGTATTTGGAAAAATCATCACCTTGATCATTAAGTAAGTAAGAACACTCGACTTAAATGATCAAAGGATGAAAGATTGAAATTCCAGGAAGTGGAGATTATCCGACATCAGAGCACGAGTAACCGTCAAGTATTGGCAGTTACTCGACCTCACAGTTTTAGAGAAGAAACAGTGCAAAACAATAAGGTTATCCGACGTTAATAAATTCGGAACCCAGTAAGAGATTCAACATACTGATTTGGAAATACCCAAAAGAAAGGGGAATATCCAACATCATCAAATTTCAAAAGCCCTCCTAAAAAGGACGGAGCTCGGACAACTTAGAAAAGAGAAATCATCAAAGGCTAGAACGACCGATGTTTTAACTTGAAATTCTGTCTCGCCTTGGAAAGGCACTCTCACGGTTAAAACTGTCTCATCACCATCTTGAATAATCTCCAAAAACCCACGACGAATTGTCGAGTGGATAATCAAATGGAGTGACAAAGTGGTAGGTGGAATCAAAACATAAAGGGGAACAAACTTATAACTCGGAACTGAGTACTGATTTAGAACCGAGTTAGGGGCAATGTTCACAACCCTAAATATGGCCCAACAATGAGTGAATGGATGAGGCCCAATATTCTGAGGCCTAGACTAAGATAAGAGACCAATCCTATAAAGATAAGGCCTGACTAAGTACTAAGCCAATAAGATAAGTGGTAACACATTATAAGGAGTAGTGGATTGATGAGATAAGGAGAGTCAAATCACCCACTTTCATCCTCTCCTAGAATCACTCCAAAAGCGGTTATGCTAATGGCTATATAAAGGGGGGTTATTCCACTACTCAGGTAAGCAACTCAGCTAAGTTCCCACATTAAGACTCGAACTGACTTAAGCTCCGGAGTCCTTGCAGGGAAACCCCTCCCTTTTGCTGGGAAGGGAGCATGGAGCGAGGGAGTCCACGGAGAGAAGCGGTGGCGCGTGGAGTCAGAGACCGGCGACAGTTCCACCTCGGTCAAAGGTACGGAACATATGTATTGACGATTGCCCTTATTTTCACGATATTATATTTTCAAAATAAATTTCCACGTATTTTTCGTGTATAATATTTGAAAGAAAGAAAGAAACTATGAAATCAGGACGTGACCCTTGATAATTTGTCTAAGATAACTTAAGCATTAAGGGCTAATTACTTGGGGTTACACTAGCCACCCAAGTGATGTCGTTTGTTCATATATAATGCAATGTGTCATAGGATCTATCATTAATAATCTAAAATCTAACATAATTACTCCCTCCGTTTTTTTTTTAATTGTCCAGTTTTAAATGCGCGCGTGTATTTAGGAAATAATTGGTGTTGTATAAAAATTAACAAAATATACACCTACTTTACTAAATTACTCTTTATTACTTTACTTGGTAAAAGAGTAAAAGAGATTAGTGAGTAGTATTAAATAGGGGTAAAAGGGAGAGAAAATAATAAATTTTGTCTCAAAATTTGAAATGGACAATTAAAAAAAACGCACGCATCTCTAAATTGGACAATTAAAAAAAACGGAGGGAGTATTTTTTTTCTTTTTTCTTAAAAAAAGTGAGACCCACATCTTAGGATTTTTTCCCCGGAAAAATAAAAGAAATGATTAATTCCAGAAACACAGAGAGACATTAATTCCATAAATTATCTTGTTTTACATTTTATCAGTGGAAATCGTAGCATTACTACGAATTCTCTACAATTGGTCAATATATCTGGAATTCGTAGTAATCCTGCGAGTTCTTCGTTGAGTCATTTTATTTGAAGGAATCGTAGCACACCTACGATTTCCTTTTGATTTGATACATGAAGATATCATCCAGTTTTTTACTGAAATGGTTTATTTGACCACCCTATTCTAAGTTGAGTCATGTGAGGTTTATAATATAATAATCACTCACTTGCACTACGTGTCTCTTATTCATTCTTAATAAAAATTATTGATGATGATTCTTCCGATTCTTTAATTTGAAAATTAACAACACAAGTATATATGTTATATATAGTTTAATCTTGTATATCGATATTATAAAAAAATTTACATCGTCAATAAATTATATATAGTCATATTAGTAAAAAATAGTTTGATTCAATCACCGATTAAATTAAGGATTTAACTTTTATCTACTAACAATAGATAAACAGAGTGTTTTAATTAGATAACAGTATAAAATATCTTTACATTGTCAATACATTAAAATAAAACTCTTATAATGACAGTGTAAAGATATAAATTAAAATTTTAATTTAAAATATAAATTAAAAATTTTAATTTAAGATATAAATTTTAAATTGCAACTTTTTTTATTTTATACATCTCATCAATCGAATCCTTAAGGTAGTTTCTCTGTATCTTTCGTGAATTAAAAATTGTACTCGAAATCTTGCATGCCTTTGCCATAATAGCAAGGCACAAAATTGGTTCTAGAGAAGGAATTGTACAAGAAAAAAATAGTTCTTAAACAATGTGACATTAAAATAGCTATCTAAAGGCAATGTAATTTAGCAAGTGTTATCTTACAAAGGATCACTACCAAGCAGAACAAAAGATATTAAGACAATATTTAAAAAAAGTACAAAAACGAATTAATGCCCAAATAGCTAAAAAAATCCCTTTTCCTTTCTGATATACAGCTTTGTAGATGCAAAAATAAGGTATCATACCTTAACTAAAAAACCAAACAAAAATGGGCCCTACGATTACATCAAGCAACTGATTCCAGGACAAGCTTTTTAATGTCAGGGATTCACCCCAAAACTCCCATCTTGTTGAAGTCTCAGTTCAGAGCCAAAGTTGCACATTGGCTATTATACAAAAATATAATGTATCACACCATCTGTCTCAAAAAGTTTTGCCAACTTCCCCCAACGATCAATCCTTATTCTTACCACTTTTTTTCTTGTTTTCTCTCATAGCCCGTCTCTTCTCCTCCCTGCATGCATCACTAAAAACTTAAGGTTTTTGCTAAGGTTGACTTGCATATTAATAAACCAGCTGTATATTCATGTCATGAAAGTATTAGAGTGCATTTTGTTTGTTTTAAGGTTTTTCGGTTTCTAGGATTTTGGGGGGGGGGAACACTGAATTAGATTTTGTAACTCAGTTTTCAGTATTTTCTTCAAAAAACCAAGAAAACAGGAAAATAGAAAATGAAACTAAAACCAAATGCACCCTTAATGCCGAACTAATAAAAAATATTGAACAAGAAGAAAATTTTGACCTGGCATTTGAAATTTCCTCCTTAGATGGGAACTGCCTTTTCTTCCGCTTTTTGGATTCAGGTTCAGAAGATTCTTTGCCATTTTCTTTTTTGCCATCACTTGGTTTAAATGGTAACTTCCTTTTCTTCTTTTTAGATTCAGACTTTAAGGACACTTTACCATTTTCAATAACACCATTGCTAGGTTTCTCCTCATCCTCCACAAGCTCTGTACCTTCTTCCTCCGTTTGAGGTTGTTCTGATGGTTTTGCACCTAGCTTTGTGTTGCTCATCTTTTTCAACTGCAGGATATATACATTTAGAGAATATCAATCGAAATAATTGCATTTGAGCTTTCCTACAATCAATGTATCAAATATTTAACTTAGCATAATTTTAGATAGTAACCAAGAATTTCACCAACCTAAGAATTTGAGGCTCTAGTTAGTAGTCTTAGATACTATGATAGAGCTAACAATTTGAGGAAAGAGTGAAAGACAAAGGAATACACAAATAAGGATTTCTACACAGCACTCAGCAGCTCTCTCTCCCTTCCCTTAGACTAAGCATTAAAAAAAGCACTCCTCCCTACCACCCAACAAATATCTCCCCCTTACAGAGTCCTGACACTTCACACGCCACAGCTCTCACACTATTGTGTTAGCACTAGGCCCCACCCTTGTCAGCAGAAGCAGCTGATTCTCCAATGCCTAAACTACCCCTATACTTTCTGTGTTTGTACACTGAGTCCATTTGCTGGAATCTTGTCTCTAAGGCAGCGTTTGATTTCTAGACAATACAGTACAGTACAAAAATACACATACACAAATATTTCTGTATTTTGTATCATGTTTGTTTTAATTGTACAAGACACTGTTATTTATGTATTTTGTATTGTGTATTGTGTTTGTTATACCATATACAATATAGGTTTATTTTGTTAAAGTCATAATTACCCCTAAGACCCATTTCCCTACCTCTGCCTCTCTGTAACCGGCATTCCTCCATTTCAATTTCCTTCTACCTTCAACTTCTCTCCTCCACCATCAACCTTACTACCACCGCCACCCACCATAAATTAACCTTGCCATTATTGTGACCACGATGGGAGGAGAGAGATCGCGAAGGGAATGAATAAGAGAGAGATCTCGAGTGAGGGAAGTGAGTTAGAGAGAGAAGGAGAGTGTAAGCCGCTTAGGGGGAGATCGGAGACCTCATTGCTGCCGGAAAAGGAGCTGTTGGTGGTGGCTATGAAAGAAAGAAAGGAAACCGCGACGGAGAAGGGTGGCGACTAGATCTGGTGATGATGATGGCCAAAGATGTTAATGATGAAAGATGAAGATGACAGTGAAAGGGAAAAGAAAGGGGTAGGTGAGGGAGGGTGAGGTGGCGGTGGTTGTAGGTGGTATTGGGTTTAGAGGAGGTGGAGGTGGGAGGAGGAGGCGACCAACGGAGGCAAGGGAGGGGAGTCCGAGAATGGTGTGTGTGGGGTAATTTTGAAAGTTGAAAAATTGTAAATTTCTGTCCAAGTTTTCTGTATTTGTCTTTATTTTAGATGAGGACACAATACTGAAAATTTTGTATATCTGTACTTGTATTTTTGTATATGTATTATAATCAAACATCTCAAATTGTATTTCTGTACATGTATTTCTGTCATGTACCATTAATCAAACGTAGCCTAACATACTCCCATAAATGCATTGCTTAAGCTAACTTCTATAACAATTTTATACGGCAGTTCTAGAAATGCACCATGCATGGGGAATGTGGACATGTAAAGCTTTCTAAATACGAATGAGCATTTATACCTTAGCAACAAAGAACCCATCCATATTGTGTACATGAGGATAGAATCGCCTCGTCTTTTCTAAAGAAGGGTGAAATCGTTGTTCCCTAAATCTTACAAACCTGATAGAAAGCAAATATTACCAAATAAACAATTTCTAAAAGTCGAAACCTACACATATAAAATACAATCATTACCCTGGGCGACCAAAGTCAAGTCCACATGGAACCAGCTTAACATCCCTCTTTTTGAGAGCATAGTCAATAACTGCTTCATTCTGAAAAGATTTATCGATGGAATTTCAGAAATATAGGAGTTGAAAAGGCAAGCATAGACCTAATGCAAATGAAAAACAAACCTCAGCAACCATGATTGAACAAGTGGAGTAAACAATGTATCCCCCAGTTTTTGAATTAGCATCCACCATGTCAATAGCAGCGAGAATGAGTTCCTAGAGAAAAGAAAAGAATCTATTTAAAAATAGTAACAAATTACATGATAAACTATGAAAAGTCGCTTATTTTGAGTTTTAAGATAAGATTTTACTATATGAAAAGTTTAAGAAAACAGTAGTCCTTAATAAACTAAAACAACTTAATTGGCAGGCGGAAATAACAAAAAAATTGATAGAAGTAATTAAATGTGCAATGCATTACAAAAATACATCAATACTCTGTCACACACTCAACTTCATCTCTCCTGTCTCTTCAGAAAAATTAAATTTACCTTCTGTAGATGGGCACATTTCTGTATGTCTTCTAAACTTTTAGAGGTTTTAACAGACTCATCTTTGGATATAACCTGTAGAGAGAAACTCTTTTAGCACCTTGCAAGTTTTTACAAGCAAAAGAAATCTAAATTTTTAAACAATCCCCATGTATGTTGTTTACTGTTTCATACCCCAGTTCCACTGCAAGGAGCATCCAATAATACTCTATCAACAGCATTGACACCCAAAACCTTTGGAAGCTGAAATAGAGCAATATAAACATCAAACAGAACAGATGTTAGCATTCATGGCAATGTACTGACATTATTACAATATAAAGTTTCATTCACCTCTGCCCAACAAGATAAGCTTTTAAGTGAGTTGGTTCATGTAAGACACAATCTTTAGCATGTTAGCGTGGGTGCTCAATCCACTCACACAGGGGTTTGCTGATTTAAAAGCACATGAAGTATTATCCGTTTGGTTTCATGTTTGATTTATTCCTCAGACTTGGATCTACCCCTAAAACCCTGTTCAGGGACTTCCTTTTGCAGTTAAACTAGCAATTTCTAAAGATTATTTCCTCTCCAAAATGTTTTGTTTCCTACTTTATCCTTAACCTCCTACTCCTCGAATGTTGTTTCACAGTATCTAGTGTGCCTCAAATTGTATTCACACCACTTTGATCACTTGTCTTTTTACTCAATTCTTTTCGACTTTCACCTTGCTCTCTCTATTCTAAATTCTAATTCATCAGATTTGTACTACATGCAACTCTATTCCATAACTTCCTCTTCTTTTCTTTTACTATATTAGCATATTACAACTATCCACTACATAAGAATTATGCAAGTGTAAGAATATCACCAACAATGACAAAATCGATTATTATAAAATTAATCATAATTTAAAACTCAAAACAAATGAATAGAATGGTAACAGTTTAAAACATCCAGTTTTTTATTTTTATATTTTGAAATAACAAATGATTAGGGGGTGATTCTAACCTCCTTTCCATCGTAGTTACAGACCACAGTGTTCGACACCCCCATACGATGCAAATTTGCAGTCAGTGACTTAAGCCGTGGTACCTTCATTTCATTAGCAAAAACGATTCCTGCCATGCAAAAACAAATAATTATGACCAAAATTAGAGAAATCCATTTATAACAAAGGATGTCAAATTTCAGCATTGAGTGATTAAAATTCATAAATCCAACAAACTTAGCAATATCAAAAAATGAGAAGGAAACTACAAACACAAACATTCAGGAAATACAAAAATCATGTTTTTGTCTAGTCACACAATCAAAAGGAAAGTAACATGAAGATGCATAAGTTCAATTATGCATTAATCAACATAATAACACACTCTTCATAGGGTAAAAGTAACTAAATTACTTTAAATTACAGATGCCAAAAAATCCAAAATAAAGCAACAGGTTTGGTTTCTCTTTCTGGTAATCAAATTACTTCTTGAGTTCTTATCAGTTATCACAAATATTGAAATCATCCCAACTAGATTTCATTCATATCATCATATATATGAAGCAAAAGCAGAGCATATACACACTGAAAGAAAAAAATGAGAATATCATTCATACACTTATAAAAATACTTGAGCACTGAGAGAACACTACTATAGCTTTGCCTTTAAAGAAAATGTGACAAATAATTGACTATAAGCTCTGTTAACATTACTGGTACATATAGATGATGTAGTGATATATAAAGAAACATTGAACTTGTTTAGTGCAAAAAATCATATAAAAGGCTGGACATCCATGGGAAACTATAAAAACATAAAGAGTGTGTTTGGAAGCATAAAAAAAAAGAAATGAATTGAATTGATTAGCAATTCTAATGGAATTGGTAATTGTGAATTTTTAAATCTTACGAGTTTTGAAAGGATTTTGATGGAAATGATTTAGAATTGAAATCATTTCATTTCTTTTCTTTTCCATATTTCATCATTCCAAACACACCCAAAATAATCAGAAAATATTATGTACCTGTGTTCTTCATAAGAGCAGCAATATAGGTAGTTTTACCTCCAGGTGCAGCCCTGCAAAAGGATAAAAATGCACTCAGAATTGATTACTAAAGTATGGCAAGAAAACAAGTATGATCTCTGTAGCTACTGAAATCAAGAAATTGTTTGCATTAAAAATTTCAAATATAAAACATCTAACACAGTATTCCCCCAGTGGGCAGCACCAATTGGTTATACTGAAGAACTAGCTATATGGTACACAAACACTTCTACAAATTTTAGAGCGATTGCAAGTTGGCACACAATTAGCTGAACGACCATAAAAAAAAAAATGATATCATTGAATATAATTTCCCTTGAACATTTTCATACAGAACTGACATTTAAAATCCCTACTTATTACTTACGCCATATCAACAACCCGTTCTTTCTCTTGAGGAGCCAAGGCCATCACAGGTAGAAAAGAGCTTGCACTTTGAAGCTGCAAATTATTAGAGAATTAGTACTGTATAAGTGCATCACGTAATATTAAATGAAATGCAATGAGAACTGGTAACAAAAATAATAGAAAAACCACCCACCATATAGAAACCAGCCATATACTCTGGAGTAGCACCAATTGGTACTTGTGAATCATATACAACTAGTCCAACCTGTCACAAATTAAGATCACTACTTGTATGCAAGATAACAAAAAGATGGAAAGAAACACTAAGTAACACATGAATCCTTACTTTTGACCATTTGCTTAGAGGATCTAGATTTACTCCTCTATTTATCAAAACATCTGCCAAATCCCGTCTGCGTGTCTGATTGTACAGAGAAAAAAAAGTTTATCAACTCAATCACAATGGAACATGATAATTCCATAACATATCAACCCATGATAACAGAAAAGGACATGCTACCTTCAAAGTGTTAGTCCTCAGACATATAGGCCGTGGCTTTTCAAAGGCTTCAATTAGTTCCATAAGTTCAACAACTGGAAACATCTGAGACAAACAAAACATAAAACTTTCATCCTAGTGCTCGTTCACAAAAAAATAAAATAAAATAAAAAGTCTACTTTCCCGTTCAATGAAAAAGTAAGTAATATGAACAAAGAAAAAAAAAGATAATTTAATTAGCAAACAGAAACCAATGGACAATTAGCTAGTAATAACAACAAGAAAATTGTTCCAACCTCCACTAAAGCACCAATAAGAAACTCATTATAGCCATAGTATGAACATATATCGTTCTTAAGCTGCTCAATGTAATCCTTCCTCGTTGACCCTTCTTGCTTCAAGGCCTTAAAATTCGAGAGCACACGAACAACTGGAAAAAAATATTCAAAACAATTACAACAGCAACAACAACCAAGACAACCCGACAAGTGGACCATAAGAACAGTCAAAAATAGTCAACTGCAGTCAACTCACTCTCTTTAATCCTCCTCTGAAGATTGGGAAGATCAGGTGGACGTAGAGCCTCTTCCTCAAGTTCCTAGTAGTTACAAAAAGAAGAGTAACAATATTTTAACAAGCATTCCAACACTTAGCTTAATTAATGTAAAAAACCAAGCATAGCAGATTAAGGTTTTGCTTATTGATTTTAATGAAAAAAATTATATCTCAAGTTGCCATCCCAACAATCAGTACAAAAAAAAAGTTTTCATAAAAACTCCTTTTTGTTAAGAAAATATGAAACAAGGGAAATGAACTCATAAGTCATAATAAAATTTCCAGAAAAGTAAAATAAAAAACAGAAACCTCTTGGGTTGGTAATCTAAACTCATCAGACTCGTCTTTGATGTTGAGCTGCATTTCAGCCTCGGCATCTTCCTCTTCCCTCGCCCTTTCTTCATCAATAGCTCTCGACTTCTCTTCGATGTCATCGTCATCCGAATCAATATCAGAACCCGAACCTGGCCCTTTCTCTGCAAACAAGAGAAAATAAATAAATAAAAACTTCCCAATAAGAAAGCATTGCAACACCAACACAAACAAACACGCACCTTCGGCTTCGTCATCACTTCCTTGAAGGAAATCGTCGACTAAGGGATCATCACCATCGGAAGAGAACTCCGAAGCTGAACCCGAATCATCATCAACGTCTCCGAGTTCGAGTTGTTCTTGCTGTTGCAGTGTTTCTTCTTCTTCTTCGGATTGGGATGCACTAGAATCGTGTTTTGGAGCGAGAAGCTTCTTGCTCTTCTTGGGTGGTGGTTTAGAAGCATTTTGTTGCTTCTTCGAAGCTTTTTTCTTCGTTGGGGTTGCCATTGTTTTCGGGTGGCAATGCAGACTGTGAATTTGTGGTCTTAGGGTTTCTTCGGCTAATAGGGTTTAGGGTTTACGAGAAAAGGAGTGCTACGGCGTCGTTTATTTATTTGTTTTTCTTTTCTCGTTGTTTTTTGGTTCTGAGAAGCATTTTTGTTTACGAGCCTTGTAAATTAATTTCTGATTTGTACTTGGGCCACTCGTCAGGGTTTGCTGGACCATTATGTTTGGGTTGGGTAGGAACCAGACTCGGCGTATGTTTGGTTATGGAAAAATTTTGAAGGGAAAGAAACTAAGAGAAAAGAAATTGAGTGGAAGAAAGTTGAAGTGATTTTAATTTTTTATAGTTGTGTTTGGTTGAATAGAAAATGAGATGAGAGAAAATAAAAAGATTATAATATATAATTATTTGTTTGGATGAAAAATGGAGGAAAAGAAAAAATAATGGTGTAAAATATAAATTTTACCCATGTTCTAATGGATACGATACATGTGCTGGAGAATAGATTGTTAATGGGTAAATTGGGAAATTGGTTGAGACACTCTCTTCAACTGTGTTTTCCGTCCAGTGCTGAGAGAAAAGGTTTTAGTGGATCCCATTACACTATTTGAAACGTTACATTTTTTCATCTTAAATTTCAGCTCTCAACCAAGTAGGAAAAAACTTACTTTTTCCATCCAACTTTCATCCTCTTCTTTTCTTTCCATCCATTTTCTATCAAACCAAACAAAGCCTCAATGATGAAAATAGTTTAGATCCCTGTTTGAATTACATCATGACCAAAGAATAAGAATAAACCAAAATAGAAGAAGGAGAATTTGAGAAAGAGTAAAGTTTTTTTTTCCAATAACTAAAATTAAAATAATTTATTTGTGTTTGTGAGAGAGGATCGTAAAAAGTAAGTAGTTTTTAGTAACCACACCAAAAAAAAAAGTGGTTTTAGTAACCCGGAGAATGTGGTTGAGCGGTAGGGGCTCATCCTCCCTTAACCAAGTGTTGATAATTCGATCCTCGTCTTAAGTATGAAAAAACTTTAAAATTTCGGGCCGGATTAGTCATTGTGGTTGACAGTGAATACTCCGGTCATGAACCAAACAAAAAAAATAACTTTTAGTATTCCAGTTGATTTGGATAGTTATAATTTTAAAAATTAAATATAAAAATTAAAAATAATAAAATCTATATCTCATCTCACTTTTCATCTCATCTCATCTCACTTAGTATTGTAAAACACAATTAATGCCTCTTAAAGCATGCCACATGTCACGATATAATACCTATCTTTTCACTTGATTGTTGCTCATAAATTCATGCTCTAATCAAGACATTAATTTCTTATAGCAATCAAAGTTATATGCTCTAATCAAGATAAATTAATTTTATAGTAATCAAAGCTATTTGCAATAATATAATGATTTACATGCACGAATGTAAATATGCGAGAATCAATTTATCAGAGTAATCTAAAATCAAAATAAATTAGCCTTCGAAAATAATTTACAATCATAATTATTGTTTTATTATAAATTACTCTGATAAAACACTCTCTCTTATCATTTGCAATCAATTTAGAGAAATGATTATTGTACACTCCAAATCAGCCACCAATGTATTTTATACAAAATACGTATATATTAGCGTATAAATTCAAAAGTATAAATATTTTTGTCAACTCGCTTGTTCATTTTAATTTTCTCCGTCCAGGTAGCATGAACCCGTGCCATTTCGTGCGAATCCTCCATTCTCCAACCCAACATTCTCACATAACAGTGCAAGCTTCTCTAATCAACACCAAAATTCCACACTTGAGTACCA
Organism: Aeschynomene evenia; assembly: GCA_013621005.1. NCBI lineage: Eukaryota > Viridiplantae > Streptophyta > Magnoliopsida > Fabales > Fabaceae > Aeschynomene > Aeschynomene evenia. The sequence goes on along the minus strand of CM024263.1, from coordinate 8,710,129 downwards.
AAAAGAACGGAAATTATGTTTGATTGTGGTCTTTATTTATGTTAGATTGTGGTCTTTATTTATGTTGGATTGTGGTCTTTATTATATTGGATTGTGATCTTTATTTATGTTGGATTGTGATCTTTAATATGTTGGAGGAACAAACAGAGCATGACACAACATGAAAGCATATATTAAATCTGATTTTTTTGTGTCCATATTCACCCTCTTGGATGTTGGATTGTGGTATCTATTTATGTTGGATTGTGGTCTTTATTTATCTTGAATTGTGGGCTAAATGGGGGAAAGTTAACTCTTCATGTATGTGTGTGTGTCTTTTGTTGCTTTCTTCTCTCTCCTTCTCTTTTGCTTTTTTAAGATTTTCCCCAGAAAAAGAATCTAGAAAGCTAGCTAGCTAGTTAGCTCCTCCAGCAATCTCCGAGCAGAGGAAAACCAAATACCTTAGCTTGTGCTTGCTTTTCAAAAAAACCCAAAAGGAAAGAGAGAACAAGGTTATGCGTGTGTGTGTGAGAAAAGAAAGAAAGAAGAAAATGAGAGATAGCAATAATATGTTTAGTAAAAAAAACAGACATACTCAAAGAGAAAGCTAAAGAGAGTACTGTTGTCAAGAAAGAAAGAGAGAAGAAGAGATAGAAGTGAGTGATGTTGAGTGGAGAGAGATAAACATTATTTATGTTGAATTCTGATATTTATTTATGTTGGATTGTGGTTTTTATTTATGTTGAATTGTAATCTATTTATTTTGGATTGTGATCTTTATTATGTTGAATTGTGGTATTTATTTATGTTGGATTGTGATATTTATAAGAGTAAATACCCAAATCCGTCCCTGGATTTTTCGCGAGGACCCACATCCGTCCCTGAAAAAATTTTATTAGTCCCGCAGTCCCTGAACTCGTATTCCGTTAAATATATCCGTCCCTCCGTCAACTCCCCCCGTTAATGACTAACGGTGGGATCCTATGTGGACCGTTAACTGTGCCACGTTTCCGTTAACGTCCACGTCATCAAATGAAAGTTAAAAAGGGACAGATCAGTCCCTACTTAAAACACCAAAATGACGTCGTTTTGGGTTGTTTTGCTCAAACCAATATAACTTCGTCTTCTACCCCTGGACTGAGTTCTTCATTTTGCCCTAGAAGAAACCCTTCATTTACAATCGAACCATTCCCCCTTCCCAACTCATCAGTCGTCCCCCACATCATCACCCAAATCATATTTCGTGGTCCATACTGTCTCCTCCAACGAAGGTTTAGGGAAAGGACAATTTCCTCCCTCGAAGCCAAACGCGTCGTTCCGTCATCTCCCATAGTTCAGGGTAAGTAGTCATTTTGGCATATCCTCTGTTTTTTTTGTTGTTTTTGCATGTTCAATATTCGTTTTGCATTATATTGTACTCTTCTCCCCTTTTTTCTTTCTTCGATTGAATGATGTTGGAAAATACAGATTCGTGTAAGAAAATGTTGTTGTGTCTTGAATCCCCTTTTGCAGATGAGTGTTCTTGTCTTCCCTGTGTTTAACCACGGGGGCAAATTATAACGTGACAGTAATGGGATTTTGGTTTATAAAGGAGGGAAGTGTTGTATGCTCCATGAGGTTGATCTTGACCTCATAAACGTGTTTGATTTTCGAACACTATTTTTGGAATTAGGGTACATTGATTGCAAGGGCATGTACTGGTATGATCCAAGGGCACCTGATCTTGAATCAGGGCTTCACGAGCTTAATGTGGACAAGGATATAAATGAGCTTCGTGAGACTAAGTTGAAGTATAAGACAGATGATGTGGATCAAATTTACTTGTATTTTGAGTCTGATAGTGTAATCTCTGAGGAAGAAACAAATTTAGGGAATAAGGAAAAGGATGATACTATTGATGCAAGTGTGAGTGTTGAGAGTGAGGACTCAACTGAAGAAGAGGGTTATGAAAGTGAAGATGATATGAATTACAAACCCCCCCCCCCCCAAGAAGAGATTGAGGACCATAGTGATGATGATGAAGTTATGAAAACTAGGAATGATAAGAAATTAAGTAAAAGGAAGAATGGAAAAGAGAAGAATGATAAGGGGAAAGGGAAAAAGAAGATGGAGGACACGTGTAAAGAGAAAGGGAAGGCAAGAAAGAGGGTCATAAATGAAGAGGAGAGTGATTGGGACTGGAATTTTGATGATGATGATGATGGGCCTAGTTATGAAGAATTGTTTAAGCCTCATCAGAAGGGAAAATATGATGAAAAGGGTGTAGACTTTAATTATGAGTCTGAAACACTTCACACCCCTGTGTCATCTGAGGATGAGGGTGCTAGTCAAGGGTGTTGGCCTCAATTTAATGAGGATGCAGAGTTTGGCCAAGTCCATTTTGAAGTTGGCATGGAGTTCTCAACACTAGATATATTCAAGAATGCATTAAAGGACTATACAATTTATGAAGGGAAGAAGATCATTTTGCTCAAAAATGACAAGATGAGAGTTAGGGCCATTTGTGGCACAAATGAAGAAAGAAAATCGAAAAAGAAGCCCAAGAAGAAGACTGAGGTTGAGGCTGAGGGAGGGCCCAATGATGACACAAATCCAAATATTGTGGGAGGGCCCAATGATGTGGGAGGCCCAGAAATGGATGGACAAACAACTACTGGCCCAAAAAAGGATCTGCAAGCTGCTGTCCAACAAGAGGAAGTTGCCCAAGAGGAGTCAATAGCTGTCCAACAAGAGGAAGCTGCCCAAGAGGAGTCAACAAAGAAAGATGTGTGTCCCTGGTTCATTTACTGTGCCTGGAACAGCAAGTTAAAAAGCTTCCAGATTAAGAGCTTTGACAACAATCACATCTGTGCAAGAGAATTTGGCAGTACCATGGCTGATCAGATGTGGGTAACTAAAAAGCTAGTTAGAAGACTACACACTCAACCACATTTGACTCGTGGGGAAGCATTTGAGTACATCAAACAAGATTTCAATGTGGTGATAAATCACAAGATGATTTCTAGGGCTTTGAAGAAGGCAAGTGAAGTTGTAGTGGGTAATGAGAGTGAGCAATACAAGAAGTTGAGGGACTACTTGACTGAATTTTTTAAAACAAATCCTGGTACCACTGCATTGATGGATGTTATCCCAAGACCTGAGGCTCCTCCACTCTTCCACAGGATGTATATTTGTTTAGATGCATGTAAAAGGGGATTCAAAGCTGGATGCAGGCCACTAATAGGATTGGATGGGTGTTTCCTTAAAGGTTTTTTCGGGGGTCAACTTCTTTCTGCTGTTGCACAAGATGCAAACAACCATTTCTATGTTGTTGCATTTGCTGTAGTTGATTGTGAGTCAAAGGAGACATGGAAGTGGTTTTTGACCATTCTACAAGAGGATATTAGTGATTGTGATGCTCATGGATGGAATTTCATCTCAGACCAGCAAAAGGTAACATTTATTTGTACTTTGTATGTTTTCTGCTGGTTTCAATTTTTTATATTGTTTTTATTAATGAATAGAATCAATTTGTGCTAGAGAAAATAATCAGGAGCCAATTACTATTAATGTGTAATATCTCTCATGTATATTAGGAATATATCGGTTATATCACTGATGGATAGAATTAGGGACTTGATTATAGGATGCTAAGTTAGGAAAGAATTTGTATTACTGAGATGGTGTATATATGTATCGTGGCTGTGAAAGAACAGAACTACCTTTTTAAATATTTCTTATTAGTTTTCTTTAACTATGCTTTATACTTGTTGCTTAGGGATTGGTTCAAGCTGTGAAGGAGGTGATGCCAAGTGCGAGACATAGGAATTGCGTTATGCACATTTGGAAGAATTTTATCAAGCATCACAAGGACAAACAAATTAGAGGAATAGTTTGGGAGTGTGCACGATCTACAACTGAGGCAGAGTTTGCACATAAAATGGAGCGGCTCAAAGGGGTAAATGAAGATGCTTGGGCATATCTCAAAAGATTTGAGCCTTCATGCCGGGTAAAAGCTCATTTCAGTCATTGGCCAAAGGTTGATAGCCTCACCAACAACATGTGTAAGGTTTGGAACTCAAGAATAGTTCAATTCAGAGCAAAGCCTATCCTAACCTTGTGTGAGGAGTTGAGGTGCTATCTAATGAGGAGGATGGCCACTAGAAAGAAGGTGTTATGTGCATTTGCTGGTCCAATTGCTCCTGTCCAGCAAACAAAGCTAGATGAAACAAAGAGGAAAAGCAATTCTTGGACCCCACAATGGACAGGGGACAATGCTCGTCAAGTATTTGAGGTTAAGAGGCATAGTCATAAGGTTGCTGTTCATCTTGGTTATAGAACATGTGCTTGCAATGTGTGGCAACTTACAGGTATGAGTTTAATTAAATGTTGTTTTCAATTTAGAATATATTAAATTTGTATGCTATAATTTATGTGATTCTAATTACAACATTCTATAGGACTGTCATGTGTACATGCAATAGCTGCCATTAATAAAATTGGAAAAAGACCTGAGGAGTATGTGCTTCCATGGCTGGAGATGGCTGCTGTCCACAAAACCTATGAACATGTGATCAAACCTGTGAACAGTGAGGAATTCTGGGAGAAAACAAATTTGATGAGGCCAGAACCACCTGCTATCACAAGACCTGCTGGACGTCCCAAGAAAACTAGAAGGAAGGACCCCATTGAGAAAGAGACTGATGGAAAAAGAGCTAGAAGAACTGTTGAGATCACTTGTAGCAAGTATGGTGAGGCTGGCCACAATTGTAAAACTTGCAAAGGAAAGCCAAAAGAGAAGCCTGCAAGTAGAAAGGGCAAAAGAAAACAAAAGCAGTCTAATACCATGCATGAGGAAGCTCAAGTCTCCCAATCAGCCCCACAGGTACAATTTATGTATGTTTATGTATGTTTAATGCCAAGCAATCTAATTTATGTATGTTTATGTATGTTTAATGATTAGGAAGATGTATGTTTGCAATTGTTTAGTTTCTGAGAATACTGGTTTCGATTAGTTATTATCCTGTTTAGTTTCTGAGAATACAGGTTTTGATGAGTTATTATTGTCCTGTTTAGATGAGTGTTTTTTGTCCCACGATCGATTCATGTAGGGACTGATCTGTCTTATTTTCAAAAATTCAGGGACTTATCTGTACCTTTTAAAATATTTTAGGGACTGATTTGTCTGTACTATTATGATGCAGGACACGCCACTGTCAAATGTTGAGGCAACCATTACAAATGTCCAGCCAAAACACTTTAGGCCAAAACAACCAATAGTGAGGCCACCACATCCAGGGACATCATCAACTGTAGCTGCTGACACAGTGGGTGGTGGGGGCAATGGGGGATTCAAGATGATCCCAACACCTACATTCAAGAAATGATCAGCCCCACATGTCTTTTTTGTTGTGTTTAAGTGTTTTGATTATTAATGTTGCAGTATGTAGTTAGTTTTTTGTACTTGGGATATATATCATTTGCTGCATATTTTGTAATTTGCTGCATGTTGCAGTAAGTAATATTTTGTCTATTTAGGCACTTGATGCAATTAGTAGTATGTGATGCAGGAACTCAATTGTCTATTTAGGCACTTGATGCAATTAGTAGTATGTGATGCAGGAATTCAATTGTATATTTTGCAGGAACTCAATTGTCTATTTAGGCACTTGATGCAGGAATTCAATTGTAACTATTTTGATTATAAACTAGTACTTGTTAAAGTTGGATTACTATATGAATGAATTGATGTTATAAATTAAATTAGATTAAAGTTCATTGATAAAAGACTTGCAAAATATTCATTGATGAGAAGAAAGCACACTCATACAATCTCAATGTAAAACACCAATAATAGATGCATCATAAACCCTACAATAACAACATAACTCTATCAAATTTCTATGATGATACTTTAATCATAACACATACAATTAGCAACATAAACCCAAAAGAACCCCATTTCTTAATAGATTCCCTTTTCATCTTCATCTCCAGCATTTGCAGCTTCTTTTCCACATCACTCAACCTCTTCTCTAAGGACTCAATGTTGTGAGCACTTTCATTAAGTAAACCACCACCACCACTAGCAGCTATACCTCTCATATCAGAGTCAAATACCATATCCATCCAAGCAAAGAACTTACAAGATGGAAGACTTTCCTGCAAATAACAATGTAATTGAGTTTTAGAATAGTGAAGATAAAAAAAAAAAAAAAAAAAACCCAAAACAGAGAGGTATATTATTGTTCATTTCATAAAAATCATTACCTTATAATATGGGCAGCCAAAGAACATCCTTCCTGGGTTCTCCAAAGTTCTTGACTTATACAAAATTGCATATACTCCACATCTGCACTTTGGGTGTTGTCCTTTAATGGTTTACCCTTTCTCATAACTCTTCACACTATTCACACTACCACCATCACTAAATCCTTCATTTAAGTTCCTTTGTCTTTGGCGATTCACAATGGGGGTTCCATGACTGCTCTCTCCTTGAATCATCATCGCCTATTAAGGTTTAAAATAAGGGGACAAGAAGATAATGGAGAAGATGAAGAATAAGCTTGGGGAAGAAGATGACTAGGGCAAAATAAGGACCTCTGGACCTTCCAGGGGAAGAAGACGAAGTTATATTGGTTTGAGCAAAACAACCCAAAACAACGTCGTTTTGGTGTTTTAAGTAGGGACTGATCTGTCCCTTTTTAACTTTCATTTGATGACGTGGACGTTAACGGAAACGTGGCGCAGTTAACGGTCCACGTAGGATCCCACCGTTAGTCATTAACGGGGGGAGTTGACGGAGGGACGGATATGTCTAACGGAATACGAGTTCAGGGACTGCGGGACTAATAAAATTTTTTCAGGGACGGATGTGGGTCCTCGCGAAAAATCCAGGGACGGATTTGGGTATTTACTCTATTTATAATGTTGGATTGTATATTAAATTAGCAGTTTTCTAAGGTTTGAATGATGGGTCTGAGGAACGGAGACTTACGCAGGCTAACTTGATTTGTTTAGTACACTAAATGTGCTGTTGTTCGTAGTGTAAGTATATTAATTGGATTTGTGTCCATATTCATCTTTTTGGATGTTGGATTGTGGTTTTTATTTATGTTGAATTGTGGTCTTCATTATGTTGGATTGTGATATTTATTTATGTTGGATTATGGTCTTTATTATGTTGGATTGTGATCTTTATTTATATTAGATTGTGGTCTTTATTATGTTGGAGGAACAAACAGAGCATGACACAACATGAAAGTATATATTAAATCTGATTTTTTTTTTATCCATATTCACATTCTTGGATGTTGGATTATGGTTTTAATTATGTTGGATTGTGGTATATATTAAATCTTTATTTATGTTGAATTGTAGTCTTTATTTATATTAGATTGTGGTCTTTATTATGTTGGAGGAACAAACAGAGCATGACACAACATGAAAGTATATATTAAATCTGATTTTTTTTTTATCCATATTCACACTCTTGGATGTTGGATTATGGTTTTTATTATGTTGGATTGTGGTATTTATTATGTTGGAATAAATCTGATTTTTATTTAGAGTCTATATTCACCCCTAAAATTATGTTGAATTATTCATGCGCGTGAGTTTCACTCTCTCAAATGTGAGAGTAGATATTTAACAGTTAAATTATACAAAATACATATTTATACATTAGTGACTGATTGGTGGCTGATTTGAAGTGTACATGTAGCATATCTCATCAATTTTTCATTGTTTTTTGCGTTTTCTCTCGGGATTTAAACACTTTTTTTCCTAATCGGTTTGTTTTATGTAGGCTAAGAGCTACTTTAAGGTTTTTTTTCCTTGAGTTGCAATTGCTCCAAGTAATGTTGTTTTTGCATGAGTTGCCTCCTTGGTTAAGTTAGTTCTCATGTCCTATCTATCGGGAAAAGACAAAAACTAGTTGGTATGACTTGATTTAAAGACTATAATAAGAATTTAGATTTTTTTTTATTCAAATAAGAAATGTCCTAGTCATCACTCAACATAACAAGGCGAAATTCTCTATTCTAAAATACATTCATAACATTTTACAACTAATCATTTTAAATTTTTAAATTAACTTTTAAACATGTAAATCAAAATAAATATTATAGACATTCCTAGTGCAAACATTAAGGCTGTATTTGATTGAATTGTACAGAAGTACAATACAGAAATATACATACAGAAAATTTTGTGTATTTCTGTATCTATTTTAAATGAGTCTTGCTAGGTGTACAATATAAAATACTTACAACGTATAAAACAACGTACAATGCGGAAATCAAGCAACAAGATTGAAAAACGCGCGTTTCGTACACTCACTCTCACGGACGCGTGCGTGTACAATACGCGCGTAAGCGAACACATTCCAACACATAAAATGAACACATATTTCAATAGCAAATGAACATATTTGATTATCAGAAATGAACATATTTATTCATTATAATGGACACACTTAAGTAGAAAAAAATGAACACATTTACTTAAAAAACATCTCAAGCTCATTAATCTTATCTCTTTGCATTATATTATGTGTTTAATTAATTAAGGTGTATGCAATTGTTCATTTTGCATTGTATTATGTGCTCAGTTACATTATAAATATGTGTTCATTTTGCATTGTACTATTTGTTCAGTTATAGTATATTTATGTATGTGTTCACTTTGCATTATATTATGTGTTCAGTTACAATATAAGTATGTGTTCACATTACTTTGTATATGTGTTTAGTTGCAGTATATATGTATATGTGTGTGTTCATTGTTTCATATATTATGTGTTCATTGTGACTTAACTTTGATATATATGCATTCATTTGCTAATAAATAATTTTATGACCGAATTATTAATTGATATGTTCATTTTAGGTTGTCATATGTGTTCATTTAGTCTTATACAATGTGTTCATTGCGCAGAATTTGTTCTAATCTGAAAAGAAAAATAATGTTCTTGTTTGGAACTAAAACAACATGATATAAACAAAGATTGAGTTGTATGATGAAAAGAAATCAAGAATCTCATTAGATATCACAAGAATAGTTGTTAAAAATGAATTTAGTTGATAAATATATGAAATCTAATTCTTTTTCATCATCACTTATGTCATAGTTATAGAAGCAAATTGCAGAGAAGAATTATAAAAAAAAATTCTAAAAATAAAATGAAACAAAAACAAGAATCATACAAGAAAAAAAGAATGGGTATCTTGATTGAGAGAAGAATAAGAGTGGGTATCTTGATTGAGAGGAGGAGAAGAAGAAAAAGAAGGAGGAGAAAGAAGAAGAAGAAAGCAGAAAAAAAAAACTAAAAGAAAACAAAGAAGAAAAGAAAGAAACGGGATGTGAATAGTAGCGCGTTGGTGTTGTTTGCATTGATTCTGTGTATATGCATCATTTATATGTTGTAAACTACGTTGTTTGTACAATGTGTTGTACAAATAGAATTTCCAATTTTAAAATTAGACACAAAATATAAAAAATTTTGTGTATTTTTATTTGTGTATCTAGAAATCAAACACTGCCTAAATGTGTACCAAGAACTCCAAAAGCTTCTCAAATAACACATGAGGGTGAAGACAGTCAATGTCTAATGTCTTACCAATTACCTAAGTATGCATGCAAATTTAATAACCATTTTATATTTGCTTCCCGTGAAAGAGTTGGTGCTACCAAACATGAAAGCTCAATAGAAACAACATAATACCACAATACATTATAATCTACTTAGTTCCATTTACATGATGCATCCCTGGATTTGCCACCAAACTATTAACACTTCCTCAATCCTTTCCTTCAAACATACTACAAAGGCAAGAGGGTATGATCACATTCCTCAACTACACACAAATAACTTTTGTTTCTCTCACAATCAAGAGCTGCACAATAAACTACTATAAATTTCAGATTTCATGCAAGATTCTCTTCACCAGGCAGAAAAGAAGGAGATCCACCCTCAACCTGGTTTTTTTTCCTGTGGAAAATGCCACTAATAGTAGGCACTAGAACTTTCTTTGAAACTGAAACCTTTTCCTTTTCAAACTTTCTCACTTCCACTGTTTTATGAGGAGGAGGCGGATGAGGATTCTGCTTTTGAATCCTGTAATGCTGAGGAGATGATACTGGTGACATCTGCGTTTCAGCCAATATTCGAGATGCAGCTTCTGCTGCCTTTTTCTGCTCTCGCTCACGCCACCTCCGAAGCTCACTCTCCACGGCCTTCTTTGCCGCTTCGGCCATTTCAGCCTTTTTCAAGGCCTCCTGTGTTGCAGTCTTCATATCCTCAATCTCCTTCTGAGTTTTTTCCAACCTTTTGAGAGCTTCATTTTCACTAGCCTTCACAGCTTCAACCTGTGCCTTTGCAGCGGCTACTTTCATGTCCGCTAATCTATCAGACTCCTCAACTTTGTGACTTAGTGACTTGAATTCCTCCTTTGAGATTGTAATTTTAGCACCAGATTCAGACGTTGACGCACGTGCAGCACTAGTCCTCTCAGTTAACACCGTAATCTGGTCAAGAGCACTAGCCTCTGCTGCTTTTGCTGCCTCTGCTTCTTCCAGTGCTACTTTAAGTTTTTTCTCTGCATCTTCTAATGCAAGCTTGGCGACTTCAGCTTCCTTCTTCAACTCTGCTGCCTTGTTCTCCATATCTTCGGCTTCCCGCCGTGCATTTTCAGTTTCAGATGAAAGTTGGTTCAGCGTTGAGATCATTTCCTCAGATGCACCTCTAACTTTAGATTCTGCAGCCAAGCAGGCTTCAAACTCAGACTTACTTTTACGAAGCTTGACATGCAGATTCCCAACAATGGATTCAGTTTCAGATTCTTTCTTCTTCAATTCTGAATGTTCCTTCTTTACATTCTCCAGTTCCACCTTAAGAGCTTCCACCAAGCTCTTAAGAGAGCTTTCCTCATCTGCTACTTTCTGCAGTGACTCCTTAGCACCATCAAGTTCTAAAGTGACACTTTTCACCGAGTCCAGGTCTGACGTCCTTTTACTTTCCATTTCCTTTTGCAGAGCCTCAATTTCATTTAACGTCTCTGCGAGCTGCACTTCAAGATTTTTAGTGAGCTCAGGATCAAACTCCTTCTTTAAAGCAAGCAATTTCTTTTCAGACTGTTCAAGGGTGGCTTTATATGATTGTCTTAGAACATCTTTCTCAGCTAATACCATTTCTTGCTGTTTATGTGCTTCGGTAGATGCTAGCTTCGTTTGTTCAATTGATTCTTTTACAGCTGAAATTTCTTTAGACAGCTCAGATGCTCTTTCGGCATTGTCCTTCATTGCATTTTCAGCTTCTTCTGCTTGCTTGAAAGCGGACATTCTTGCATCCAAGGACGAATCATACTCCTGACGTATCTTGCTCAATTCTTGCTTTGCAACATCGAGTTCTGTAATGACAGATGCATACCTTTTAACTGCAGCTTCTAACTCTGCTTTCCAAGCACCACTTGTAACATCAAGGTTACCATACTTTTCTTCTTTAAGCTGTTTTGCCTGACCCTCTGCAGCTTCTGTTGCCTTGATCGCTAGCTCCCTGGATTCGCTGATAACATTTAGCTTTTGTGTCAGATCCTCAACTGTCCTTTTAGCCCTTTCAAGCTCCACAAGAGCCTGAGCCTTGGTAGTTTCTGCATTTTTTACTTGTTCCCTTAACTTGTTCAGCTCTTTCTGGGCTACATGAAGTTGTGTCTCCTTGGCCAGAACTCTCTGGTGAAATAACAGCTTGTAAATTACAAAATGAAAAAGATAAAGTACATTCACAACTCACTGTGAATGAAGGGGCAAAAAATCACAAGCAGATAACCTACTTTAGAAGACAGGAAAGCCTGAGTAATAGGAAAACTTGGGCCTAAAGCCTGAGTAATAGGAAAACTTGGGGCCTATTGATTACAAAAAATACTTTCTGTTTCCATTCCTTGTTTTAATGTTGATTACTTAACTACCACCAGGTTTTCCAAACTAACACTTTGTTCTCAAGATTTTGTGAAGGAAACAATGAAAACTAAATTTTTTGTTTTCACTTTTCACCATTTTCTTCACAATCATCATAAATTAGAAAACAAAATGAAAACAAGGCAGCAGTTTTCTAATTAATATTGAAAATAGGAAATGGAATCAGAAAACATTTTTCAAACCAAAAACAGACCATTAAGTTTTGTGGTGTCCCATTAAACAAAGATTAATTTGGGAATTGATTATCTAATATGCAGAGATAGTTTTACAGAATGTAACATTAAAGATATACAGTGTTTCTCAAGAACATAGTTAAGACACCCCAGAAATCTGGCTTTTGATTCTCTTCAGCAATTTTGCAGAGTACAGACGATTTTAGGAATTCCACTGATTCTCCAAACCATTTACAACTTTCAAATATCTAGACTAAGAATCGTCATTGTTTAAATATAAAAAATACATTGAATGCCATAGTTATTAGTAATAGGGTAAGATTTACAATCAGATGTACAAAAAATGGAAAAAGCAGAGCACAAGGTCTTGCATACATAAAGCATTTTAATAAACAGTTTAAAATTATAGGGAAGTTCAATATGATTTAGTATATTCATGATTTCAAAATAAGCATAATATGTCTGACATTGTCCTGGGGTCAGCAAGCCTCCCCACAAAAGTGCAATGTAATCTTTAAACTTTCTTGACCATGTACTTTACTCCATTGATTAATTTTTCCATAAAAAGTAGCCACAACTTCATGTCTTGTGCACACGTTGCTTTTAAGGTAAATTGCCACCGGCAATTTCCAATTTCACTCAACTTTAACCCAAACCTTAACCTTGTTCTTTTAACAATTTCCTCCATGGCTGATTCAACCAATCTTCTCTCTCAACCCAGTGATTTCAAATCTTCTGCCTCAGAAACTCCATAATTGGATAAATACCTTTCCTTCTCTTAGCTCCACAACTGAGAATTGCATAGGGGAATTCAATTGGATCTTATTCTGATAGGATCATATTAGGTAGTTAGGAAGTTAATAGTTAGTTAGTGTATTAGTTGACTATAAATAAAGAGAATGAGAGATGTTTAGGAGTCTTTTGTCAATCATTTGGTATCTTGTATTGTAGTTAGTTAGTAGTAGAGAGATATTCTCTCATCAAGGAGTTAATCCTCCATTGTATCAAGATTAGGAATTTCCCCTCCCTGTTATCAATAGAAGAGATTTACCCTTCCCATTGGCTGGTTCTATCATTGGTATCAGAGACAGGTTGTCGACCTCACGGAGAGGGCTACCTACGGAGGGTTCTGACCAGCGTAGGGTTCTGACCGGTAAGAGACCGAGTAAAGTACCGCTGAGTAAAATGTCGTAGAGTGCAGCCGCCGGGACGTCGGCTCTCCAGGGGCGGTGTATTGTTAGGGACTTGGGTAGTATGGGATGTTCAAGTCCCACATTGAGTAGTATGGGATACTTGATGTTGTATATAAGGAGAGTGGTTCTCCCACTGTGGGGAACCACACCTTAAAAGCTAGCTATTAAGGTGGGAGAACCACTCTCCTTATATACAACATCAAGTATCCCATACTACTCAATGTGGGACTTGGACATCCCATACTACCCAAGTCCCTAACAATACACCGCCCCTGGAGAGCCGACGTCCCGGCGGCTGCACTCTACGGCACTTTACTCAGCGGTACTTTACTCAGTCTCTTACCGGTCAGAACCCTCCGTAGGTAGCCCTCTCCGTGAGGTCGACAACCAGGCTTTGATACCATTGTTAAGTATCAAAGGAAAGTGGGGAACCACACCTTAAAAGCTAGCTATTAAAGTGGGAGAACCACTCTCCTTATATACAACATTAAGTATCCCATACTACTCAATGTGGAACTTGGACATCCCATACTACCCAAGCCCCTAACATATTCCTTTAGGTTGTACTTGTCTCCTATGCTTGCCACTTTGATTCTCAGCAAACAGTCATCAGCATCTACACAGATGCACAACCACCTTGGTAGTACACTAAGGCTTTAGTTTGGAAATGTTGTGGCTCTCAAAAAGCTACTCTCAGAGACCCATAATGTGATTGTTTGGTAAAATAGTTCAAAATTTGCTCTCAATAAGCAGGAGCTACAAGTATAGCATTTGGTAAATACATTTTACAATTGCTCTCAAAGTATAAAATTACTATGATAGACATAAATAATAAAAAAAAAATTATTTTTACTTTTATTTCATTAACATTTATAATTTATAAGAAAAAAAATTAGAGAATATACTGAAATTTATCATCTTGTAGTAACATATATTTAAAATCAAAGTGTCATTGTTTTGCGTAAGTTAAGTCATTGTTATATTAGAGTTTAGAGAGGTTTTCACCGATAGTATAAATAAAAAAAGAGAAATGATTTGTGTACATCACAAAATCAGCCACCGTATGTAATAATCAAACTTTTAATATTATACATTAATCCAACAATTTTAAAAGTTGGATTAATAGTTTTAAAAAGTTGGATTATTACAAATGGTGACTGATTATTACAAGTGCTCTTTTTCTCATGTCTCTTGATGTCTCTTCCGTATTTGCTTGCCACCCTCTTTACCAAACTTGGATGTATTCAGCAATCAAATTTCAACGCGGGTTTGGTTGTGCCACCATAGGTATCTTGGCTCTTGTCCTAGCTTCTGAGCTCAATTGAAAATGGTGGCAGTTTTGAGATTAAATTTGGGGTGTTAAATTAGTTAGTTGGGGCAATTCTAACTTAAAAGTATACATGTGCTCACCATGTAACTACTGCTTCGATATTATCCGTAGTTTAAGGGATAAAATGCATTTTTTCCCCCTAAGTTTTTGGGTTTTTTTTGGAAATTAAATAAAACTTTTTACCAAAAAAAGTTATAATGATGTCTTTTTTTTTCCCTTGTTTTTCCAAACAAATAAGTAGACTAATTAGTAATTACCTTGAAAATGATACCAGGTTTATAATGCAGTTTCCATTTAGCCAATTACTACTTCATTAAGTTTACAGGATAAACTGTAGTGATATGCAAGTTTCAGATATATAGTTTTGTTTACGACAAGGGATTTTTAATTTGGAAGGCACACAAATACAAAAAAAAAGAAGGGAGAATTACCTCAGCAGAATAGGGTTTTGCCTTCTTAAGGAAAGGTTTTTCACCAGAGAAAGCGCCTTCACCAAATAGAGAGACAGCATCTTTAACAGACTGAAAAGGTGGACTGGTGTCGATCTCTCCAACCTCTGGTTTTGGAGTTGGAATAGGAGAGCCGATAGCACTCTGCCGGATTTTCGCGACCATTGTGCGTTATATATCTTAAATATTGTGGACTGTGAACCTGTTTAAAACAATACATTACAAGAAAGTGATCAAAATAAAATTACCATCACCATAAACAGGTAAACTGTGCATATCAAACTAAAAAAAAATCCAATATTCCAAAAACGTTTTCAAATCTACAAGACCACCACAACCAAGTAATTTAAACATAACTCCAAATACTAAATACCACTTTTAGGTTGACATTCTGTTGTGGAAGACACCGGATTGTTTTCCCACAGCCTAAATATGGATATGTCAAGATAGTTAAAAGACCCTAAAATCAGTGATACAACTCACCCTTCAGTCCATTAAGATTCTGTAACAAACCAGAGAGAAAATAGGGTTTTATCTCCTATTAAATTTACTTATAAAAGGAGAGAAGAAAAAGTAGCAAACTGAATTTTAAATTCTGATACTCACATCTTTAGGAAAGTAGTTAAGATTTGATATTTTAAATAGGAAGGCTGAAAAGCTGGTTAGGTAGGGAATAAGTGGAGTGAAACCTAGGTGGAGAGAATTGACCTCTCAAAAGTCAATAATCCTTTGTTATTCTTTCAGTTCATTCAATAATACTATCTTCCAGTGGGGGAAATTATCACAACGATAGTTCCTTCCTCTATTTAGCTATTCTATTCCAATCTTCTATTCTTATCTTCTAAATAATTCTGCCCTAACAGTAAGGATACTAGAGACACCTTAACAATTGGTATTAGAAGTTCGATCTGGGCTTCTTCCTGTGAATGGTATCCACACACAACTAAGGTGCAATGGAGGATCGAGTTGAGAATCTGGAGAAACAGTTGACTGAGTTTCGCTCAGAACAAAGCCGATTAATAGAATCGATGATGAAACAGATGGAAGAATTAGTGATACGAATCCCACAACACGATTCCGGCTGTGGGAACTCGCACATCGACGATCCAGGTGGAGGACGTCAGCGAGATCCAACTCCAAACAGGGGTGGTATCAATCAAAGAGTGGACATACCTTCGTTAGATGGTTCGGACGCGAGTCGGTGGTTGGTTCGAATGGATCGTTATTTTCGAGTATCCGGGATTCAAGTGAAGGAGAAACTCGAATACGCGGTGCTCGCACTCCATGGGGAAGAATTAACATGGTTTGAGTGGTGGGAGTCTCAGTCCACATTCCATACATGGATCCGTTTTAAGCAGGATTTGCTTAAACGCTTTGAACTAGGGGCTGACGCAAATCCTCTTTCTCCATTGTTGCAAGTGAGACATCATGGTTTTGTCATGGAATATAGAAGAGATTTCGAAATAGTAGCAAGGGCACATAGACAATTGGGGGGAGATACCTTGTTGTGCATGTTCCATGAAGGCCTTAAACTGTCGATCAAGACGGAGATGAGGGTCGCCGAATTTGAGAATCTACAGGCAATGATGGATAGAGCTATGGTGTTAGAATCTCGGAATGAGGCATGGTGAGAGGAAGGGATGCAACCGGGGGACGAAAATCTGAAGGTAACTCTTGTATGGGCTCGGGAGGGTCCGGAAACAATAGTTGGGCCAGACCCAATTCGCAGTCTTTCTCTTCTTCTAATTTTAAACAGCCCACACCAACTGCACCAATTAAAACATAATCCAATCCTCCTTTGGGCCCATCCACCACTTCTAATACCACTGTGTCAAAGCATCCATCACGATGGATATCCAGTGAAGAATGGAATGAAAGACAGCGAAAAGGTCTCTGTTTCCAATGTGGGGACAAACAGAATCCTAGCCACGCATGCAAGCTCCGACATCAACAACTCATACTCTTGGGGGAGGAGGAGGAACACTCTGAGGATTTTTGTAAAGAACCAGCTTCTGAAGAACCTGTTGTGAGCATTAACAGCATTTCTCTTCGTGTCTCTTCTCTAAGTTATTGGGGACTCACATCATACCAGACCTTGAAGGTGCGAGCTACTATAAATGGTGTTGAGGTGGTAGTGTTGGTTGACCCAGGGGCTGAGGTGAATTTTCTTTCATCTTCTCTTGTCTCCACCCTGGGTTTGCCATTGGTACACCTTCCTCCATTCCAAATTGAGGTTGGAAATGGAGCAATCGAGCATGGTTTAGGTGGCTGCGAAAGAGTGGAAATTCCGGTACAAGGTATTTCTATTGTGGAGGATTTCTTGGTGATGGAATTGGGCCCTTCTGAAGTTTTAGGGACTGGGTGGATTGCATGCTTGGGCAAATTTGAAGGGAACTATAATTCCTTATCTTTGAGCTGGATGATGAATGGGAAGAAGGTGACTTTGCAGGGAGATCCTCTTCAGAAGCCAAGCTACTGCGAAGGTGACTTTGAATGCCCTGAGAAATGATGAAGAGGGCTTTCTAGTAACCCCTGTTTTCATTAAAGATTCCATAGAAGAACAACTCTCTGTTTCGGTAGAAAACTTGGCAATATTGCAGCATTTTGAGGATGTGTTTCAGTCCCCATCTGGTCTTCCTCCACAAAGAACTCACGGTCATGCTATAGTATTAAAGGAGAATGCAGAGATTCCAAACATTCGTCCTTACAGGTACTCACATTATCAGAAGGCAGAGATGGAAAAAATAATTGATGAAATGCTTCAAATTGGGATTATTAGGTCCAACACAAGCCCTTTCTCGAGCCCTGTAATCCTGATAAAGAAAAAGGATGGTGGGTGGGGGTTTTGCGTTGACTATAGGGTCCTCAATAAGGTCACGGTGCCAGACAAATTTCCTATTCCTATTATTGAGAAACTCTTGGATGAGCTCGATGGTACAACCTTGAAGATGTCCTTGGCCTATCACCCGCAGACAGACAGCCAAACCAAGGCGGTGAATAAATGCTTAGAAACCTACCTGCGATGCCTAACTGGTTCCAAACCTAAACAGTGGCCAACTTGGCTTTCTTGGGCTGAGTTTTGGTATAATACCTCATACCAAGGCTCTATTCGGATGACACCTTTTCGGGCTTTATATGGTAGATAACCTCTTGCTTTATTACGAGGAAGGATGGAATCTTCGGTGGAGCAAGTAAGGGTCTTATTGGACGAACGGAATCAAATGCTTGAAGAGATTCAATTTCAGTTGAATAGAGCCAAGAACAGGAGGCGACAAGCTACTGATAAGAAAAGAAGAGATGTGTCTTATGAACTAGGTGACTTTGTGTATCTCAAACTTCAGCCATATAGGATGAAGTCCTTAGCGGCTAGACCAAACCAGAAGTTATGTCCAAGGTTTTATGGTCCTTTTGAGGTGCTAGAAAAGATTGGTGCAATGGCCTACCCGCTGAAACTACCTGCCACAGCAAGACTATCCTGTTTTTCATGTCTCTCTTTTGAAGAAAAGTGTGGGGCCATCCTCAACACCTCAGCCCTTACCTAAAACACTCACTGAAGAAGGAGTGAGGATAACGCTGGGGGGGGGGGGGGGGGGGGGGGGGGGTAGGGGGGGGATTGTAACAAAACCCAGAGAGAAAATAGGGATTTATCTCCTTTTAAATTTACTTATAAAAGGAGAGGAGAAAAAGTAGCAAGCTGAATTTTATATTCTGATACTCCACATCTTTAGGAAAGTAGTTAAGATTTGATATTTTAAATAAGAAGGATGAAAAGCTAGGTAGGGAATAAGTGGAGTGAAACCTAGGTGGAGAGAGTTGACCTCTCGAAAGTCAATAATCTTTGTTATTCTTTCAGTTCATTCAATAATACTATCTTCCAGTGGGGGAAATTATCACAACGATAGTTCCTTCCTCTGTTTAGCTATTCTATTCCATTCTTCTATTCTTATCTTCTAAATAATTCTGCCTGCCCTAACAGTAAGAATACTAGAGAAACCTTAACAGATTCATTCATAAAGAACTTTGACCTATCAATAGATTATCTTGGATTTCTTTCTTACTCTCTCCTCCAAGATACCTAATATCTTCCACCAAGCAAGAAGGAACCTTTGGGAGTGTTTGGTTGTAGGGACTTGAAGCACAGAGACACTGAGACAGTGACACTATCAGAGTGTGACCTGTTTGTTTTGGGTGACACACTAAAAATAAGAACAGAGACTTAATGTCCCTAGCCTCAAAAGTAGCATTTCTATGTGTACTTTTAAAGTAGGCAGTAGGACACTAGCAGCAGACACGGGATTTGAAGTGAAACTGTGGATGGTTTAATGAAATTTTACTCCAAATTTGTCCATGAGTTTTTCTGAAATTCCACTGTTTGCCCTTCACCTCAGTCAGCCATTTTTTACACTCATACTGCTCATCTCTAGCGACCACTGCTCCGTCGTCCTGCAGTCGTCGCTCCTACATCCGTCAACCGCTGCTACCTCCTTCTCAAACGACCATTTCCCTAACTCTTATCAGTTTACTTTTTCAGTGGCCCACTAGGATTTTACGCACCCATGAAGTCTAAGGTTTCTCTCTGTCTTTGTTTTGTTCTCTGCCCCTCTCTTCATTTCCTCTTTTCCTCCCATCTCTGTTTCTTCGATTCTTCTACTCTCCAACCACACCTCCGTTGTCTCTCCATAATTGTGGATAGTTATTTATTTTTTTTTTAGGATTTAGGGGCCTTGCCATAGTTGGGTGCTCTGTTGTAGTATGATTGACGAAGGCTAGGCTAGTAATACTCAAAAGAAAAAAATGGATAGAGTTAATGTGCATATTTTATTTTCATCTTTTCTTGATCTTGCTCGAAAGTTAGTGTGGGAGAGAGTTGTACTTTGCAGGGAAAATAAATCAGCAAAAAATGGTGGTGTCGGGAATTTTCAGATATGTAAGAAGTGATTGAAGAAGAAGATAATGTCTTTTTCCAAGTGATTTTTAATATTAATTTAAATCAAAAGGGTAATGAGAGTAGTTTTACATGTACTCATTATCCTAACTCATTTTATTCAAACATGAAACAAAGACTATAATCATGTCCCGTTCATCATCTCCAAACAAGTTACAAAGACATTGTGACTCATTGTCCTTGTTCCAATTGTCATTGTCTCTATGTGCCTAATATCTTTGTAAACAAACATAACCTTTAAGAACAACAATTTCCTCACAAAATGGGAAGCTTCTGCCCACACAATAACACCCTCAAAGCATAAACCAACCAAATAACCGATTAAATTGCATAAAACATGCTACTGAATTTAAGGACCAAAATTTCAAAAATCGCAAAATAGTACCAAAACACCTCAAATCTTGACCAGGGTTAAGCATAGGACTCTTATTGTTGCAACTCACAAACAAAAGCAGCTCAAATCCACTCTCTAATTTGATTCCGAAGCCTTTTCAGTTCAAAGTACTATCTCCAGGAAGAAGAAGAAGAATACGAAACAATTTTTCTTTTTTTATCTGTTTTTTTTTAAATGAAATTTTATCCTTAATTTACAATATAGAATTTTTTATATATATACTTACAAGTCACAAACCACACGGCAGAGTGAAGAACACTGCAAAATCCGATGCGACTCGGTCCAAAATGATCTGAAAACGACAGAAACATCATTAAACACGGCGAAACAGAGCTTGAATTGAAACGACAACCAACAAAGCAGAACACGAACAAGAGTCGAAGAATAAGAACGACAACATAGGAACCTAAACAATAAACGCATGCTCAGACCAGTTCAACAAAAAACCAAAAAACTCCAAAAACAAACAAAGCTTTCAACTTTCACTTATTAATCCCCAAACAAAATTCATCAAACAAGCCCAAAAAATTAAATAAATAAATTACCTTTTAAGTCTGATTATTGAAAATTCCGAGATACTAAAAGATAATCAATCTCTAGAGAGAGACCGTGCGTAATTAGAGAGAGAAAGTGATGGGCGGGTTTGAAAAAATCCTAAAGCTGTTGAAGACAAAAATTTCTTTATCAGCACTAGTCAGGTTGAGAAATGAGAGAGAGGAAAAGGTGAGAGTGCAGAATCGTGTGTGGGCGTTTCTATCTTAAAATACATGTTCCTGGTTTGAGTGATCGCAGGTCTTCGATGGCTTTTGGTTTTAACGCAATGACGGTTGTACCCCCGGTGTGCGTTGCATATGCAATTCAATTAATATATATAGATACAGTAAAATATCATTTTGGTCATTCACTTTATGAGTGTGTTTCGAACCATATAAAAAGAGAAATAATTTGATTTCTAAATCAATTTTATTGTTTGAAATGTAGAGATAAGGGAAATGAATTGATTTGTAATTCTCATGGAATTGATAATTGTGTATTTATAAATCTCATGGATTTGGAGAGGATTTTGATGGAAATGATTTAGCTTTCAATTCATTCATTTTATTTTATTTCATTTTCATAATAAATCATTCCAAACGCTCCCTATATGTGTGAATAACTTTGGTCCCTCATTTTTTAAAATAAGTAAGTTGGTTATTCATTTTAGAAATCGTAAATCACTTTGGTCCCTTACTTTTCAAAATTAACAAATTGATCCCTCACTTTACAAACTGTAAATCATTTTGATCCCTACATTTCAAACTATGAGCCAAGTTAGTCTCTCTTTTTGTCTGTTTTAGTCTCATGAGAGAGACTAACTTGACTAATAGTTTGTAAAATGAGGGGCTAATTTGATCATTTCAAAAGTGAGGAATCAAAGTAATTTACAATTTATGAAGTGAGAGACTATTTTACTTATTTTAAAAAGTGAGAGACCAAAATGGCTCACGTGGATGACCAAATGACATTTCCCTCTATATAAATATGGGGGTAGCATAAGGAAAATAGGAAAGTCGAAATAGGGATTAGGGAGGGGTGGCCACGTCATCAGTTGCACCGATGAAGGAAGCATTCATGTGTGACGATGACCAAAGGCAAAAAAACAGGGACATGAAATAGTAGATGGTGATAGAAAGTGAGTGTTGATGAGAGTTGAGACAGCAAATAGGCAGGTCCTTCCCCTTTTTCCTTTCCTTTATTTCTCTAAATTTGTCTTCCAATAATTGCGAAAAAAATTTAGTGTGTGCACATCATATAATACTTACAAATAACGTATACTATCAAAATTAGGAAATAGGATTGAAAATTGTGTGTTTTGTATACCCACTTTTATGGACGCGAGCGTGTACAGTACGTGCGTAAGTAAACACATTTCAACACATAAAATGAACACATATTTCAATAGCAAATGAACACATTTGATTATAAGAAATGAATACATTTATTCATTATAATAAACACATTTAAGCATGAAAAGTGAACACATTTATTTATAAAAATATCTCAAACTCATAAATTTTATTATTTTACATTGTATTATGTATTCAGTTAGAGTATATGCATGTGTTCATTTTATATTGTATTATGTGTTCAGTTACAAGATGAGCATGTGTTCACTTTAGTTTGTATTATGTATTCAGTTACTGTATATGTATGTGTTCACTTTGCATTGTAATATGTGTTTAGTTATAGTATAAATATGTATTCACTTTATATTGTGAATATGAACAAAAATGAACGAATTTGTGTAAGAAATGTGTTCTGTAATTATGTATGTATGTGTTCATTTAACATTATACAATGTGTTCATTTGATGAACAAATATGTGTTCATTTTAGAAACAATTATTTTCACGTATGAATATTACTGTTTATTTATAAACTTATAGATATAATGAATTTGTGGGAAAAAATAAAACAATAAGAAATACATAAAATAGGAATTTTCTTTCATTGTAGACTAAAAAAAAGGTTGGAATAATACTAAAAAAAGAGAATGTTATTGATTTTTTAGTAATGAAGAAAAAGAAATAGAGTTTAATGTAAAAAAATGAGTATGTTGAGTGAAAATGAAAAAAAATTAAAAAAAAATAGGAAGAAAGAATAAAAAGATGAAAAGCTAAAAAAAATCAGAGGAAAAAAGGAAGAGAAGAACTATAAGAAGCCAAAGGAAAAGCTCGTAGTTACGTAAAATGGGTAAAATGAAAAGCTACGTTGTACATACGTTGTCAGTATTTGACATTGTACAAAATATAATTTTCAAAAAAAAAATTGAGTATAGGCAAAAAGAAGATAAATTAATGAAGTCTTATTTTAAATTAAAAGTAAAATGAATTTTGAAGTAGTAAATGTGAAAGGGTTTATCTATATTATTATTATCTTTATCTATATAATATATATTAAAAAGAGAGATTATAATTAATTACTAATTCACTCATTAATTAAGTCTTTATAAATGTGATATGTATATTAATTTAGGCGCTTTTTATTTTTTCTTCTAAAATATTTATAAATCTTTAATGAATCTTTTTAAATATTATTATCTGATATACATATCTTTTATTTTATTTAAAATAATTTATTTATACTATTTAAAATAATTGTGTATAATATAGATTAATTAATTACCTTTCATATTCTCAATATATATCTAATTTAATAAATAGAATTACTTAAAATTCAATTTCTTGAATAATAAAGTAAGAAATTCATAAGTTGATGTAATATTAAATAATATATTTTTTCTAATTAAAAATATTATTCTATATTTTAATCCAAAATATTGAAGATTTCTCTCTAATATTTATATATATACATATTTTGTTGTAAAATATTTATTCATTCATTCAGATCCTTTGTTTTTTCTTCACCTCCACAACTGTTTCAATTTTTTTTCTTTCTCTCTTATTTTGTAATTTTTATTTTATGCTCTTCCTTTTTTCTCTTTTTTTTCATTTTTTCAACTACCTTCTTATTCATCATTCATCTTTTTTTTTTTCTATTTTTTATTTTTTTATTCTTCATTTTTCATTTTCTATTCTTCAACTTTATTCTATACATTTTTTTTATTGTTTTCTTTTTCTCCTCAATTTTTCCTCTATTTCTTTTTTAAATTTTTTCTCACCTCATTCTCTCTTTTTTCTCCTCCTCAATTTGTTTTCTCTATTTTATTTTTATTTATTCTATTTTTCCTTCTTCTTTATTCTCCATATTTTTTTATTCATCTTGTTTTTTCTTCTTATATCTAATTATCTTGTTTTTATCCTCCTTTTTTGTGTGTCTTTTAATTTTTTAAATATTTTTGTACTCCTCATCTTTTGTATAATCATTTAATTTTATAATCAGTTTTTTATTTATCATTCTTTTATTTTTCTTATTTTTTTAAAAGATTTAGTTTTTTCTTTCTTTGTTTGGGTAGGTGGTGACAACAGCTTGGACCTAAATTTGCGTAGGAGTTTTTTGATATTTTATTTTTTTCCTTTCTCTACTATTTTTATTATGTTTTTTAATCAAATGACTTTTTTTATTATCATTTGAATGACTTTTTTTTATTTTTAATGTTTTATCTTGTTTTAAGGAATGAGAAAAATCAATTTGTTTCTTTATGGATATGCATTGTTATTCATTTTATATTAAATTAAAAAATTTCTATTTTTTACTACTGTATTTTTAAAATAAAATAAATTTTTGGGGATTTATTTGGTACCCAATATTTTTGTTGGGTACCGGTACCCAATTGCGTGTTTAATTTATCTATATATGTTAAGTTAAATATAATTGAGTACCAGCGGAGTACGGAAGTCGCAATTGCAGCTTTCCGGACTCACCTCATTCCCGATTGCACCTCCTTTTCCCCTCTCACTCGCGCAATGCACTCTCTCTCGCACGACAAGTTATGAATTGTGTTTTTTTTTTTCATAAATTGATAAAGCTAGAGATTATCAGTATAAATTAAATTAATATTTTGAAGATTATGTGTCTAACAGGTTATCAACTATCTAAATTTAAAAAGTTTAAGTTAATTTTACAATAAATCAATCATTATTTTACACCTACATCAATTGGATATCGGTACTCTATATTTTCCTTGGGTACCGAATAAAAATCCAAACTTTTTATATAGTAACTTTTTTATATTCTAACTTGAATGACTCATTTTTTGGAAAATTAATGTAATTAGGGACACATATCAATTGAAATATTCAAATCTTTAAACAAAAAGTCATTTAAGATAGTGATTTTAAATGCAATTCGAGTTCACATCAAGAAAAAATATTATGCATAAAAGATTATTTTTCATAATTTTTTTACTATTATTGTTAGTTTTCTATGTATATCTTGATTGATTGAGTTTGATTTCAAATTTATTTTTATTCATGATTTACAAATTTTGAATAAATATTTTAAAAAGGAATAATATTTGTTTAAGATATATTAAATCTCCATCTATATAATATAGTAAAAGAGAGGTTACGTTTAATTACCAATTCACTCATTAATTGAGTCTCTATAAATATGACACGTATATTAATTTAGTTGTCCTTTATTTTTTTCTTCCAAGATATTTACAAATATTTACAAATAATATAGTAAAAGAGAGGTTATGGTTAATTAATTACCAATTCACTCATTAATTAAGTCTCTATAAATGTGACACATATGTTAATTTAGGCGTCATTTATTTTTTTCTTCCAAAATATTTACAAATCTTCAATGAATCTATTTAAATATTATTATCTAATATATATCTTTTATTTATTTAAAATAATTGATTTATATTATTTAAAATAGTTGTGTATAATATAGATTAATTAATTATCTTTTATATTCTCAACATATTTCAAATTTAATAAATAGAATTGCGTAAAATTCAATTTCTTAAATAATAAAGTAAGAAATTCATAAATTGATGCAATATGGAACAATATATTTTTTAATTACAATTATTATACTATTTTTTAAATAAAAATATTGAAGAAGATTTCTCTATCAAATACTTATATATATACATATTTTATTATAAAGTATCTATTTATTTATCCAGATCTAGTTTTTTCACCTCTTAAACCCTTTCAACTTCATATATTTTTTCTTTTTCTTTCTTATTTTGTCATCTTTATTTCTTGATCATCTTCATTTTCTTTTCCTTTTTTCATTTTTTTTCATCTAACTTCTTATTCCTCCTTCATCTTTTTTTTTCTATTTTTTATTCTTCTTCTTTCATGTACTATTCTTCATCTTTCTTCTATACTATTTTTTGTTGTTTTCTTCTTCTCCTTATTTTTTTCTTCATCTCATTTTTTTTCTTTCTTTTTTTAAAATCTTTGTTCTCACCTACTTCTGTCTTCTTCCTCCTCCTCCATTTTTTTTCTCTTTTTTTTTTGTTTATTCTATTTTTTTTCCTTTTTTCCTTCTTCTTCATTCATCTTCTACGGATTTTTTCTTCTTATGTTTATTTTTCTTTTACTATCTTATTTTTTCCTCCTTTTTTGTGTGTCTTTTACTTTTTTTAATATTTTTGTGCTCCTCATCTTTTGTATTATCACTTAATTTTATGATCGTTTTTTATTTATCATTCTTTTATTTCTCTTATTTTTTTTCAAAAGATTTAATTTTTTCTTTCTTTGTTCGGGTAGGTGGTAACGATGGCTTGGGCCTAAGCTGCATAGAAGTCTTTTGATATTTTACTTTTTCCTTTCTCTACTATTTTTATTATAATTTTTAATCAAATGACTTTTTTTTAACCATTTGAATGGCTTTTTTTTAATGGTTTACTTTGTTATAAGGAATGAGAAAAATCAATCAATTTCTTTATGATATGCATTTTATTTTTATTATTAAATAAAAAATTTCTATATTTCACTACTGTATCTTTAAAATAAAATATATTTTTTATATTGTAACTTTTTTATATTGTAACTTGAATGCAGGGACGGATCCAAAAACAAAACAAAGGGGGGCCGGAAATTGATAAATTAAACTATCAACTAAATATTTTCAAAAATTAATATATTTTATATTAAATTTGAATAAAATACTCTTTAAATTTATATAAATTTTAAACTTTTTCAATCATAAAAGACTCTATACTTATTTTTTTTATATTTTATCTATACTATTATATAAAGGGGTTTGGTGTCCACACTAATTTAGGTAGTTACTTTTTTCAATTCTAAAAATAAAATTAAAAACATTAAAATCAATAAATAATAAAAATAATCACCTCGAAACATATTTAATTTAATTATAAAATATTATTAATTTTACAAATACAATTTAAATGAATAGTATTACTAACTATATTAATTACTCAAAAAATATAAAAAATATGATAAAAATTATTATTAAATAAATATTGTAATAATGTTATATACTTTTAAAATAAATCATTGATAAAATATAATATATTCAATTTAATAATTTATAAGATTAAAAGTACTAATCATTTAACTCCATTTAAAATTCAAATATTTTTAAATTAAATATCCTTTTAACATTAATTTTACTTCTTCTCTTTTTTTAGTTAATACAAGTTGACATTTAATAAATGATTGATGCAAGAGAAAAAAAGAAAAAAAGACAAAATTAAGAATGAAAATGGACCGTCTAAAATCGAACCATGGCATTATGATTCTTACAATGCACAACAATACCACTACAACAACAATATGTTTATGATTATTTGGAACATATTTATATATAGATATAACATTTTGAAATTTTTTGGGGGGGCCAAGGCCCCTGCTGCCCCCACTAAATCCGTCCCTGCTTGAATGACTACTTTTTTAAAAAGTTAACGTAATTAGAGACACATATCAATTGTAATATTCAAACTTTGGTGCTAAAAATTATCCTGGGAAGAAAGGAAAAAGCTTCTTGGTAAAGTTTGGTGGACTTTGATTATTGGATGATCCTCTTTTTTTTCTTTCTCTTTTAGATGTCTATTGTGCGGCGGACATGTTTGTTTTTGTTGTTTATTACATATGTTTATTGTTGAAATTCATAGTAGAGCATAGCAAAAATGAAAGTTGAGAGAATTTGAATGACAAAATCAAGTAAAATTTTATATTGATGATGAAATGTGGGATATAATATGTGAAATGATTCATTGCTTATATAAAGAAGTGAGGTTAAGGAGAGGGGTGTAGTGTGAGGTGTGTGCATACATGTGTAGGAATATTCTAGAATAACTATTTACAAAATAACAAACTATAACAACCTATAATAATCTCTAATATCCTTCGCAAGCTGGAGCATGTGAACTCTAGCATGTCTAGCTTGAAAAGAAAGTGCAATACATCACAAATAAAAGAAATAAAGTGAAATATTATGCAAATACAATATGTAAAATAAAAATGAGAAACTCATGAATTCAATGGGAGTCGCATCCATTGGAATGACATCGATAAAAAGTCGCTCCAAAATGGGCAATATGGCTCCAAATGTGATGATGTTCCAAACCGGAATTAAGCAACGACAGTGGTTTCTAGTTGATGAAGTCTCACTTCTTTGGGCTTCTTCGATCTATCTATCTATCGACGTCTCCACGACACTCATTGCAAATGAGGTTAACGTCATATGACGTTCACTTGGCGAAAGAAAATAAAAGCTTAAGCATCAAGAGCAGAAGTTCTGAATCCAATAATACTTAATCACCCAAGAAAGAAGCATAACAAAGCCAACCATCAAGAGTAGAAGTTCCAAATCCAATACTTAAACACCCAAGAAATAAGCATAACAAAGCCAATCTAGGATTGAACCAAAACAAAGAAAAAAAGTGCGGAAGAAATATCCAATATATAGTCCAAAACCATAAATCAAAATAAAATCTGAAATCATCTTCATGGCAAATTATCAAACAACTTATGTGCATCATTAACAAGGTAACAAAAACACCAGAGCAACCAATAATACCAATTAAAGCCAAACAACTCCAAGCAGTATACCAAGCATAACTTTGTAAAATGGATCTGAAGAATTTTACCACATTCGACAAACAAAGGGGAGATATCAGCGACGAAAATGCAAACTAACAACAAAACCGGATCTTGAACAGCAACAACAACATAACCATAGCATTGCCGCGTAGGAGAGAGTTTAAGCCATGAGCATCTCCGGAGAAGAAGAAGAGATACACCGGAAATTGAAGAGCAGATCGGAGACGCCGGTTACATACCATCGAAACATAAAACACGATAAATGAAAATCGTGAACCAGATCTTGAACGGAACCGATAACTAAAGAGAAAGAAGTCATCACCAGAAAATATGAATGGAGTCGATCCATTCACTGTAAAATAACGGATTAAAACATATTCAACGTCGGGGAGAGAAAACAACACATTAGCTCTGAGAAGCTGTAAATGGGTGAAATAATTTGGGTTTTAGTTTTAGTTTTTTTTTAATAGATGAAATAGTGTTTGGCTTAAAAAAAAAGGAAGGGAAGCTAGAGAAAAAAAAAATGAGGTAACCGAGAAATCAAGAAATGAGCCTGTGGCGATAAGTTAGTATGAAATAGGGAATTTGTGTTGAATCAAATAAAAGGAGAAACAAGGACCAAACGAAAAGAGGAAAGAAGAAGCTCTACTCTATGAGTCTACTATAGCGGAATGTGCCATTCATGGAAGATGGTAAGGCCTAGTATGGGCTTTCACTAACCAATACAGGCTTAATGTAGACGTTGCACCCACTAGAGACTAATTGAAGAGCTTGAGGAAGAAGGAAGGAGAGTCTTTCAAAGAGTATGCCCAAAGGTGGCGTGCACTAGCTGCTAGAGTAATTCCACTCATGCTGGAATAGGAAATGTGCTCCCACTTCATCCGCACACTGGAAGGGCCTTATTTCAAACACATGTTGGGGACACATGTCAAGGAATTTGTTGACCTTTTCAAGATAGGGGAAAGAACCAAGATGAACATTTTCGATGAGAAAATCGAGGTAGGAGACACTGGTGAGTCTCAGTCGAGAAAAATGTCTCATCTTAAGAATATAGAGAATCTTGTTAGTTATATCCACCCGCAATACCACAACACTCCTACGCAGCCTAAACATTACTCTTTTTATCGGCCCTCTCAAACTACCAAACCCCAATAAGAGCACTATCATCACTAAGCACCCTACATTCCTTAAACTAACCATACCACTCATCCCCAAAAAAACACAAACACCGCTCAAAGGCCTTATCAAGCTCCACAACCAAATTACCAGAAGTTAACCCCCAAGCAGCCCAACAAAGGACAAATGTTATCAACAATACTCGCAGAATGGAGAACCAACCATTACCCGACTTCCACATGAGCAAGAGTGAACTCTTTAAATGTTTGTGTAGTGATGATTTAATGAGACTAATACCAGGGAAAATACAGGAACCACCGTACTCCATGTGGTATAGTCCAGTAAACTACATATTATATTTACATCCAAATAGAGGATTAATATTTACAAGGGTAGTTATATGTAGTTTGAAATTAATGCATAATTAGAATGAATATGAGTCAATGTTCATATCATAATTTATAGGATTCATTCTTATTAAATTTCTTTTATTAGTCCCTTACAATTAATAAATAAGACATTTTAGTCACTGGAAATAATGGAAGCCGTTTAGGGACTAACAGATGTCCGAAAATTGAAATTGTCAGGGATTTACTTGTCAATTTCACAATGTCAAGGACTACCTTGTTCACCGCGAAAATTGTCAGGAACCAACTTGGAGGTTTACTCTAATAATTAAAAATTTGAAAAGTGACTACCATTTGTAACTTTTATTACTTCAATTCTCTCACTTTTTTTATCCATCTTTTACACAAAGTTTTTCAAAAAACTTAAAATGACATTAGAAAGATACTTTAGTTATTTTAAATAGTAGTATTTTATAAAAAACTTATTAATAAAATTAAATTGAATGATATCATTTTATAAAATATTCGATGAAAAATACAAAAAAAACGACTTGATAGGCACGATAGTGATTGTCGAGTCGCTAGTCAATTATAATGTTCGAAGGCGTGTTCAGTAGGAATTAAACAATATCACCAACATTTAAACGGAAATCGTATGGGTACTACGATTTTCCTTAAATGTTACTGAAATCATAGGGATACAATTTCAAAGAAGAGAAAAAACTTTAAGTTGAAATCGTAGGGACCTACGAATTCCCTAATAAAAATACAAAAATCAGGACATCCGTGGAATAAACGTATCTCTCACTCTATACATTGCAATAATGTATTTTTACAGGACATTTATTCGGTACCCAATATTTTTGTTGGGTACCGATACCCAATTGTGTTTAATCTTTTAGTACATGCTAAAGTAAGTATAATTCAGTACAATGGAGCACAATGATCGCAGTCGCAGCATTTCTGGACGCGCCTCATTCTCGATTACACCTCTTTTTCATCTCTCTCTCTCTCACAATGCGTTCTCTCTAGCGACATGTTATGGATTGAGCTTTTTTTCATAGATTGATAAAGTTAGAGAATATCAATATAAATTAAATTAATTTTTTAAGATTACTTACCTAACACGTTACTAGTTATATAAATTTAAAAAATTTAAATTAATTTTATCTATAAATCAATCAATACTTGACACATACATATGTTAGGTATCAGTACTCTATATTTTTTTGGCACCGAATCAAAATACAGTTTTACATTTTATTAGGGGAAAAAAAATCCTCAAATATAGAAATCTAATTGAAAAATTGATAAAACTATCGAAATAATTAAATGATTTAATTTTCATCCACTGATAATATACCACTTTTTACACAATCATCTAATTTAATTATGTACTGCCACATCAAACATGATTATGTTTTCTCTCTTGCTTTACCTAAAAAATCATATAAACAAAGTGTTTTGATTGTATGACAATATGTAATATGTCTTTACATTGTCCGTGTATAAAAATTATAGTTTTTTTTTGGTAGATAATTAAAGTTATAGTTAAATCTATTTAAAATTATCTTTCCACAAAAAGAAGAGAAAGAAAAATTAAAAATAAAAAATAAAAACGCAGAGAGAGTAAAGTGTATGGTGTTGCGGTGTGGTGCGCGAGGGTAAACACTAAACAGAAAGGAAAAAAGAAAAGGAGAAAGCAAAAGAAATGAAGAAATCATCAGGAAGCGCCGCTGAGAAGAAGAGGGTACGACGCTCCTCCGCCGCACCAGATCCCAACTCCGACGCCCCTCCTAGGGTTTCTCTCTCTTCTATTTCATTTCAATCTAGGGTTCTAAATTCCATTACAACCCCATCTTTCCAATTTCAATATTTTTTAATCACACCTCGGTGAAAACGAAATAATTTTTTTTTCAATTATATATATATTTGCGAAAAAAGGTCGTCTTAGGAGATGGCACTTTCAGACTTAAAAAAAAACATTTTTAATATTTTTGGGGTTTACATTCATGGGTTTTGTGCTTGTGTAACTGAATTTCATGAATATTTGTTTGGTTGAGGTTTTTTTTTTTGTTTTGTTTTCTGTGTTTTATGTACTGTAATTTAGTTGCTTTTGAATGTGTTTTTGCATTAGGTTGCTAAGGAAACATTATCGATCAAATTTCCTTTTGTTTTGTGATTTGTTTTGTTTCTGCAGTTTGGATTTCAGTAATGTACTGATTGGTGTTATATGACAATTATTTTGGATCAGTTGGTCTTGTCGTTATGGCTGAAAACATTGTTACCTCAGAACTATG
The DNA here is from genome assembly GCA_013621005.1 of Aeschynomene evenia. Taxonomy (NCBI): domain Eukaryota; kingdom Viridiplantae; phylum Streptophyta; class Magnoliopsida; order Fabales; family Fabaceae; genus Aeschynomene; species Aeschynomene evenia. The sequence goes on along the minus strand of CM024263.1, from coordinate 8,677,478 downwards.
AACAATTGAACATAATTGAACTGAAGATAGAAGCATATTTTTTTTTTTGGTGCTAATATATTTTTGACTTAATTTTAACATTCCTTTTAGTTGTTCAAGGCTTAACTTTTGCTGTTGATGCAAATATTTTTTCATCCTGTATTTTTAATAGAAAATAAAAACTAGGGAAATTGAAAACTGTAACTTAGTTCTTGTTGACAATTGATCTGGTATGTGTATTTTGACTTTTTGGAATCTTTGTATGTCCCTTTTTGATAGTTTTGCTGGCCATGTTTAATTGTGCTCTGTATCTTAATTTGCCTTTTTTCTTTGTGACCCATTTTTATGTGAAATAAAATTTGTTTTTGTTATTTTTGTGATTGAGTTGAGATTGTTTTGTTTTCAGAAACAAGCTGCCAAGAAGAAAGATGTGTTTCAGGTGTTCGCTGAGAAGGTTAGGGACAATAAGGATTTGGTTTCTAGGTGGGCTGTTCTACAGGAGACACGTGTCGAATACTTTCGAGGGAAGGACTTTGTGAGTTTCATGAAAAATCATCCTGAGCTCAAGGGTATTCTAGAATCAGATAGTAACTTAGACACAGAAGATATTGCCGACATTCTACTTGAAAAAAACCTTCTAGTGCGCTGTGACCGTGTAGTAAAAACTGTACGCCCTGGGAAGAAAAAGTTGTCTACCTGGCCTGCACATTTAGAAATTTTCCCTGTAAGTACTTCCTTATTTTTGGTGTAAGCCTTCTTAATGTTATTAGCATTTTGCAATAATTATATTAGAAAGTTTCTTTTATGTGCCTGCATATGAATCGGTTGATATTTCAGAATTATTTGTAAACTGTAGTACTGATCTGTTTGTTGTTATGTTCATCTTTTATCCTCATCAACTGTCTCTTCTTACTTTTCTTGCTTTGGCACACCTTATTTGTCTTCCTTGACTATTGCTACCTTATTTGTATTCCTTGACTATTGCTACCTTATTTGTATTCCTTGACTATTGCTAGCTGGGATAAGGATGGAATTGAATTATAGGGAGGAACCAAATTAATTTGTTGATGGATTTTAAGAGAAGACTGGAACTTGCTGAAACTATCTTGTAGAGAAATATAGCTACAAAGTTGGGGGAATTTTCAAAATGTTTAAAATTTATGGTCACCCTCAATGGACATTTGCTTCTGCTTGACATGGTTGCTTGTGCTATGCTGGGAAATGGTGACCTGATGATTCAATCCACCACTTTATTGCCAACCTTATATTTCTTGTTATCTTATTCTTCTTGGGTTTTTCTTGCATATGTAATCATCTGTAGCACAGGCAGGTGTACCGGGATATATTGTATATAAGTATATATATATATATATATATATATATTTTGCTGTCTTAATTTTCCAAATTGAAAATGTACAAATTAAACATTAATCACTAACTGCAATTTTTTAAAATCTTTTCAAAGATACGACATATGAGCATCATAAATTGTACACAGGTTTTAAATGCATATTTTGTGACATTTTTACAGTATTTGGTGTTTTCTCTTCTGTAAGCTTATGTGATTTTATTTTATTTTTTTGGTGTTTGAATCTGACAATTTGATTGTCTTTGACAGGAGCAAGTATTTTCTGAAAATGATGCTTTTTTTGCATGGACATTTGTAAAACGGCATCCACTTTGGCAGACGCTACTATCATTTTTCTGGCCTGTGTTGACATTGGCTATCTGCTTATTTCCAGTCTATCCTCATCGCTGCAAGCTATTAATACTTTACTCGTGTGCTGGAATCCTTTTTCTTATTCTCTCTCTACTTTTGAGTAAGTCTTGCTTTTCTTTAATAATTGATTGTTTTGCCTAGTTTCTTCACTTGCCTTTGAGTTGCTTTTCGGTACATTTACACCTAATATTAGTATTCTGCTGTCCCACCTTGACCACCCAGGTGTTTAATGGCAATGGTATTTTGGATCTCCTGTAGTCATTACTATATCAAAAATGGAAAAGCCCTTCGATTGTTTTTTTCTCTTTTTCCCCTTTCTTCTACACACCTTGAGCTCGTAAAATCTTTAAGTTACTTCTGTATCTTGTAGCTGGGTGTTGCCTTAATTTTATGACTACTTTAGACTTCTATACCTTCCTATATGTTTTCATTTAGTTATCCCTAAATGGAAAAAAAAGTAACCAAATATTTCTAATTTTATTTATATTTACTTGGAAATTCAAACTTTTTGGTTAGCAGTGGTATGGTGTGATTTTATGCTTGATTAGTGCACTGCACTGCAGTCGGTTTTAGTGATTCCTAAGTGTATGTTACAAACCCCAGCAACAAAGAGAGTCAAGGGCAGCATAGGAAAATCACTCCATTCAAATACACTTATAGCAGGAGAGGAAAGAAAATAACATAATGAGGGAGAGGGAAACGGCCTCTCGAAATCCAGATATCATGCTGTTATTCTTTTATACTTTACACTACAGATTATACACTTTTGTAGTTGGTGGTTTATTACTCTGATAAAGCCTCCCCTGCATTTATATGATTCATTCTTCTTATACTCATTATTCTCTATATCCTCCCCTTAGCTTCTATTCTATATTTGCTTTTCTATTCTGTGTGTATGTAGAGATACCATTACCATTGGTATCATCCTCTCGATCTGGGCTTCTTCCTGTGGATGGTAACTACCCGCACCGCTGCTACCATGGAGGAACGCGTAGAGGGACTGGAACGATAGCAGGCTGAGCAAGCTCGTATGATGGAGACCATGTTGAAACGAATGGATGAACTGATGGTGCGTCAACCTCGACAGGGACCCGAGGAGGACGATGGAGACTCGCGCATAGAGGATCCAGGTGGAGGACGTTGGCGGGACCATCCGCTGAACAGGGGCGATTTCAATCGAAGAGTGGAAATCCTCGGTTTGATGGATCTGATGCAAGCGGCAGGTTGGTTCGGATAGATCGTTATTTCCGGATCTCTGGGATTTCGGTAGCTGAGAAGTTGGAATATGCAGTGCTTGTTGCTCTCCACGGTGAAGCGTTGACGTGGTTTGAGTGGTGGGAGTCGGAAGCTACGTTTCCTTCTTGGATTCGCTTCAAACAGGACTTGCTGGAGCGCTTTGAGCCTGGAGCGGCTTGGAATCCTCTTGCGCCTCTGTTAAAGGTGCGCCAGATGGGCACGAATCATGGATTACCGTTGCGATTTTGAGTTAGTGGCACGATCACATAAGCATCTCGGCAGCGATACTTTGCTTTGCATGTTTCACAAAGGGCTGAAGTCGACGATCAATTCGACAATGGCAGTGGAAGATTCCAAAAACTTGCAAGCTATGATGGATAGAACCATGGTGATTGATGCTCGAAGCATCACATGGCGAGAGGGAGGTTCTCAACCTTGTGGTTGAAAGAATGACGCAGGAGCTCGCACGTGTTGGGGGTGTCTAGATCCACTGATTGGGCCAAGCCCAATACCCACTCTTCTACACCTGAGCTAGGTAACCCCAATTTTAATTTTAACAATAAAATGGAGCCTAAAGTTCTAGTGGATCTAAGCCTACCTCTCGATGGATTTAAAATGAAGAGTGGAGTGAACGACAATGTCGAGGTCTATGTTTCAGGTGTGGTAACAAGTGGAATCCCACCCACACCTGTAAGTTCCGCCATCAACTTGTTCTCTTGGGTAAGGATGATGAGGTACCTGGAGATTACGTGGAGGAACAAGGTGGGGAGCAGCTCGAATTGGCTCTCCATACTCTTTCTTTACATCTTTCCTCTCTCAGCTACTAGGGGTTGACTTCTCACCACACTCTAAAGGCTTGCGGTACCATAAATTGTAAGGAGGTGATTATTTTAGTGGACCCTGACGCTGAAGCAATTTTTCTCTCTTCTTCCCTTGTGTCTTCCTTGGGACTACCCTTGGTTCGTCTACCTCCATTCCGAGTTGAGGTGGGGAACAGTGCTATTGAGCAAGGCCTAGGTGGTTGTGAGCGGGTCACTATTCTGGTGCAGGGGATAACAATCATCGACGACTTTTTGGTCATGGAATTGGGCCGTTCTGGAGTAGTGTTGGGCGCAGGCTGGGTTGTGAGTCTGGGGAAATTTGAAGGTGATTATCGCAATTTTCCCCTTAGCTTGGTTGGTTAATGGTTCTCAAATCACTTTGCTGCGGGGTGATCCCACTTTGGGAAGGAGTCAAGGCAGTGGGAAAGTGGCTTTGCACGCCTTGAGAAATGATGAAGAGGGCTTTCTGGTGACTCACTTGTTCTGCTCAGACTCGCCAGAGGATCAACAACCTATTTCCTCTGCTATATAAGGGCAATCGTCAATATATATAAGCACTAGATACAACTATTCATAATATATATCTGTATAATATACAGCAAAATAATTCTAACCTTAGACATACATAACAAGTAATTTCCCAAATATATGGACCATAAATAATATTAGTTATCTAGTATAGTATGTTACTAATCCAATAATATAAATATCGTCGACTATCAATGGTCCGACCTTAACAAAGGTAATGCGAATATAAAGAGGAAATAAAACAATTGAAGCTCTATGTGCGTTCATCTTCACATCCATCGGGAGTCTCCACATCCAAGCTCACGTGGTCCGCTAAGGAAAGGGGAAAAAGAAGGGGTGAACAATTGAGAAGTTAACTCAGCAGGGGCGTCACTCCGGGTTTATTAATGAATAAGTAAAACATACATAGATTCATTTATGAGGGTTTCGCAAACATTAATTCTCTGGAGCAACTTAACCTAAGTGCGTCTTGATTAATTTTATACATGTGAATATACATAATCATAAACAACATTCATAATTCATATCAATCATTTAATCCTGTCTTTAACTGTATCTTTTCTCTGTAACATTGTGGCAAGTCACCCTTGCATCCTTTTTCCTTCGAACATCCAGTCCCTAGGCATGAGCTCATCCTAATCTTATGGGGGAGAGGGGGTAAAGTTACCTTCCCTTAGTAAAAATGTTGCATACCGAGGATACCATCCCTACCTTAGCAACTCTCAGTACATACCGAAGGCTATATAGTGTCTTAACTTTAGTTTTAACTTTACTTCATATCATAACATCTTATCTTTAAAATCATATCATAGCATCATATCATAACATTAAATAATAATATAGAGGGGTGCTATTGGTACATACAATAGTACCATCCACCTCTTTTGTGCACTGGCAGCTAGCAAGCTCCCTCTGGCCTCTAGCGACCATGGCTTCTGAACTCGTCGCTGGCGAAGCTGTTTACAGCAGCTAGCGACAAAACTTTGCTAGCAAGCCTAGGTTAGCTGCTAGCAAAGAAGCGAAATCTAAAACATGGCATCGCGAAACAAAAAACATGAGCACTACTCCATACATCCAAAATATGATCGTTTAAAAACACATAGAACACATAAAACATGTTAGGATTTAAACCCCTACTTCTTGTAGACTTCCAAACTAAGATATTATGCTCTTTCTCTTTATCTCTCTTGGCTTCTCTCTTCCCAAATGTGCCCAACGAAAGGTGCAATGGAACAAACGATACTTTTGGAAGAAAACAATCAGTTGAATATGTATAGATTGGGATGGTGACCAAGGGTATGCGTTTATTTTTGTGATTGGGTAAGGTTAGGGGTGAGAATGGAGGTATGAAATGACTGACTTAAGAGCTCTGAGTAAGAGATTGAATGAGAGAGGCATAAATGATGCAAATGGGCTTAAGAATAGTATATATAGAGGGTTTTAGGGTTTCGGGGCGGAATGGCTTCGTTGTAATATTATAAAGATAGGTTGGGGGACCAAAATGCAAGAAAATGCAGAAAATACTGTTTCTGATGTAGTATATTCGCTATCCGCCAATCTCTGCTCGCTAGCGAATAACCCACATGTTTAATTCGTTAGCAGACAACCTTTGCTAGCTAGCGAATTAACCCTGAAAGCAAATGCAGAAAATGCGATTTATGCACTTACACACCTAAAATCATCTTCAAGGACCCTCAAACATGCATGAAACTCATCCTAGACTGATGATGCACAACCAACAACTCATACTTTAATTCAAATATTTTCAACGTAGAAATCATATATACATCAATCTATCATGATACACATAATTAATAAAACACATACAAGCCAAATATCAACCAACTCATCAAGTATACATTGACATAACCATAAAAGTACATTCATGCCAATAAACACTGCCAATACATGTAAGCACCAAACATACATACAAATCCATATATCAAGAAATTCACAACACAAACATTATAAATACATATAAATCAATTATGTCCTATTCAAGACCAATTATCACTAATTACCTTGATTAAGTCCTAATTGAAAATCATGCTGTTACAACATACACCCTTAATTCACTTGGTTGGGAAATATCACACTGATATTCCTTCCTCAGTGACTTCACTCTATTTTCTCTTCTCTCTGCTATATTCTTAATATTCTGCATTTCTCCATTCTGCTATCTATATTGGTCGTGCTGGATTACTTTATACTGCTAGGGATCTTACAGTGTACTCATGGATGTTTTTTAAATATTGTAGTAAGGGCTATGATATTTGGCGTTTTATATATCTTACTTGGAAAGAGGGTCTGGTTTTTCCCAAACATCCTTGCCGAGGAAGCAACATTGCGGGAGTTGTTTAGATTCTGGCCTAAGAAAGACGAAGAGGAAAGACCTAAGTGGACTACAAGGCTTTTCTATGCCATAGTAGCTGTGCTGGTCATATTATTGCTGAGGCATCATGCACCTGATGAAGCCGCCAGAGCAAGGTGAGTCCAAAATATATTACTATTAGAGTCTTCCACCTTTTTTCTGCTTAGAAAAAAAATTCTCTCTAACATTTAACTTCTTTTTGGCTGTACTTATGGCCAATAATTGGAATTACTTTCAGTTGGTCTTTCTAGCTGTTACAACCTATTTGCGCTTTATATAATTCATGGTTTCTTCGTTGGTATTCGACTTTCCACAGGTATCAGAAGAGGGTATCTAATATCATCGACGACGTTCTCGAATGGTCGCCGAGCCTAGCCTTGTCGGGGATGATGGACAAGCAACAAAATGTGGTGAATGCCACAGGGTCCCCTGATCCTGCCTCACAAGCAAGCAAAACATCACCGGCAGTTGATGATGATGATGCAAATACTTCTACTGAACAGTTTAATACTGAAGATAGTGGTAACTTAGATGATGCAGCTGAAGATAAACAGAATGATTAAAAGGGTAATGATATATAATATATCCCTAGTGACTAGATCACATTTTTCCTTTGTTTTATTTTAAGTGTGTAAAAGTGCCTTGTATGAATGAAATAATAACAGTAAAAATCGTTCCTTCTCAAATCTATGCCTTTCAAAGGATTATATTTTTCTTCCTTAATGCGCTCTTCAAAGAGGTTGACAAGTTGATCTTTCGTTATATTGCTTTACACTTAGGATGGTTATTTCATGTATATATGACAAAATATAGATGTACAATTCATTATATACTCATCGTATAATTCATCGTACATCCAATTAATTGACTTACATTCTCTCCATCGTCATTTTCTTCTTTGTTTTATCTCTTTTTCTCTCCATTCTTCTTTTTTCTCTGTAACTCTTAGTCTCTTACACACTTGCTCATTATCATCCACTCCAATTTTCTTCTTTTACTCATTTTCACCCTCTCCAATTTTCTTTCTTTCTTTTTTTTCATTTTTCATTATGGTCATAATCAAATAGTTATATTGCATTATCAAGTTTTCTTTCTTCATCATCACTTCACTCTTCTTCTATTATCAAGGGTTTTTTTTATCCAAATTTCCAGTTATAATTTTCTGCATTTTCTTTTTCATTCACAGGATTCATTAAATCTATCATTCTAGTTTATTCTAACATAGTTGCACTTGTAAACACGTTTCAGCTCTAAACACAATTTTATTCATAAGAGAATATGTTATAGTTCATCAGCGAACATGTTATTTAATTATCAGTGAAATCATAACTTACTTATCAATGAACACATTATTTATTTATTAGTGAAGTCGTTTTATATTCATCAATGAACATTATTATTCATTATTGAACATATATAACTTACTAAATGATAAACAAATTATTGAACATATAACTTACTAAATGATAAACAAATATTTATGTATTGGTGAACACATAATTTACACATTATTTATTCATTGGTGAACTGTAGGGAAGGGTCGTTTTGGACTGGTCTACACTAGAAAAGTGAAGGGCGCAACATAAACTAGTGTGGTAACTGAAGACGTGTGTTTGCACGAGAAAGGGAGAGGGTGTTGAATTGTGTTATTAAAATCTTTTTCGAAAAATAATTTTCACAAAATTAGTTCTTAGAACAGCATGCTTCTAAGTCACTCTCGAAGATTTTCTTACAACTTAAACTTCTGAGAAATTTAAGTTCGTTTTCTTAGAAGGTACCTCTTCTCAGGAAAAGTAAAAGTTGTTTTGAAGATTGTGTTTTTTCTGAAGGCAATTGCTAGAGTGTAGTTGATTTTTATTGTTTAAGTGTCGTTGCTTTTATTTTGTTTTTGCAAGTGACGCGTGTAGTTAAGTATGCATTGCATTGACCGAAATGTCCTCAGGTAGTAAGTTAACTAATCAACCTATTAAAAGGAATTGTTGAAATATTTATTCAATTTAATTAACTTATCTGTTGATTAATTTATGGGAGATAACATGACAATTAAGTATGTGATCCAATCGACCCTTTTTCCTCCCTCCGAGGAGGGAGAAGGAGCAACCATTCATCAAACCCATTTCTTGAATTGTTGGGAGGAAGAACACCCATGTGTCATCCCATCGAAGCTCATCTATTGAATTGCACAGAGGAGGAACAAAAATGTCATCCCATGAAACCCCAAGTCTGGAATCGAATGGAGGGGACTATCAACATCAACATAGAAGAAATAATTTATGTTCTCCAATTTCCGGAGCCACCTTGCATCGCATACAATTTTTGGTGTAAAAAAAAGAGGGATCCCATCATTGTCTTTCATCCCCAGAGAAGGTGAGTCAATCGCCGCTCATGCCCCAACCTGACGACCCCCGAAAATGGTTAGAAGGTGAGTCAATCTCCAATTGTGCATTCTCTATTGTGCTTCACTTTGGGAATTTTATTGGAACTACACGTGATTTCATCTTGTGCCTTTATTAATGGTTGTCCCTTTGCATAAAAATTGAATCTCTATACCTCAATAGCAACCTTCTCTTTTCACAGTTAGTAATGGAAATAATTTCACTTGATTTATAGAACAACATAACTGGGATATTATGTTTATACCTGAATAAGTATGCACTTCAATTTATAGTTATTCTATGCTCATTATGCAATTTTATTTTTATGATTAAGGCACCTTTGGGGCTCATTAGGTGTTTTTTTTTTGTTTGTGCTTTGGAAATCATGAAGGTGCGATCATCTGTGAAGAAAATGTGTGAATTTTATCACTTTCAAACTGCTAAGAATGTAGAGGCTGCTCTGAATGCCATGAATGGTGTGGTAAGAACAATTTCAATATATTAGCTCTACAATTTCAAGTTTATTTATCTTATGATATGTTAAAATCTTAATCCAACTATGGTAACAACTTTCTCTATAAATGTAGTGTATAATGTGTGCAGAAGATTGAATGTCGACTGCTTCAGTTGAATTTGGCTGCAGAGAGGACACCTTCATCAACTCTAGTAACTGAGGAGAATGTAGAAAGTAATGTTGATAGCTTTGAACTATTGTCTAGTGCCACTACATAAGGAATACGATTATTCAAATTTTTGCCTTGAAAATGCACATCAAAGAGAGTCACATTGTTATGTACTAACTAGGCCTGCAGAAAGTTGTGAGATGTATCTGTTATTGAACAAATAAATATTAAGTATATCTAGGGTTGGATAGTAATTATAAAGTTATGTATTTATCAAAGAGAACCTTTAGGAGGTTAATAGACTAATAATAATATATTCATGATGTTAAATAGTATTGAACTAGAAGTTTAGGGAACTAAACAAATCCATTCTTTATGCAGGCAATCAGCTAGAATCTCCATCTTAATGTTAGCCAAAAAGCAATTTCAAGAATAAAATTTTATATTTATTCTAACCAATTCAACTAAATGACTTGCAACAATTTTTGGATGAATTATATGATTGCCAAATAAATTTAAGAACAACAGAGTAGCATAAAAACCAGGAAAATATGAGGCGAAACAAACAACTGTTTTTTTTATTATTATTATGAGCATGATTTTTCTATACTTCTGTATCAACAAATACTATATAATTGTTAGATAGAGTGAATTTTATAAAAGTAAAATCCACATAATACTAGGCTCGGCTAGTGCATGGCAGCGTTTTGGTCAGCTGGTGCTAGGCTCCTGGATTGTTCCTAAAATTTGACCCATTTGAATGTAGTCTTTATGATGAAAAAAATTAAACTTAAGTTGATATAGTTAAAAAAATTTCCATCTTAAGTCCACAAAGGCCTTTTAGAATTTAATGGGTGTTTATTGAACAATTAGAGTGAGGCTGCTTATTTTTTCTCATTTGCTGGTTAACAGATAAAGTAAATGTTGGTTATTTTTTTATAAGTGCTAGTAAGTCCTATTTAGTAACTAAACATTAACGACATTGGTATAAATTGGACAAGATGTTCTCATTCACGACTGACTTCAAGATTTTTTGATATGATAAATTGTGAAAAATAATAATGGGTATTGATTGAACAATTAGAGTCGGGCTGATAATTCTTCCTCATTTGCTGGTTAACAGATACACTGAATGCTGATTATTTTTTAAAAGTGCTAGTATGTCCTATTTAGTAACTAAACATTAACGATATTGGTATAAATTGGACAATATGTTTTCATTCATGGCTGACCTCAAGATGTTTTGATATGATAAATTGCGAAAAATACATAATGTGTATTGATTGAACAATTATAGTGGGGCTGATAATTCTTCCTCATTTGCTGGTTAGCAGATACACTGAATGTTGGTTATTTTTTAGAAGTGCTGGTAAATCCTGTTTAGTAACTAAACATTAACAAAATTGGTATAAATTGGACAATATGTTCTCATTCATGGCTGACCTCAAGATACTTTGATATGATAAATTGCGAAAAATACATAATGTGTATTGATTGAACAATTAGAGTGAGGCTAGTAATTCATCCTCATTTGCTGGTTAGCAGATACATTGAATGTTGGTTATTTTTTAGAAGTGTTGGTAAGTCATGTTTAGTAATTAAACATTAATGACATTGGTATAAATTGAACAATATGTTCTCATTCATGGCTGACCTCAAGATGTTTTGATATGATAAATTGCGAAAAATACATAATGTGTATTGATTGAACAATTAGAGTGGGGTTGATAATTCTTCCTCATTTGGTAGTTAGCAGATACACTGAATGTTGATTATTTTTTAAAAGTGATGACAAATTCTGTTTAGTATCTGAACATTAACGACATTGTTATAAATTGAATAAGATGTCATTTATGGCTGATTAAAGATGTTTTGATAATATAAATTGTGTAAAAAACATAATGAGTGGTGATTGAACAATTTGAAGGCCTGATTATTAGTTCTCATTTGTTGGTAAGTAGATACACTAAATGTTGGTAATTTTTTTAAAACTGCTGGTAGATTCTATTTAAATAGTGATAAAACAATAATTAAGAAATACTGTTTTTGCATTTCTTAATTTGAAATATTTGTAATTACTCTCTATTAGTTCTAACGATCATTTCTTAATTGTGATTTTATCACTATTTAAATTTCTAGTTATTTTTTTATCAAATAAAGTTAATTTTTTCAAGGTTAAATAAAATTACTGAAAATCCAAGTACGCCGCCCAAAACGTCGCCAAGCACTAGCCGAGCTTGCAACCTTCACACTTGCAGATCTCTCACAGCTTAAGGTTGCAGCTATGGTGGTTGGAACGAACGACTCCAAACTCCTTCAACAATGGTGAGAAACAACCCTAGTCTCTTCTGCTCCAAATCAATCTCTGTACTAGGGTAACAATCATCGAAGGACAAGTGATGGTGATGGTATCATTACCAAAATAGTTTTCAATAAAATTGGGCACAAATACATTAAAGAAGGACGAGTGTTGACTTCTAGTGCATTTACAGTTTAGACATCACCAAAAGAAAAAATGGTCACTTCACCATAGTCTTGGCCATTGTTGATCTATGGATAGAGTACACAAATATCATTTCTCTTTTTTTCTGTTTTTCAAAGACAACGTTTAGATTAAGATCAAAGTTCACCATTGTGACCAAATTTTGCGTATTAAAATAGTTTGGCCTCGAGCTCTTTGTTATCACACTAGCTTTACATTACATAAAAGTAGAGCATATAGAATCACAATGCAATGCACTCAGCATGTTGCCATCTGGAAATCACTTCTTGATGTGTCACTTCTCGAAAAAAGGTCTCGACTGAATCTCAGTAAACTTTTATCAAATAACAAAATTGAAGAGAGGTCGTCAACAAGATTTTAGGAAGAGTTAGCACCAGCTAGAAGAGCACCAGCAGTAGAATCCAAGTCTTGTAGGAAGAAAACCCTGCAAAGCAAAATTTTTCCTTAAATTAACTCGTGAATCTTTCACGAAATCATGCAAGCAAGCAAATGCATGGAATAACATAGCACCACTATTTTTTTTGGTAAACTAGCATCACTTATTAAGCTATTAGTATTAGAGTATGGACTACTAGACTAGTCCAAAGAGAAATGAGACATTATATTTACCTGCAAGTGTTATGGTACAATGTTATGCTAAGGTTACTAACATCATTGATGCCTTTGTATTCGCAACAACCTTAAGAAGTTGCCTGGAAAGTTGCAGTCATATATTATGTGACTAGAAGGGGTATATATATATATCCATGGCTAGTAAAAGTTAAATTCATTCAGAAGTAAGTCTAGGATGCAAATGATATAAAAATAGAGATAGTAGATGTAGTAAAGAGGCATGTTACACACAACATTAAGCACTATAGGATGCAATTTCAATATTTAATTATTGGAATCCAATAACACCAAGAGTTTTCAGGGAAATATGTCATTCATATGTTTCTTTTATTTGTGTTCTTTTCAAATAAAAACACTAAAACCAAGAGCTACTCATATTTCTCTTATTGCAATCATCCATTCTATCAGTAAAAGAATGAATGACTCTAGCAGTGAAATTGTCATATAAATTGAGATTATCAGTCCTTCATAGTTCATACATCTCATAGTGATTGTGCCACCAAATCAAGGCGATAAAGCAAATGCACTTTTATGTTAATACTTAAAATATTGGGCTTGTATTTTAGGCATAAGGGAAAATGAGAAATAAATAATATCAAGGTTATCTGTTTCTCATTTTCAAGTCACTTTTGTATTATTTTTATATGTATAATTAAAAAGATCCATAATTATTTCCAAACAATCCCTCCTTATGCACTTTTCTTCAATGGATCTCGAATCCCTTATCTTTTCATTTTCAAATCACTTTTATATTATCTTTATATGTGCAGTAAAAAAGAACCATAAATATTTCTAAACAATCCATCTCTATGCACTTTTCTTCAATGGATCATGAATCTCTTATATGTTTTTCATTGAATTGCTGAAGTTGAAAGCAGAAACAACCTAGCCGAGAGTGGCAACAATACTTTCTAATTAATCTTCAAAACTAACTTCTAGAAGCAGACATATAAGAACACAGAGACCGAAGCTAATAGTTACACATATTGAAGCTATGTTTTTCCCCAAACAGAGTCACACATACAACAATTTAAAGAACAAAGAAACACACCAATTCGCTATCATCCACACCAATTCCCTAAACTCATAATGTTGTTGTAGTTATTTTGTTTATCAAAATCCAATTCCATTATCATAATTCACAGAGAATTACAATTAACCTGACACCAAATTCTTCATTCCATTATATTCTAAACATTAATACCACAAACAGGATTGCACAGCCAACAAATCCTAATTGTTATAAAAATAAGAGGCATTTTTTCCAGAATGAAAAAAGTCGATAATGGAGAGCATGTAGATAAATTTGAACCATACATACATTGCTTCATAAAGTTGGAATCAAAACTTAGGTCGAATGGAGTAGAGAGAATTAGTTCCACACCAACACAATGTGTTCACCCATAACAACAACACATAACAAAAGCAACCAATTTCTACCATACCCGACACAAAATCAGTGCTTACCTCAAAATTCCTCGTTTAATTGACGACCATTCTTCCTCATTTTCGTAAGTGGACGCTGCTTGAACATAGTCGATGAGTGTGGTAGCTTCTGTCAGATTTTGACTTCGATCACGAAAGGGGTCCTAACGATTAGGGAGGACGCCAACGACACCAAGTGGTCCTCGGTTCTTATCTTGGTGGGGTTTGGCTTTGGCCACCACAATCCCAAGCAATGTTCATTTTGAAACTATTCAAACAAAGATACAGTATACCGATTACAAGTTGGTTAATCAACTTGTAAGTAAGGGCACTTTAGTCATTCTAAACCCTAAAAAAAACAACGACACTTAAACAATAAAAAACAACTGTACTCTAGCAATTGACTTTTCTGAAACTTCTTACTTATTTAGTTAGAGTGTTTTGATCTTAGAAGATTAATTCAGTTCTTGTTTTTTCACAAGTTTGTAAAATAATAAAAGGGTTTAAGGGAAGAGATCAACAAACAAAGAATTTTATACTGGTTTAGTTACTTCCTAACCTACTTCGGTCCTCAACCTTAAGTTGAGAGTTTCTTTGATATTCTCTAATCGTGTCTTCTCAGGCAACTACACCTTTGCACACCCCCCAAAGGATTTTTACCGCCTCACAATCCGAGGGTGATTTCCTTGCCTTAGTCAATTCCTAAGGACTTTTACCTCAACACTTTTCACTTGTCTTTAAACCAAAGGACTTATGCCTCACAATTTGAGGACTTTCCTTGCCTTCGAGTGAAGGACTCTACAAAGTTCAAGTTTCAAAGATGTTCTTGCGAACTTACTATCAAGATCTTAGACACAACTAAGATTTCTCTCGATAGATTCCTAGAAAATAACTATGCACAAGGCAATGATTTACAAATATAAGTCTAGACAAGGTTGTCTACTACTGCGAGGATTTTTTCCATCCACACGGCTCTAACCCGAGACTTTGCTTAACGGACAACAAGCCGCTTACCACTTGTGTCGATCCTCGTTGGTCGAATATTTTGATCTATTTAACCACATTTTCTATATGCAGCTAAATATGTGATATCCATACTTCATACTAAGCTTGGAGTATAGTTTAAGGCACTATATATATTGAAAAAATTCTGCATCGGTGAAAAGTTACATTGTCTCGTTAGAGCAAATTCGATACACATTGTTATTGCTTGTTGTAGAGTTAACTCATTGTGAATGCTAACTGACGATTGAAGGGTTATTCCACCCTACATGACATCTAACAATTATCAACATGAAAACTACTAAAACCGAATAATTTCAAAAATATTAAAACCAAACCAATCAAATTTCCTTTGGAATACGTAAACTATAAGATAGAAATTAATGTTGATAAACTATGCCTGAACTTTACCCTCCCAATTTGAAAATTTAAAGACTAAATTGCAACTATCCAAACATTCAGGAGGGTAAAGTGTTTTATTTCCCATAAAAAAATGATATTTTAGTCATTTAATAAATGATATGTGCACTGCATGTGCTTATTTAACGGAGAAATAGATGGAGTTGTGACGGATGGGGCAGAATTGATGTTTTAAAACATACAAGGAATCATATTGACCGTTTTGAAAGTTCGGGGACTAAATTTCAACGACCCAAACATTCAGGAAGGTAAAATGTTTTTTTCCCAAATTAAAATACATATTTCAGCTTAGAACTATTCCATACCAACGTTCGTGGTCTTCCCTTTTCCCCTCTTATCCAAATACAAAATACTATATACCATATTCTCTCCATTTTCTTTTGCTCAATTTTTCCTCATCTTTCCTCTTAATCCAAAAGCGTTTTGGCAGAATGTAAGAAAAAAAATTTTCCCCCCTTTTTTCACCGCTTATTTCAATAAAGCAGGTATTAAAAATTAATTTCACAACAATATTTAAATATCCAAAAATGAATATCCATTTTACATCCATCAAATCCTAGAAAATATGGATGAGTGAGAATCATATTCTCAACCAATGGTGGAAAAGATGAATATCTAACAAGACATTCACTCTTGATGTTAAAAAAGCTGCTTTCATTTTTGTGTCCAAGATGCTAAATGCTAAAAAAGTGAAATCACAAACACAACAAATAATGTAAGCTAACTAAATTCATGTGTAATAAATTGTCCTATGATGTCTCATCATGTTAACATTAAACAACCCAGTGAGTTACACAAAAGATAAACCCATCAAACGAGAGTTGGTACATCAATAGTTTTTGTTCTCTTCACCATAATCTTCTGATCTGACCAAAGACCATCCATCTCGGCTTGAGCTGAGTAACACTATCGCTCTGTACAAAACGCAAAAAAAAATGAGAAAAAAGAATGAAGGAGTGATTGATTTTTGACTTCAACAGAAATCACATAACACCAATCAATCATCATCATTCATTCTTCCTTCCCCCCACCCCCCAACATCATCATCATTTCACACCATAAACACAAGAACAAAGCCAAGAATGATTTGCCGCCTGGCGCACATATTGCCAAGAATGTTTTGACAGATAACCAAGGTATACCCAATATTATATCTCTAGGATACAAACCAACCTCAGCATCTATATACCCCCGCATGTGGAAGGGGGTCTACTGAATTGTGAGGCGCCTCTGTGCCGCGTGCCCGGAAGACATGCTTCCTCGCTGCTGACCAGAACAGTCCCCTTCGTCAATTCTTTCACCTGAGTGCAAATGATAGGTTGAAGATTGCAGACCATTGTGATTATGGTAGGAGCCACTAACATTCTCGTATTTGGGTACTTCGTATTTGTCATGCGTGCCTCTTGCATCATGTTGCACATTGGGAGAATTCCAAGTTTCAGTCGAGTCAGAAGGTAAGGGTTCAGAACCAGATGAAACTGGACGAGAATTATCTTTGTCCTTTCTTGAGTTGTTTGAGCCCTCAACTTCAGATTTCTTTGCAAAACGTCCTCCAGTACCCCTTGCCCTTCTCATAGCATGCTGATGTCGAGATTCATGAAGATATGGCTGGGCAAAGCAGATGTTAGCATAAGTGGATCTCAGATTTAAATGTAGAAAACATTGAACAAGAATATAGGTCACTTCATATTTCATAACAGGCAAAAGCAGGTTGATAATGCAGAAATCAATGTGGAATTTGCAAGGTCATAACAAGTATGTTGATGTTTTTGCACATATGATTTTGTTACAAATCAGGGGCAGCAAAGTAAATTCAAGCCATTTGAATTCACATACCGCAGAAGAGGGAGTATTAGAAGATATTAAGCCTGGATTTTAGGAGTATTAGTTATGAGTAGTAGTTTAAATTCAGAAAAGGGAATTAGGAAATAATTTAGGAAATTAGTAGAGTGATTTTATTGTGGAGAGTTTGGCCTCTCGAAAGCCAAGTGAATCTTTCTTTCGTATCTCTCTCGCTTTCTCAACCCCCCTGCTTAATAATACTAATTGGGAGTATCAAATTGATACCTCAACTTATTCTATTCTGTCTTCTGTTCTTCTCTGTTCTTGTTATTGCTACTGCTCTAATATATCATTCAGGAAAGAGGGGAAAACCCTTACAGATTTCTACTGCATGCTTACAATTTTTGAATTAATACAGCAATAAACATACAAGCATGGCTTCTTTGACCCTCCAATAGCAGATCATTATAAATAATAAATCAGAAGTAGTTCCTCACTGATGTTCCTCCACAAGTTCAAAAGTATTCTGCCAAAAACTTCCAAGTTTTGTTACATCTCATTGCCAAAAAGAAAAGCGTTCCATTAAGCTATGTAACTATATTAGCATGTTAAAAATCCCCTACTAAAAGTTCAAGAAGCAATTAGCAAGGGAAGATTCCAATGAAACAGTTGTTACACAAAGAAATCAAACCAATTGAACAGAATTAATGATTCACTCATCTTCTACGATCCAAAAAACCTTCAGAGATTTGAAGCTAAGCATCCCTATGCTGGAAACTCTGATTAATGTTACAATGTTTAAAAGGTTCCAGCAATTACTGGGGTTCTTTTCAACTTATTTGTACGATTGGTAAATTCATTCAAGTCCTGACATATTTCTTTTAGCTCAACAGGGAGTAATAAGGTTTAGTTTGCTCAATATATTATAAGGCAATATAGCAGAACAAGCGACTCAACCAAAACAGTGGTTACATATCACTTGTACAAAATACTAAGGTGGCACCCAAGTAGGAGTCAACAATAACAAATATGCAGAAAGAATTAGCTCATGAATATTTGTACCTTTCTAGCTTTTATTAGCTTCCTTTCAAGCTCTGCTTTTGCGCGAGCCTGTCTGCGCCTAAGAATTCCTTGGTATTGTTTAGCATTCACATATACAGGCTCTTGTGCCATCTCAAGAGGCAAAGGCATTCTGGCATGAGGCATTCCCAAAAAAGGAGCATATCCCTAATAGTAAAAATACCAAAAGGTTATGTATCCCTCCATAATCCAAAAATGACCACTGCTTTAAAGAACAATAGAACAACCATAAAGAATACACATTTAATACAGCTAGAACCAGCCCCTTGTGTGTTTTTGAATTTGATTTTGGAGGGAAGAGATGGGGAGATTTTATACCATAAATTACTTCCCCCCTTCCCTCCAAAAATCAAACTCACAAACACGCCCTTTTACAGTTATGCACCAACCAGATTCTGTCAAATTAATATATGAAAATTACAAATCGTCAACTCAGGTAAGACCTATACATGAAGTAACATTTAATCATGTATGAGTATAGACAACAGACAATTATCACATACCAACGGCTGGGATCCATAAGTTGCCATCATGCCTCCATAGTATGGATCTTGAAAAGGATTTGTAGCACATGCCTACATCAAAAGAATTTCAAGAATATCATAAGTCCCATCCATACCCAAAGCATGAACCAAAAAAGTCCTATAGTAACTATAACAAAATTTCCATAATAAAAAAGATATGCAAGAATCAAAATAGATTTATCATTTATTCTACTTAACAAAGCCATTTACAGTTACATCATGTCTTTTATCTTGAAAAGGTGATATCAAAAGAGGGAATAACATACAATTGAATGACCAACAAGTTCCAGCTGTGGAGCCTGAGTAAGGCCTTCTTCGCGCATGGAAGGTGCAGCATGCTGAATCCCTTGGTGTTCTTGTCCATTGTTTCCTAACACGAAAAAATATCATATTTCATCATATTAAAAATTTGCAATGCTTCTTCAACCAAAGGAAAAAAAAACTACAATGTTTTAATTTTTGGTGCCAATTCATCTATCTATCTTCCTTTATTCTGTTGTTTTTGAAATAGCCACATAAAAAGCTAAAGAACCTGATTGATTAGGATCAGCAGGCTGAGAATCCTTGGCAGCATCATCATCTTCCTCATTCATCCCACTATTGGACAAAGAGTGACCTTCGTCATTGGATTCTGAATCACCATTAGGGCATTCAAGAGAGGATGAATTGGATGCATTTGCACCAGCCATTACTTGTGGGACAGAACTGTAACCAACACCACGCCACCAAGGCTCAGAATAGACACTGCTAGGTTGTAACGAATGCGCATCCGACCTCAGTCGATTTGCAGTTTCAGACTTGGACTGCATATCTTCAAATCCACAGAAAAAGCGAAAAGAAGATGACAGTTACACTAACTTCGTTCCTCAATCCTTATACTAAAAACAAAGATGAATGATAATAAATGTCTAAAACAACAATAAACACTTCATAAAGTTAAACATAACTGTTTCAAACATATGCATGGCCCAAAAAAATCATAAATCCCCAGTGAAATTGACTATGGTTCATCATGAAGTAATAAAAATAAAAAACACTTCTTAGTTCTTAGACAGCAAAAATTACAAGAAATCGTTTTCAATTTTTAGCTCTTGAAGGAGAATGTCAACTGTTAGCTACAGCAACAGATATAAACCAAGAGGAACGAAATTCTAACACTATGCTACAAATTCTGCTAGTCATATTCAATGAGACAACCAAACAGAACAACAGGAACATGCCAACACATGCAATGTAACTGGTCGGCCAGAAAACCCAACACTACCCTACGAAAGCTCTGTTACCTAAAATTTCCCCAAATTTCATAGATAACACAACCTTAACAAACCCAATTGACCCTTTTTCTACAAATTTAGAACAAACCCTAGCTCACAAAGAATCCCCCAATTCACAATAGCAGGGAAAGTAGAGTGTTTTCATGATCCCAAACAAGAATTCTGACAGCAGAAGACATGCAGCTACAGAATTACTCGAACCGGATTGAGAATAGCAGAAACCCCCAAAATTCACGGCCTCAAGAACAAACCAAAAACCCTAATCCCTTAAAAGAAGAGGCTCAGCAGGGAAGAGCCACGAAATCAAACCAAACCCCCCAAATCAATCAAAAGGAAGAGAGAATGAGGGGGAATTAAATTAAATTGAATCAAAATAGAAGTAATCGACTCACCCGAGAAGAACCAAAAACATAAAAAAAAAATAAACCCTAGATTTTGGGTCCTCAGAATCTCACAGAAAATTCAAAAGGCTAATCTGATTCTTCTCTTTCCCCTTTCTCTCTCAGTTACTTCTCTCAATTTAGCACCAGAAATTAAAAACAACACCCACCACGTTTAAAATAATAATAATATAGGGAGTAAACCGAACAAATTAGTGCTTAACAATTTCATTTTAGAAAAAATTGGTCCATTATATTTTTTTAGAGATTTTATTCAATACTCAGGAAAAATATATGATACCATACTCAATTAATGTATGTGTGATGTGTTAAGTAGTGATTGATTTATAAATAAAATTAATTTAAATTTTTTAAAATTTAGAAATAACTACCAACCTGTTAGACATGTAATCATCAAAAGCTAATTTAATTTATATTAATATTTTCTATTTTATCAATTTATGAAAAAAAACTCAATTCATAACATGCTGCAAGAGAAAGAGCATTGCATGAGATAGAGGGGAATAAGAGGTGCGACCGAGAATGAGGCGTGTTTGGGAATGTTGTGACTGCGGGTACCGTGTTTCGCTAGCACCAAATTATATTTATCTTAACATGTGTTAATATGTTAAACACACAATTAGGTATTGGTATGCAACAAAAATATTGGGTACGAAATAAATGTCATATTTTTAAAGTCTTTTATCATCTTTAGACTTTATTAACATTAACATCTTGTCGGGCACTTCGTGTCTGGCAAGCTGCATTTTATTTTTCTGTTGAGTCATATTATTTATGTTTTAAAAATTTTCTATAAATTAAGATGAAAATTAAAACTAAATAAATAGTAAAAATAATATGATAGATCTAGAGGTTGAAAGAAGAAAAAAAAAACAGAATTAGTGTTATTTGTATTTAGAGATAGTTATTTTTTATAGTTTTATTTTTAGAATTCAAAAAATAACTACAAAAATGAGTGTATACACCAAAAGATATTTATTTTTTGAATCTTATTTATGATAGTAATAAATGAATCCTCTTTATAATAATATAGATAATAGTTTCAACTCTAAATATTCAATTTAAATCTATATATCTTCTATTTGAAAATTGTCACTCACTTTTAACGCATTTATTTTTATATTTTTAAAAAGATACTTTGTAATAAATTAAAATATTAATCTCTTATTTATTTAAAACTTTATATTTTAAATTAAATACATTCCAAAATTATGGTTTAGCATGTCTCCTTTTTTATGCTAGATTGTGATTCTCTACATCCAAGTTTGATTGTTTTTTATTTTCATTTCCATTTTAGTAAACTTTTTTTATAGACACTAGGTTGTAGATTTTGCTTTGTAAATAAATAAAAAAAAAACTATCTTTAAATTCCTATCTAATTGATCTGAATATAATTTTATAAGTGACGAATCTAAGTGTGTAAATGGAACTTCTATATTTATACCATCAAAGTTACTAACCAAGGCACCTTGTTTGAGTTTTTTTTTTTTTTTTCAATTGAAGTTTTATAGTTATACTATGTATAATAATGTAATTAATTCTCACTACGTACTCTAATCCCCTTTCTCTTTAAATATGTCTCACTAAATGTTATTTGTAATATCATGATTTTTATTAAGTTCTAATTAAGTAAAATTAAGAGTAATTGACCTTAGTTAGAATTTAATTAAGTTTTGATGAATAAGTTTCTACTAGATAAATTGTTATGTGTTATATGTTTTATATGCAAAGTATATGCTTTAAAAAGTATTTTAATCGTGTATGAGAGTATGTATATTATATGTAAGGTTATTACAAGAGTTAGAACATTTTTTAAGGTGTTTAGGGGCTTTCACGGAGCCCAGTAATCGATTACACGGGTTGATAATTGATTATGAGATGCAGATTTTCAAATTTTGGCATTTTTAACATGATGTAATTGATTACACCAATGTTGTAATTAATTACAATCTGCGCAAAGTGAGTTATTAGTGTGTTTTATTGTATTTTAACCTCCCACATTTTTTAAATATTGCAAATAGGTCCCTCCATGCTTAAACCCTAGGAAACACTATCTGAACTGTCTTTAACCCTCATTCAAACACTTGTACCTCCATTATTCCCTCTCACATTCAAAGCTCTGAGCCATAGTCATTCCACATCACCGATCTCATCCCAAACCTTACCCGATCATGAAAATAATCACATATCCTTAATTCTCACACTGAACCTCATCAATCTACTGATTTCGTTCCTTCAAACGGGATTGTTCTTCATAATCTTACCGTTCGTGGGGCTCGTGTGAGAAAGAGTAGCCGGGGAACATGTAGAGAAAGGGTGTTCTAACATAGCATTAGAGGTCTTCAAGAGGTAGGGGTTTGGATTATTTCATGCTTATGTGTTTTATGTATTTTTTCTACCGATTGAATTGTGTGAAACCTTATTTTTGTCGTTAGGGTTCATGAAAGAGTTATATTTTACCAATTGATTTTCAAGAAAACCATGTGTTTACTGATTGATTTATGTTCAAAATTGATTTTTACGGATTGATTTATGTGTATCTTTATATTGTACCGATTGAAAAGGTTCTTTATCAAGTTTTAGCTATTGGCTTGTGAAAAACGTGTTTTTAAAACCCTAGAATATGATTTTCCACATTCGTAATCGATTACATCATTTTATTAAGCAATTACGAGTCGAGAATTTCCAATCGTGAGAAAACAAGCTCTCTGTAAATCAATTATAGAGATGGTGTAATCGATTACATCGTATCTATAATGTGTTATATACTTTATATATATGATATACTTGACTTGATTATAACTTATGTATGATGATATGACATAAATGTACGATTATATGTTGGTATCTATGCTATGTTATGATGTCATGTGATCTAAACTAAGATGAATTATGTAATGATATGATGATAAAGTTAAAGTTACGATACTATGTAGCCTTCCATATGTGTTGAGAGTTGCTAAGGGATGAATGACATCCTCGGTATGCATGCAACCTCTTTACTAAGGGAAGGTATGAACTTTACCTCCCCCTCCCCCATAAGATTAGGATGAGTTCATGCATAGGGGCCCCCTTCCTTTTCCTCCTAAAGATTAGGATGTCATTCATACATAATCAATATTACAGAGAGAAGTTCAAGTTAAAGACAAGATTAAATAAAGTCATGATATATGTTACGAATATTGATTAAGTATGTGCTTCATATAACATAAGTCATGCATGTCACTTTATGATTATTTTTATTCACATGTATAAAATGAATTAAGACACACATAAGTGAAGTTTCTCCAAAGACTTATAATTGCGAACTATTCATAATTGAACTTATGTATGCTCACCTATTTTCGTAATAAACCTGGAGTAATGCCTCTATTGAGTTACTTACCAATTGCTTACCCCTTATTTCTCATTCCTTCTGTAGAGGATTATGTCGAGCAGGACATTGGAGCTAGCTAGGAGCCCGTGCAGACCTAGTTTATTTATACCATCATTTTTTATTTATTCCAGAAATGTTTTAGCACTTTCAATTAATGTTATGGATATGTTTATTT
This sequence comes from Aeschynomene evenia, assembly GCA_013621005.1. Lineage (NCBI taxonomy): Eukaryota > Viridiplantae > Streptophyta > Magnoliopsida > Fabales > Fabaceae > Aeschynomene > Aeschynomene evenia. The sequence continues at coordinate 8,653,251 of CM024263.1, read as the reverse complement.
TATGCTTTTCAGTCTAGACCATTGTTAGTCGGCAACTATTTATAGTTTTATACTTATTGTGGAGTCTTTTAAGTCTCGATTTTTGGACTTATGGGATAACACCTAGCTATTTATGTATGTGATTGACTTTATTTGAGTTTATTCATTTATGAAATTTATGGTTGATTGATGTTCTTTTATGATATACGATTATGTTATTTTTATAATAGCGCTGACTGAATGTGAATAGCCTTTATTTTTATATCATACCGTTTTTGAAAATTTTACTCCCGATTATTTTCTACGTATTATATTTTTAAATAATGAAATTAAACTATAAAATCAGGATTTAAATAAAGAAACTAAATTATAAAATCAGGATGTGGCCCTCAATAATTGACCTAAAATGACTTAAGCATTAAGGGTTAATTACTAGGAGGTTACATTATTTGTTAATGAATTATATAATCAATTTTAAACAAAAATGGATACATTTTTTTTGGGTTTAATGTATTTAATTTTAAATATAAAAAATTAAATAAATAATAGATTAAAAATTTATTAATAAAGAATATTTTTAGAAATAAAAAAATGTTAAAAGTGAGTAATAATTTTTAAATCGAAGAGATATATATTTGATTTGAATATTTAGAGTTAAATATGTTAATAAAAATGATTTAAGATAAAAGACTTAAAAAAGATAAGTTACCGATTTTTCTTACAGTGAAATTTTTAGAGACCAATTTATCTAAAAATGAAATTATAGTTAACATTGTCAATATTTTCCGTGCAGAGATCTTATCATATCCGACTTTTGACATTATTAAAGACTAATTAAGATATTGTCAATCACCAACTTATTCAACGCTGACAGAGACTAGATTGGATAGTTAATCTAATTGTCACAACGTCCCCGAGGGGTGCCGTGACTTAAAATAGAGAAAAATGGAGTCACCACCAATTTTATATGGAAAAATTGGAAAACCTTTATTTTGTGTAAAACTGGTCTTTTCAGAGATAAGGTTTGGGAGTCGAATTATGATTAGGGAATGATGAGAATTTAATCCCACTACACCCCTAATACATCCGTATAATTACGGTTACCCTTGAGCAAATTATGCAAATCAATATTTATAATTTAATAACATTTAATTTCCCCTTTATGATATTAAGATAAACACATAAAAAAAACAATATAAAGAAGGAACAAAACGATTCAAAATTTAATTTTGGGTTGACAGGTTGTAGCCTGCGCCGACGTATCCTTTGGTGCAATGAGGAACTCAAACCCATGTCGTTCTCGTAGAAAATGTTTGTGTGTTGTGTATTTTTTTTAGAAAATGTTGGACCCATGGCAAGTTATGAGTCGCACAGGTATCCTATAATTCAAAATTTCGAGGATGATTATCTCATGCAACGAAATGATAAATTGTAAAAAAAAAGAATTTGGTTTTGATTTAGATTAAAGAAACTAGATTGCTTTTGAAAAGGAAATAATTTGTTATTTTTAGAAAATATATTTTTAGGATACAGGGCGATGTGATTCGCACAAGTACCCCACAAATTGTGATCCTCGAGGATGATTAAATCATACAACAAGATCATGAATTATAAAGGATTTATTTTGATTTTAATTAAAAGAAAATAAATCGCTTTTGAAAAAGAAATAAATTGTTATTTAAGAAAAGAATTTTTAGGGTACATTACTATACGACTCGCACAAGTACTCCACAAATTGCGATAATCGAGAATGATTAAATCACACAACCAGATCTTAAATCATAATAAAATAAAAAGGATTTTGTTTATTTAGAAAAACAATAATAATAATAACAATAATAATAAAAAGAAATAATAATAATAATAATAAGAGTGAAGTACCAAATTAACCCCCGAAAGATTTTGTCGCTGACAAAATCACCCCCAAAACATTTTAACGATAAAATAGCCCCCAATGATATTTAAGGTTTGATAAAAGACACCCACCGTGAACTTTCTCCAACGGAGATGGACACACAGTGCCACTGTGGATATTTCTATACAATCAAAATCCATAATTAGTGTCTCTTTTCCCAAATTTATGAATTGAAACCCTAAATCATCTTCTATTATCTCCCTCATTCTCCCTAAAAAAGACATTAATTAGGGTTTCAATTCATAAATTTGGGAAAAGAGACACTAATTATGGATTTTGTCGTTAAAATGTCTTTTATCACACTAATTAAATGTTTTGGTACTTCACTCTAATAATAATAATAATAATAATAATAAAGAAAAAAGAAACAATACCCCTCACTCACCCTAATTCCCGTACAGGAAAAGAAGGGGAGAGTGGGAGCTTAGCACAGCGGCGGCAGGTCGCAGCAGCGAGAGAGGGAGGAGCGGCGAGGTGCGGCCGCAGGACACCGCGGCTGCGGCGGTTGGAAGGCACCGTGGAATGAGCAAGGCGGGACACAGGCGGAGTGCGCCGCCGTGTCGGAGCTTCAGGCGGCCATTGTTGCTGGGTGTCGCGACGGTGCTGCTGCTGGTGGCAGGGCGCGAGGAGGGGGAAGCCGCGGCTCTTCGCGGCTGCTGTGTAGCAGAAGAGCAGGGGCGCGGCGGTGAAGGCACTGCTGCAGGGCGTCGACGGCGTGCGTGGTTGCTGCGCGACCAGGGGAGGCCGGAGTGCGCCGCGCTTACAGTTGCGCGCGTCCGAGGGAGCGGAGAGGGAAGGCAGTGTGTTGCTGCTGTTAAGAATGGCGCCGCGGTTCGTGATGCTTGCTGCTATATACGATCTTCCATGGCTGCCGCTGCTGTCCCGAGGGAGAAGGGTGTTGGTGCGGGCGTCAGTCCCTGTATTTTGTTCTGTTGTTGTTATATCTTTTCTCCAATATATATGAATTATGTAGGTTAAAATAGCATAAATGTAATGAGATTATGATCGATATTTTGATTATGATATGATTTTAATTGATTCTTTCGAATTCTATTTTGATTGACTTTATTTTATTTTGAGTTGATTGTGATTGTTTCTATTTACATCTTATTTTTACATTAAATTTGATTTAATTACATTTTTTATATTTATTTTTTTGTGTTTTTTTCTATCTTTTATAAAAATCCGGACGTGTTTATACTAATATTAGTAGAAAAATTGCAAATAAGGGAAATAATATACATATATAATGGTAGCACTCAAAAGTGGGTCCTTTTTAAGTCTTGAGTCACTCTTCTTTAAAGTGCATATTGCGTTATTTTGATTTTTTTCTCATTAAGACACAAACGTAATGATGACGTCACCTACCTGTGGGTCCATAAGATTCTACAGTGGGGGGCAGTGGCCTAAGAGTGGAAGGGGAACCAGGAGTTCCAGTGACGCAAGTCACGCAACAGAAGGTGAGAGATAGTGAGGGGAACCGGGGATAGCGGGTTGCCAGTGGAGTTGTGGGGAGTGAGGAGTGATGACTGCAGGTGAGGGTATCAGGGCCCATAAGGGGAGATATGTGGCCTTTGTGTGGGGACCACATCGTCCCCAAAGTTGACAGCAACGTTGGCCACGTGTCTGCTTGTTGAGATGCATAAACATGTCCTTTTTCTCATTTTTTAAATAAAAAATAATTTGATTAATAAAATAATTTACTCGTAAACAATTATTGACTACTAGTATTTTATTCAATGCTTTAATTGGAGAGAAAAGAGTAGCTTTTATATATATATATATACTATTTTAAGTCTTTATATATAGGAATTACCATATAAAGCTCAATAACAAAATATTATACAAATTAAGTTTAATAAAATAAAAGTACGATAATATATAATTTTTTTAAGTTATCATTTTTATACTATTATGCATATTTATTAAAAATTATTTTTATTTAATATATTTATAAATTCAAATGTGTTAATATTATTATAATTTTGAACCTGTACAATTCACTGGTCAAAAACATTAGTAAATTGAAATGTAAAATCATTGTCAATAAAACACAAATGTTTGTGTCCAATAAAAATCAGCCAAAACAGCTAATAAAGCTCATTTAACATTTTATGACTCAAATAACACTTTTTATTGACTATTTTGGCTGGTATTTTTACTGTGCTAGCAATGCTCTTAATAAAATAGGGAAAAAATGGGAAATCGAGGGCCCTAGCACAAGTGGTAGTGATTTGGGTTGCTTGAACATCTAGTCTCGGGCTCGATCTCGGGGCGGTATGTATGCAGAGAGGACCTTGGCCAGCCATCCCACCCTTGAGGTGCACGCACAAACCGGCGGGGGATTAATCATCAGAACCGCTTCGGTGGATACTTTGGAAAAAAAAATAGGGAAAAGTGGTGATTGGATAAAGGAAAAAAAAAATCAATTTGATTAAATGGCTAAATGTCCTCCCTATTCCTATCTAGAATTAGTAGTCCCCCTCCATCCATTCCTGGGATAGCCTGTATACACCAAACAAACACTTACATCAAAATATCAAAAAAGGTCGCTTTTCACTCTGAGCCTGAAGCCATAAACTTTATCATCATCGATCCCTTTTGCTTGTTTTGCATTTGAAAATTGGATGAGTTGAACAGTGTGAAGGAGAGAGAGAGTTCCTTCCTAATTCTATTCATTACCATTTTCAAATGTCTTCCTTGCAGCTTCTCTGCTTATATAAGCAACCACCACTTTTTGCATCATTTTCTAGACAATTATTGTTACACAGTGACCATAATGCCATATTCAAGGAAAGGATGAAGCTAATTAGAAATAACCCTTTTACTTCAATTATTTCATCTTATTATTATTGTAGCAAAGTAAAAGCAGTGAAGGAGGATTCTTCATCATCACAGCAATATGAGATAGACCCAGAAAAGGCAAGAGAAGCCCTCAAAAAGCTTGACCAAGAAATTCAGTCTCTCTCCAATAAACCAATCCCTTCTCCAAAAGTCACGGGTAATATTAATCTCTCCTTGTTCTTCCCTATTGTTTATTGAACATGACTTACCAATTCGTAACTAAATTGAAATTGAGTATTTTTAGAGGCACAACAAAAAACCAGTCAAAACAGCTAATAAATAGAAATTTGGGCCACAATCACCTAGCCCATTAAAAAATATATTCATAATTAAAAAAGTGCTATTTGAGCATAAAGTGTTAAATGAGTTTTATTGACTGTTTTAACTGGTTTTTTATTGTGCCCCAAACATTTGTAATTGAAATTATCTCTTGTAGCGTTTTCTTTGTTTTTTTTTTTTTTTTGTCTTTTTTAATTACAGCTACCTCCTGTAAAATTTTGAGTGAAATTCAGCTCTTGCTGCGATGATTAGGAACTTAGGGGTTGAAGTTTTATCTCTGGAAGCTTATTCGTAGATTGTGTTATATTGTATTTTTGTCTGTTTGACAGCTTACGGGGTGTTTAGAACACCATCGGAATTCAATTCCCACGGAAATTGAATTGAATTCTAATGTTTGAAACAAAGAAAATCATTTAAGTTGAAATAGAATTCAATTCAATTTCATAGTTTTGATCCAAAAACAAATCGGAGTCATTCCACTCCGATTTCAATTGAATTCAATCGACATTTCACTTAAAATATGAAATGTCCAAATTACCCTCTTTAAATTATCCTCTTTAAATTATTCTATTCAAATTCTAAAGTGTCTTAGGATATATTTATCCATTAAAAAGTTTTAACTTATTTTATAAGCATTCCAAATATTGGAATTTAATTCAATTATATAATTTTACAAATGTATTTCAAACACCAGAATTCAATTCAATTCAAATAAAAATTCAATTTCGAATGGATTTCAATTCAATTCAATTTCGTCTTAGGTTCCAAACAAAAGCTTCCAAACAAGCTGTTATTTCTTTTACTTATTCTCTTTGAGTAGTGATGTTGGTTTCTACCATTTTTTTTGGTGTAGTCCTTTGGACATTCATTTTATTAGTTTTTTCAATAAAATTCCCTTCATTATCTTTGGGGAAAAAATTAGAAAAAATCCATTCCAACAAAAATTATAATGGACTCATTTAAATTAATGTTCTTTTTTCTTTCCAAAAATCCTATAATATTAACAATCGTGTCATTCAAATTTCTCATTAATTTGAAGTGATTCTAAACTTCAATTATCATTTTTCATTCATTCATTCATCCATCCTTATTGCAGTTTCAGACCAAACCAATAATAATGTGGAGACTCAGCAAAAGGAGCTAGAGATTTCAGAGTCGTTTCTTGGAAGCATAGCTGCTGGTCTTGTTTTATTCACTATATTCTATAATGTGATATTTTACACTATAATTAAACCATCCATTGATGCCTCATACTAGGATTTATACATAATAGCTAGGATGCTGCTGTGAAGCACTCTTTGTTGGTAGTGTTCCAACACTTTGTATCTTTAAAAAATTGTATCTTATTTTTTATGAGCACTCTATATATCTTATATTATTAATCAAACATTACAATTGAAAAATATATTATTTAGGGTAAGTTAAATCCGGAGGTTTGGTGAATTATGCAGAACAATGTGACAATAGTATTCTAGCTTCTGAACTAATGAATTAGTTATATCTTAGCTTTTGAACTAATGAAACATGCTTCTTATGTCATTCCAATGAATAAAACTCCCGAGTCAATTATGATATATTCATTTAATTTAGAATACGTGACTTAGCATTTTTTTTCTATTTAACTTAGCTTCTGAAGAAGTAAACTAACTAGATATGTTTTTCAATACTGATACATGACTATGATAAACTTCTGAACAATTACATAAGCATGATATATTAATCAGAAACTTCAATCAAAATGTTTATCACTTAAAATAATTTTTTATCATTCAAAATATATCAGAAGGGTTCTGGAGCTAACAGTTGTTGCCTTCTGAAAACTAAAATCTCTTACTGCCTCTGAGAGGCTTCTAAGAAGATTTTATTCTTTTCTTGAGGGTTGCATTCTTGCCTAGCTTCTGAGGCACCTTTGATGTGCTTCTAAGCTTTTCGATTTGTCTTACATATTTGAGGCTTTAAAGACACCCTTTTTAAGTCTAAATTTTAATTTTCATTATCATATTTAAGCTTTCTGAGCAACAATAGTACACACATTAGTTCAATATCAATTAAAATCTTTATCTTACTAATAAGACTTGTTATCATTAAAACAATTTGATACTTCTGAGTAATTTTGAAATTTTAATTACTCTTAGAAGAATCCTCTGGAGCTTACATTACTACCATAGGAGATGTCAATAAGGATGATTCTCACCAAATCTATGATGTCTTACTTGTTGATGGCTTGACTCAACTTTCTAAGCATAAGTCAAATTTATGACAAAGACTTGAAGGTTGAGTTTCTTGCTAAGTACTGCCATGTGATTAATCTCACTAATGGAAAGATGTTCTAGAAGGGAAACACATTGAAAACATCTATCTTATCCATCTAGATGATCTTAAGGATCAAAATATGAAACGTCTTGTCTCTACAGAATATGACAAGTGGCTATGACATAAGAAATTTGGTCATGCCCACATGAAGTACCTTTCTGAGCTTTCTCAGAAAGGGCTTGTAAAGGATCTTCCCAAACTCAAATATAACAGAAATATCACTTGTGATTTCTGTGAAAAAGGGATACAAACCAAAACTTCTTAATATAAGCTCAGAAATAAAGGATCTTCCCAAACTCAAATATAACAAAGATATTACTTGTGATTTATGTGAGAAAGGGATACAAACCAAAGCTTTTTAATATAAGTTGAGTTTCATGCTTTCATTTTGTTAAACTTATAAAGGATGTATTTACAAAATTAAATATCAAATATTTTAATTTTGTAAATATATTTTTTGATAATTTAATTTATAAAAATTTAACAAATACTTATATTTTATCTCGGTCCTGAGCGGTGCACAAATTCAAACATAAGTAGTATAAATATAGAGATTTATGTCTCACTTTACTTTATTGTCTCCTCTGTCTCAATTTTTTAGGAATGAATGATGCATAAATTTTCTGTACTAGGACATAAATGAAGCATGTATGACAAGGAAGAGGGAAATCTACATGCCACACTGAGAAATTTGGAAACAAAAAGCATGATATATACAAATTGCTCACACCTATAACATTTTCTACAAGCTGGGGGAATAATATGAGTGCACAAAAGCAAACAAGCTTGATGGGATACTGCTAAACTGAGAAGACTTTGAGCCAATTTATGAAACAGGTGCTTCGGATTTATCAGCCACAGGAGCTGAGGGTGGAAAATATATCCGTGCTTTCTTGAGGATTTCGGCAACAATTCTATGCTCAACGGCCTAGAGGGATCCAGTCAAACCTATAACAATGGCAAAACCAACAGATTTACTGACTGTTCTGGAAAAATCAAGAGAACCAATAAAGTGATAACAGTAATATTCTAAACAATCCACATTGATAAACAAATCAGCTAACTAGACAGGTAAGATCATGGTACTAACTTGGTCGCCGGTGTTAATCGAGATTGTGCTCATCATGTGCCATAAAATTACAGGTACTATGGTCAGGTTCATCCATTGATATTCATTCAACACCATTCTGATATGTGTCACAATGCTTCAGAGTCTCTGTTGTTGATGGGGAGATATCTACCACATCCATCACATAATCTTTGCAATCTTTATCCAAAATATCTTCTTTCATGTTATCATCACACGAAGCACCATTTTTTGAAGCTGAAATCTTATTTGCTGCACAAATTAATGATGGGTCAGCATCCATGTCAACTGGTAGACTTCCCGCTCCAGGACTCTCAAACGGACCGCCATTTCTAGTACTGCAACGGTCTACAACTTGATCAGCAATCTTACTATCTATAGAACGTCCCAGAGTTTTAATTCCATCCTCACAACCATCTCCATCATGAGATAACACATCATTGGGTACATTCATCTCATCATCAACAATGATTCCTTTCTCATTAGGATCTACAACTTTAACTCTTTCTTTATCTACTAGGCCATTTAATTGCTTCTGAACAGAAACTGCCAACGATACGGCATGATCATGAATTAATGAATCATAGGGTGGGCAGTGCAGCATGTTACTTAGCACCTGCTGATACTGAAATAAGCTGACAGATGGTCGGATAGATCCTCTCTTCCGACAGATACCGACAACCTTCAGGACATGCTCACAAAGGTTGCCAAGTTGTGCCCAACTACAACTGCATATACTCAACATTGAACCAGGATTCCAGACAACATAAGCTTTATTTGGATCATCCTGGTCAGTAACCTTAGCACACCCATCTCCCAATGAGACATCAGCATCTGGAATCTTCAGAGCTTTGTGCCATGATGTCAAACCACTCAACCATTCACTTTTCCAATATCGTGCAAAATCAGCTTTGCCTGAGTATTCATCAAGCCAGAAATAAGAATGGACTTTCGTACCCAACTTGTCGACCAACCAATCAGCACGCTGAAAAACACTGTTGTCTTTCTCATTGAATAACCGGATTTTCAGTTGGTTGTGGTAAAATTCCATTGCCGCACAAGTCTCCTGGCTAGCAAGAGGAAGAGTCTTAAGAACATTGGTCCATGCTCCTGCATCAAAAAGACAAAATTTTCACTTATAAGTTATAGTAACATCAACTTCATAAAAAAGAAAATAACCCCCTCCCATCACCCCCCCCCAAAAAAAAAATAGGCAATATATGATCTTCTCCATAACCTAATAGACATTAAACTAGTATATAAACTCAAGAAATATCCTGCAAATAATACTCTGCAACTATGAAAATAAGAGCAACCAACCTCACAAATAGGTGATTAGTTGCTAATATAGAGGTTTTGCAGGTCCAATAAGCAATAGCAATCAAATTTTGTAACAAGAACTGATCTAAGGTTGTAGGTCACACCCAGCACTTAAAAAAAGAATTCATGCAATATACTACATACACACATACAGAATTTTTAAAATCAAAGTCTCTTGCATTTGCTTCAGGAATAAAGAACATACAAGTTTTGAAATAAATGTTAATCTTTAACTTTCTAGGAAACAAGGTAATAAAAGACGGGCACAACGATAATTGGTAATGGGCATAACATTTTCTCAATTTCACTTGGAAAAAAATAGCATTATGTTGCTGGTAACGAATCCTTTTTTACTGTATCTTGAAAGACACTACTAACCTATTCTGGGATACCAGGTGGCCATGAAATAGTCCATAAAATTGGTTTCATCAATGAAGTCTTCCACGAAATCATCAAAGAGTGACATGGTCCCTTGAAGTCTGCAAATATTATCCACTATCCACCCAAGCCGCCCAAATATCTTTATTTGTATATCAGTTTCCAAACACTTCAGTATGTTTTTATGCCACAGATGACGAACACGCCAGAAACTTATCAATACTGAGCACTGAAAAACATCCCTGAGTGATGTATAAAAATGCAGTACTTGTTACTCATGAAAATGCAACAAAATAAATTACACTAATTGATAAAGAAAACACAGGGTTTCATAGTTAATAATGCCAAATAGATTCCTATACCAACATTTAAACCAGCCATCATATGTGCAAAGATGCATGCAAGATTATGATCTGTTAAGAATCGTTTCCCAGATAAAATCAAAGTGTACAGAAGGAAAAAATATAGGGGCAGATTGGGAATTGTAGCAAATGATGTGAGTGGGGCCACGGATAACAAACTTTGGAGTCGTGTAGCGATGAGCAAATGAGTGAGGATTGGGATATTTGGTTAGGATTCTGTTATGGGAAGGCTATAAGTAGTGTTAGCTCAGAGAATGTAGGTAGGCTTGGATTTGTTATTGCCTAGGAGAGAGGAGCTGCTACAATGCTCCATCCCTCTTCTATTTTGTGTCTACCATATTCAATATAATTCTCTACTCCTCTATCTCTATACCTCTTTGTGCAGTCTATCATTTTGGCATCAGACCATTCGATCCTGGTATGTGCCTTTCTGCTGCTGCTACAATGAGTGATACAGGCAAGGAGTTGGCGAAGAAATTGGATGTGATGCGTCTACTCAAGGATGAAAAACGACCAAGGTGTCAGGGTCGTTATTCACCACCGCACCGTGATCACCACCGAGTGTGTTCGAATGACTGATGGCTTGGGGGTCACCGACGGTTTTGAGGGGATGGTTGACACTCCCCTCACCATCACAGAGAGGGCCATGAGTTTAGGTCTAAGGACCGCAATGATCGGCAATCCCCCTAAGCCAGTGACCGCCACAGCCGCGATGGTTATTCTGACCATGAGGGCCAATCCGACCATGGGAGTCATCATTCCTCCTCCGGCCGTGACAGTCGTTCTCCTCGCCGCCGTGTGAGAGACAGGGACCATAGAGTGGAGCTTCCAATCTTTAATGGTGACGATGCTCTAGGATGGGTCGTCAAGGTGGAGCACTACTTCGAGGTCCATGCCATTGAGGGTGACGAGCACATGGAGGTTGTATTGTTGGCACTCGAAGGGAGGGCTCTCCATTGGTTCCAGTCATGGGAGGAGCTCGCCTCCGGCGATTCCAACCAAGTTTGGCGAAGGACCCATATGGCCATCTGTTACGCGTCAAGCAGATGGGGACGGTGATGGAGTACATCAACGAGTTTGAGAAGGCTTTGGGGCCAATGCGCCATGTGGATCGAGAGATTATGAAGGGGATATTTCTTAAAGGGCTTCATGATGGGCTCAGGACTGAGATCAAAAGTTTGGATCTCCACTCCCTGTCCGAAGTCAAGGACCGAGCCCTTCTTCTAGAGGAACGAAATAGAGAATGGAAGGGTAAGGGGATTGTGGATGAGCGCTCTTGGGCCAAGGCCAAACCGAGAGCACTTAGTTGGAGACCACCTTCTAGAGAGTCACATGTTACAAAACCTCTAGAGAATACCTCCGTGGAGAAGAACCTATCACGACCACTCTCACAAAATGAGCTCCGGGAGAGGAGTCGTCGTGGTCTCTATTTCAAGTGCGGGGACCGATGGGGCTCCGATCACCTGTGTAAGTTGCAAAATTTTAAGATCATACTTCAGTAAATCTCCGAGGATGACCACTCGAAACAAGAAGGGGAGGAGCCACCACTCTCGGAGCCGCTGGTGCAGCTACATACCCTTCACGTCTCCGTCCATAGTATAAGTGGTTTCACCACCGCCAACAAGTCATCCAAGGTCTATGGGGACATCAAGGGGGTGGAGGTGAAGGTACTAATTGACACAGGAGCCGAAGTTGATTTTTTTCTCTCTAGATTTGGCTTGTCGCCTTCACTTGCGTGTGAGGGATGCTCCCTTCCTTGTAGAGGTTGCGACGAGGAAGGAATTGCACCGACGAGAGGTCTGTGAGCAGGTCACTCTTTCAATTAAGGGGAATAATATCTCTCAACGATTCTTTTGTTGGAGCTGGGATCGGTGGAATTGCAAGATTGGGAGATATCCGGACGAATTTTTAGGAGCGGGTCATTCGTTGGCAGGAAGGAGACAAAGTTTGTTCTATTAAGGGAGATCCTTCTCTTAGTACCATAGAAACTTCATGGAAGGCAACATTGAAAGCAATCAAAGCACAAGAGGAGAGTTATTTGGTTAGTCCTGAATCGCAACCTTCGGAGAATGCTATGACTGAGGCCTTTGAGGTATTTCTGCAGTTGTTGGCTGAATTTTCTGATGTGTGCAACCATCCTAAAGGGCTGCCACCTCCTCGTCCCCATGACCATGCCATAGTGCTGAAAGAGGGTTCCCAAATCCCTCACATCCTCCCTTACCGATATCCCCACCATCAGAAGGAGGAAATTGAGGAAGATAATTGAGGAAATGTTCTTATCGGTAATCATAAGAAAGAACACAGGTCCCTTCTCCAGTCCTGTAATTTTGGTGAAGAAAAATGATGGCAGTTGGAGGTTCTGCATGGATTATAGGGTCTTAAATAAGATTACAATACCGGATAAATTCCCAATTCCGATCATTGACGAGCTTTTGGATGAATTGGGGGGGGGGGGGGGGGGGGGTTGCAGTGTTATCCAAATTAGACCTCAAATCTGGATACTATCAAATTCGTATGAAAGAGTCAGATGTAGAAAAGACAGCCATCTGCACAAATGAAGGCCACTATGAATTTTTAGTAATGCCTTTTGGATTAACAAATGCGCCCTCTACATTCCAGTCACTGATGAATCAAATCCTTAAGCCATGGCTGAGGAAGTCTGTTCTGTTTTTTATTTTTATTTTTATGATATTCTAGTGTTCAGCAAGACAGAGGAGGATCACCTGGAGCATTTGCGAGAGATTCTGCAAGTCTTGAGGAAGAATTCTCTATTCATCAACAGAAAGAAGTGCATTCTTGCTAGGAAGGAGGTGGAATATCTTAGTTATGTGATTTCAGGGAAGGGTGTAGTGGCTGATCCCAAGAAGCTAGAAGTAATGACTAAATGGCCTATTCATGTGGATTTAAAAAGCTTGAGAAGTTTCTTAGGCCTTAAGGGGTACTATCGAAGGTTTGTGAAGGATTATGGCAAGATAGCTTGGCCACTTACTCAGCCCTTGAAGAAAGATGGTTTCTGTTGGGGCATGGAAGCTCAATTAGCCTTTGACAAATTAAAGGCAGCAATGGTTCCTGTTCCAGTCTTGAGGGTGCCCTGATTATACTAAATGTCTTATGAACTAGGTGACCTTGTGTATCTCAAACTTCAGCCATATAGGATGAAGTCCTTAGCAGCCAGACCAAACCAGAAGTTATGTCCAAGGTTTTATGGTCCTTTTGAGGTAATAGAAAAGATTGGCGCAGTGGCCTATCGGCTGAAACTACCTGCCACAGCAAGACTATATCCTTTTTTTCATGTCTCTCTTTTGAAGAAAAGTGTGGGGCCATCCTCAACACCTCAGCCCTTACCTGAAACACTCACTGAAGAAGGAGAACTGAAGGTAGAGCCAGACCAAGCCATTGATAGCCGCTTCACCAGTCAAGGAGATATCGAGTTTCTCATCAAATGGAAGGACCTTCCGGATTTCGAAAACACCTGGGAGTTAGCAGCAAAGATACAGGCAGCATTTCCATCTTTCCACCTTGAGGACAAGGTGGCGCTTCATGGGAGGTATTGTAACAAACCACAGAGAAAATAGGGATTTATCTCCTTTTAAATTTACTTATAAAAGGAGAGGAGAAAAAGTAGCAAACTGAATTTTAAATTCTGATACTCCACATCTTTAGGGAAGTAGTTAAGATTTGATATTTTAAATAGGAAGGCTGAAAAGCTAGTTAGGTAGGGAATAAGTGGAGTGAAACCTAGATGGAGAGAATTGACCTCTCAAAAGTCAATAATCCTTTGTTATTCTTTCAGTTCATTCAATAATACTATCTTCCAGTGGGGGAAATTATCACAACGATAGTTCCTTCCTCTGTTTAGCTATTCTATTCCATTCTTCTATTCTTAATTTCTTATCTTCTAAATAATTCTGCCCTAACAGTAAGGATACTAGAGAAACCTTAATAGATTGATCAAGGGGCTGATACAATCCTTGTGGTTGTGGATCGACTCTCAATGTATGCACACTTTATAGGGTTGTCACACCCTTAATCCGCCAAGGAAGTGGCTGTTGCTTTTATCCAAGGAGAGGTGAGATTGCATGGATTCCTTGTTAACATTGTCTTGGAGAGAGATCGGATTTTTATGAACGGGTTCTGGTCTGAACTTTTTAGATCTTCGAACACTAAACTTCAGTACATCACTAGTTATCATCCTCAGACGGATGGACAAACCTAAGTAGTGAATCGATGCTTGGAGTCGTATCTCAGGTGCTTTGCTGGAATGAAGCCGAAGTTGTGGTCTAAATGACTACCCTGGGCTGATTTATGGTTTAATACTAATTATAATGCATCAGCAGGCGTGTGCCCATTCAAAATTTTGTATGGGAGAGACCCTCCTGTGTTGTTTAAGGGGGAGGATATCAACCGGATGATGATAGAAAGAAATATCATCTTAGAGGAGTTGAAATGGCAGCTTAACAAAGCCCAGGACAGTATGAGGGCTCAAGCTAATAAAAAAAGGAGGGACGAAGAGTTTCAGGTTGGAGATAAAGTGTATCTCAAGCTTCAACCTTACGAAATGAGATCCTTGGTCACTATGGTGAATCAGAAGCTCTGCCCAAGGAATTTTGGGCCTTTTACCGTGCTGCAAAAGGTGGGGTAGGTGGCATACAGATTGGACTTCCCTCCAACTTCTTTAGTCTTCCCAGTTTTTCACGTTTCAAATGTTGAAACGTTGCTTCTCTACTGAAGTGCAATCTCAACCCCTCCCAGAAGGGATGACTGATGACTGGGAGATGAAGCTACAACCATTGGAAGTGCTGGCCACCCGTGATACAGAGCAAGGGAGAAAAGAAGTTCTTACCTAACTTTGGAATCGTTTAGTGATGAACAAATGAGTGAGGATTGGGATATTTGGTTAGGATTCTATTATGGGAAGGCTATAAGTAGTATTAGCTCAGAGAATGTAGGTAGGCCTGATTTTCTTATTGGCTAAGAGAGAGGAGCTGCTACAGTGCTCCATCCCTCTTGTATTATGTGTCTACCGTATTCAATATAATTCTCTACTCTTCTATCTCTATAGCTCTCTGTGCAGTCTATCATGATCAATATCATGGAATCAACTATATTTTCAATCCATAATTCAAGTTCAATTTTTCAAAATAATTTTCCTCGAGAATAAAAAAAAAAGTGATGAAACATGGGTTTGAGGGGAAGTAGAACACTAGTGCCTACCAATTACAAATGAAAGTTTCCTATTTATAACATTGCAATCTTGCCAAAGAAGTTGGCCATGTTCTTGTAAGTTGTAAACGCTATTCATGTTTGAAAGAATATTAACTTCACAGATTAACTGAACCAACCTAATTGCCAGGATATCATAAAGTGGGTCATCTATTATGAAGCCAGCCAACTTCCAAGTAGGATCTTTAGTGCGAACTCGGTTGAAAAGAGCCCTCATCCATCGATGTGCGTCCAAACTTGTAAAGCTTGGTGCTATTATCCAAGCCACTGGAATGGCCTTCCTGTCAGAGTTGAACACTAGAAGACTATGAATGGGATACTGGACAAAATAACCATTGTTAGTTTTTCTTTGAAATTAAATGAGACAAATACTTTTCTGGCTAAATCAAGGGAAAGAAAGAAAAAGGCAACATACCTTTAATTTATTTGTGCCAAATCTTGAATCCGAGGCAAGTAAACCTCGATTCCCAAATTTAATCATTTGTTGCAATTGCCACTCAGTTTGAATGCCCAAAGCAAATGGATCCGAATCAGAGAAATCTTCATAGAAGAAAACATGGCTTTGGTGGCTTTCAACCCACATCTTGATGCTAGCAGCATCATCAGCATCTAGCTCATAAGTAGAACGACGGATTGCTCTCTCTTGTCGTCGAACATAACGATGGGTCAAAAGGTCATCACGGTTACTTGGACCACCTTGTCTCTCAACTGATTCATTGTGCCTTTGCATAATGGTCTCCACAGAGACTCCAACATATAGAAGAGATAAAACCCGAAGTCGAAGATCTTCTGAGATATATGGGGCAAACATTGCACGTGTTCCAGCAGCCATTTTGTCCTGTGGACCATGGCATGGAACACCCTTTTTATCCACATGTTTATCATCGTTATATATGATAAGGGCAACAGAAGGTTCAGCTATGAGGCGTTTGACAATGAAGTGACAAGTACAACCTCTCTTAGTATTTGGTCGACCGGCATTTTTCTTCTTTGGAACATAAGTACTACGACTTGGTCGTACAATACCGCCTTTTCTGTGATCATCGGGACCAAAGGAACACCAATACCTACATTGAGATGGTATAAAAATCCACATTGCAATAGAATACAAGAAGCAAGACCATTGATTAATGAACACTAAATTAATAAATTAACAACTTACAGAATATACTCTAGTATTCCATCAACCTTTGGCTTCAAAGACATTGATGGAGACCGTCGACGCCTTGCTTCAACATGAAATCTTGTTGGACATCCTTTATTATTAGATTCACCTCTCACAAAATCATCAACTCTTGCAAACGGGATAAGAGCAACTGTATCTAATTTATCATGCCAACCTTCCACTTTCGACCACACTAGGTCAGCAGAAGAAAACTCCAACGAGGGAGGATTCTGTACTGGAAGGGATAGGATCGCATCCCATCTGGCCATCGCTGACGAACCCTAGAAATATGCTTCTATACAAGGCAAAACCAAGTGATTTGACATTATTATGCAGTCCAATCTCCAAACAAATCAGAGTCAAAGACATTGTCAGTTTGTCACAACGTAAGAGAACAGCACTAACAATTACAATCACAACTTCCACAATTATCTGAAGAAAATTGGTTAGTTATTAGAAGTCAGTTGCTATATGTACATGAAACTTACATGTATATAGCATCCAGTTCCGTATTTGGTTTATGGAACATGATACTTATACGTGTCTTCCAAAAGCTACTAACCTAAGTTACACGGATACAGGTAAGGTAGTCATACTGGGTACGGATACAGGTATGTTGTACCCTAAGAAGCACAAACACGGACACGGGACACGACACGGCGACACACCAAACTAAAATTTTATAGGACACGGACAGCATATATATGTATTAAAACATTTAGAAAAAAAAATTTCACATGTCATAATATATATTATATATATAATTTGAGGTCAAGATTTACAATTCAACTTCTAATCCCTTTCTAAAGGCTTATCCAAAGTATCCTCCTTTGTATCAGTTTCACTAACCCCAGTAGCAGAACTCATCATTCCTAAACAATAAATAATATAAAAAAAATAATAATACTATTGTAAATAGGAAGTCTAGGGCAGAAGCATTATGTCAAAGATAGAAGGAGTATGACAATTTCAGATTGCGGAAAAAACAATTCAAATGATTAAATGAGTTATGAACTTATGATAAAAGAAGTACAAAATAGAGGCATATAAGAAACGAAAACAATAGGAACCGAAGATTCAGTTTTGGCTTAAGAAACAATTTGAGAGTTGAGAAAGATAGTGCAGAAGTAACCAAAGATTCAGTTTTGGCTTAAAAAACAATTTGAAACCTTAGTGGCTTGGAGCAGCGGAGCAGCGATCTGCGAGCGGCGGAGCAGCGAGCTGCGAGAGGCGGAGCAGCGAGCTGCGAGAGGCGGAGCAGCGAGCTGCGAGCGGCGCAGCGGTCTGGTGAAGGTGCGCAGCAACGGCGGCGGTGCAGTGTGCGGCAGGGTGGAGGTGCAGCAGCAGCAGCAGCAGCTGCTCTAGTGTTTGTTCCGAGTACTGATTTTGGAAATCTAATTTTTAGTTTTAGTTCTGGACTTTTTTGATTTATGGGCTTTCTGACCTAGTTTTTTTTTTTTTTTTAATTTCAGTCAATTTTTGTTGTGTCCTGACTCCTCCTGCCTCTCCGCTAGAGTGTCCCCCAGTCGTGTCCCAGCGTGTGGGGAGCGTGTTCACGCGTGTTTGAGGAGTGTCCAAGTTCAAAAAACAAAAAGAGGACACGTACGGAGGAGTGTCGACACGTGTCCATCGCGTGTCGGACATGCGGACAGGCCTGTGAAATGATTTGTCCATGCTTCTTAGGTTGTACCCGACAATTTTGTAAAAAATGAAATACGGTTACGACAGCATATATAAAAAATCATTTACAACAACAACAACCAAGGTTGTCAAGAACGAGTTCCTACACAGGAACGCAAGGTGGTAGCAGAAACAAAGAGCGGAGGAGCGTAGCACGGAACGAAAGTTCCTACTAGAATCGAGAATTACAAAAATATATATGCAAAGTAAAAATATTATTTTATTATTTAAATAATTATGCCATATTTGGACATTACTTTACCTAACACTATAATAATAAAAGCATCGTTAAAATCTTTTGACAATAACATAAATAAATAAAAAATAGGGAGTGAGTCATTTTAAAAAAGTAAACACAAATTTTCCAACTATGATGTACATTTAAGAAATGTATAAATCATCTTCAAAATATATATATTTTTTTGGAAAAAATAATTATGTCTTGTTTGGACATTACTTTACCCAGCACCATAATAATAAAATAATTATTAAAATCTTTTGACAATAAAATAAATAAAAATATTGAAAGTGAGTCAATTTAAAAAAGTAAACATATTTTTTTTCAACTATGATGTACACTTAAGAGATATATAAATACATCTTCAATATATATATATATATATATATTGGAAAAAATAATCATGTCTTGTTTGGGTTTTACTTTACCCAGTAATATAATAATAATAGTATCATTAAAATCTTTTGACAATAAAATAAATAAAAATATTGGAAGTGAGTCAATTTAAGAAATTGTAAACATATATTTTCCAACTATGATGTACATTTAAGAGATGATAAAAACATATTGAAAATATATTTTTTTGGAAAAAATAATTATGCCATATTTGGACATTACTTTACCTTTCGTCATTATAATAATAAAAGCATTATTAAAATCCTTTTTACCTAAAATAAATAAAAATATTGGGAGGGAGTCAATTTAAGAAAATAAACATATATTTCGTACTATGATGTACATTTAAGAGAAGTATAAATATATCTTCAGAATATATTTTTTGTTTTTTGAAAGAAAAAAAATAATTATGTCATGTCTGGACATTATTTTACCTAACATTATAATAATAAAAACATCATTAAAATCTTTTAAACATAAAATAAATAAAAATATTGGGAGGGAGTCAAATCAAGAAAAGAAGCATATATTTCCTACTATGATGTACCTTTAAGAGAAGTATAAATACATCTTTAGAATATATTTTTTGTTTTTTGGAAAAAAGAAATAATTATACTCTGTTTGGACATTACTTTACCTAGCAATTTAATAATAAAAACATCACTAAAATCTTTTGAACATAAAATAAATAAAAATATTGGGAGCGAGTCAATTTAAGAAAGTAAGGCTGAGTTTGGTAAAGCTTTTCGTTGGGGTGCTCCTGCTCTCAAAAAGTTGGAGCTTCTATTTTGCGTTTGGTAAATCAAAAAGTTAGACTGCTTTTGCTCATGGCTTTTGAGAGCAGTGGGTGCTCTTGGGAGCCATCAAGAATAGCTTTTCAGAGCCAGCTTTGGCTCTCTGAAAATAAAAATACATAAATTATCCTCATTTACACAATATCTTTTAATATTATGTATATTATGGTCATTTAATATCTTGGGAGCCACTTTACACTATTTTACCAAACATTATAATGATAGCTTCAACTTATTGAGAGCAATTTTTGTATAAATTTACCAAACGATACTGTTATTGCTCTCTAAGAGCAGCTTTTTGAGAGCCCAAGGAGATCAGCAGCTTTTCAAGAGCCACAGCTTTACCAAACTCAGCCTAAATATATATTTCCCTACTATAATCAACATTTAAGAGATGTATAAATACATCTTCAAAATATTTTTTTTTCAAAAAAATTAATTACACTAATAATTTATTAATTTTATAGGGCCCACAACTTAAACCAAATATAAGGTAATGTTATTTAGTCTCCTTGCATGACACAAAAGAAAAAATAAAATAAAAAACTAAAGGAATTCTACAGGCCACGGTTGGGAAGAAAAAAAAATCTTGAAGCTTGAGAACGCGTCATGTGTCATTTTTCATTCTCCTTTGTATAGTTTATAGATATGAAAGGTAATTAATTAATCTATATTATACACAATTTTTTTTAAATAGTATAACAACAACAACAAGTTTTATCCCACTAGTGAGATTAGTTACATGGATCGAACGACGTAATTATGCTCTATTATGAATAATGTTAGGATTTAGGCCATTAACTCTCAAATCTTCGTCGATAAAATAGTCTTTTTTGGTCTTCCTCTACCCCTAGTTATCGTGGTATCTCTTATCTGGTCCTCTCTCTTGACTGGATGTTCTCCTGATCTTATTTCCACGTGGTCATACCATCTAAGGCGAGATTCTACCATCTTATTAATCATAGAGACTACATAGCGGGTCTGATAGCCGCATGATAAAATTTTTCTTTAAGTTTTAAAGGTACCTTCTTATCGCATATAAATGCTTGTGACACTTCTTCATTTCATCCATCCAGCTTGAATCCTATAGTTGATATCTTCGTCTGTCTCTCTGTTATTCTGAACGATGCAACTAAGGTATTTAAAGCACTTAACCTAAAGTATGACATTTTCCCATGTCTTCACTTCTATATCTGAGTATTCTCTCTGCTTGCTGAACTTACAATACATGTATTCTGTCTTATTGCGACTTATGCGCAGACCATGTACTTCCAAAGCTTGTCTCCACTTCTTTAATTTCCCGTTAATTTCTTCCCTTGATTCACCTATAAGGACTATATCGTTCGCAAAAAACAAGCACTATGGCATTGGTTCTTGGATATGTTCTGTAAGCACCTCTAAGACTAGGGTGAAAAGATAAGGGCTCAAAGATAACCTTTGGTGTAGTCCTCCACCAATAGGTGAATAAAAGTTTTGTTTGATTGCACTAATTGTTTGCTAAGTGTGTTCTTAGGTCACTTTGTTTAATATATTATATATCAAAAAGACACATCTTAGCAACAATACAACAATAGTGGCCGCCAAATGGTCCATCAAAGGATTAATTAGAAGACTCATGAAGGTCATACATCAAAGAATGCTCTAGGGTTTCCATCGTTATAGGAGGCGCATACCATGTCTTAAAAAGGAAAACTAGAATCAAAATTTCTCTATATGCATATATATGTGGCGCATATAAGTAAAAGTTAATGGAAAGAAAGATCTTGCATGGAGTATTAAATGTACAATGATTTAAAAGATTCACCTAGGGTGATATCAAAATCATATCTTGCATTTATGACAGTTGATCTCAAGGGATGTTGAGATTCTGTTAGACTCCTAAAGATTCTATTTGAATCTGCAAGATTCCAGAAGATTCTAGAATATTCTGCAAGTTGTCAGAAGATTTTAAAAGATTCCAGAAGATTCTGAAAGCCGTCAGAAAATTCAAGAGGATTCCAGAAGATTCTGCAAGTCGTCATAAGTTCTAGAATATTCCAGAAGATTCTATTAGATTCCAGAAGAATCTTCAAGATTCAAGATTCATGTCAAAGATTCCAAGGAATAAGCAAGATTCCAAGAATCAACAATTGAAGATTCCATGCAAGCTGTATATGGTGCATATACCTAGGGTTTATCAAGCATTTAATGACAAGATCATGAAAACCCTAATAGTAGCCAAAGGTGGCGCATGGGAGCAAGGAATGCAAGCTAATGAAACCCTAATTCCTACTCCTAAAGGTGGCACCTAGTATGCATTGATCGTGCATTTATTGCAAGATCATTTTTTGATTCAAGATGAAGTAATGCACACCACAAGATCAAGATATAAAATTTGAATCAAGGGTGAAGATCAAGCTTCCTTATTTTTTATCATGCATTTATTGCAAGATCATTTTTTCAAGATAAAGGAATGCTCACCACAGGATCATGCTATGAAATTTAAATCAATGGTGAAGATCAAGCTTCATTATATTTGATCAAGCATTTATTGCAAGATTATTTTTTATTCAAAATGAGGAAATACTCACCACCAGATGAAGTTTTGAAATTCAAAATCGAGGGTGAGGATCCAGCTTCCTCATTTTCGAGTTTTAGGAGACTCTATCTATAAATAGAAGACCTCCATCCACTTCAAGGCAACACCATACTCGAAATTACAAGTGTCAAAATTCTGTCGAAACTAATCTTTATTTCTCTTCATCTTCAACCTCTCTAAACCGTTAGAGTTTCAATTTTTACTGGAAAAATGTTGTAAATTTCAAGAAAAATTTTGAGCTTTCAATGTATATCTTAGCTTTGCTAGTTATTTTGAGAGAAGATCGATCAAGGGGAAAACTTAGTTGCATCTAAGTTCTTGATTGGTCAAAGAACCTATCTTTTGTATAATGTCCTTATTTTTTAAGGCAAAAGACCTTAGTGAGACTACGGCAATGGTAGAAAGTCCTTTGGTGTTGAATGCAAGGATTGAAGTCAATCTCGAGCGAGAAGGCAATGAGTCACCTTGGTTGGAGGTGCAAGATAAAACCTTTGCGGTGTGCAAAGGCACGAAATTCCACCTTGGTTGAAGGTGGTGTCTAGTGAACTCCCAGGTGTATCTTGGGGACTAGAGTAGGCACGTTGCCGAATCAGTATAAAAATTTGTGTGTGTGCTCTTCTCTTCCTTATTGCTTTATTTTAATTGTTTTGACAATTTAACATTACACACACCCTCACACATCTTCCGCAACCAATCATAAATATTTGCTAAGTGTCAAAGGTTAAAGCTTTAACCTTTATCACACAGACGTGCTTGATAGTCATAATATTTTCAAGAAGCATATAAGCCTTTGTCTATAGACTTGTTTTATTTAAGTATTATTAACTAACGTTTCTGCTGTAAAGACAAATCTTGGACTTGATTTCTATTTTAGTTAACTTTCAGAAAACATGTTCAAAGTTGGAACGTGATTTAACCCCCTTTTCACTACCTTCAGTTAGCCCACCTTGAGTCCTCACGATACTCGTAGCACCATCATACATGTCCTTAATTGCTCGGATATATAAGCTACCCTTACACCTTTCTTTTCTAAGACATTCTACAAAACCTCCCTTGATACCCTATCATACGCCTTCTTCAGGTCAATGAAAACCATATGTATATCCTTTTGTTTATTCCGATACCTTTCCATTATCCTCTACATCAATATATATATATATATATATATATAAGAGTTTTTCCAGAAAAGGAAATGCTTACGTGTCAATTCCTAAAAGAAGGTTATTTTAGTATGTAATATTTTTCATATATATTATACTAATTCATTCTCTTATTTTTTACTATTAAATGTATCTCTTATTATTTTTTCTTATTAATATTAAATTAAGGATAATAATTATACTAATATTATACATTCCTATAAAATGATTATAATATATTGTATCTCATATATATATATATATATATATATATAAAGATATGATATATAAATTTGATAACAAAATATATAATATTATTTTTTTAATTTGAGATGTAATATTATATATAAAAATATGGTATACATAATCCGTGATTTATAAGATTTTTTATGATTATTATTTTCACTCATTACTCATTGATTAATGATATATTAATATATTTAATTATCTATTTAAAAGATATGATATGATATATAGAGTTAAGAACATAATAGATAATATTACTTTTTAACATGATATATAATATCTCATATAAAGATATGATTTCTATTCCAATTTAATTTTAAAAAATAGTGAGATTTATTGAAGGAGATAACCCTATCAAATCATACTTATATATACATAATTTATCATAACATATCTCATCATTCTTTTAGATCCAATTTTTCTCTCCACCTCATCAACGCTCTGACTTTATTTTTTTTTTCTTCTTCCTTCATTGTTCTTATTCTGTCATTTTTTTTTGTTCTTCCTCTATTTTCTTTCATTTTTTTCTTATTTTCATCTACCTTCTTCTTCCTCCTTCATATTTTTCTCTATTTTGTTGATCTTTTTTTCTCTTCTATTTTTTTCTTCATCATTCTTAAAACGTTTTTTCGTCTTTTGGATTTCTATGTTTTCCTTTTTTTCTTCTACCTCTTTTTCTCTTTTTATTTTATTTATTTATTTTTACCTCATTCAACCTTCTTTTTCCTTCACTATTTTTTCTCTTTTTTTCTTTATTTTGTTTTTTTCTTTCTTTTATTTTCTTCTTTATCTTTCTCTTTTATTATCTTATTATCTTCTTTTTTTTATATGTATTTTTCATTTTATTTAATATCTTTGTCTTTCTCATCTTTTATATTTTCATTTATTTTTATAATCGGTTTCTATTTATCATTCTTCCTAATTCTTTTATTTTGTTCAAGAGGTTTAACTTTTCTTCTTCTTTATTCTGGTGGGTGGTGACAACGGCTTGGACTCATGGCTACGAAGGGGTCTCTTGATATTTTACTTTCTCTTTTTCCTACTATTTTTATTACTTTTTATAATCAAATATATATTTTTTCATTATGAGATGAATGTCTCTCTTTACTTTTTAAATGTTTTATTTGTTGAAAGGAATGAGAAAATTCAAGCAATTATTCTATGGGTATTCATTTTTATTTATTTATTATTAAAGATAAAAAACTTTATATTTTTTACCATTTTATTTTTTAAGTAAAATAATAGTTTTAGATACCAACTTGAATACTCCTTTTTTATTTTTAATTATGTTGCAGAAAAGGAGAAAAAATTGTCAACTTTCTAATAGATATATATTTTTTATTTTTTATTAGATAAAAAAATTTTATTTGCTATTAACTATTACATATGTCAATTAGCAATTTTTATTTTGAGTAAATTTTAAAATTTTTATTTTGAGTTATAAATTTTGGATAAATATTTGATAATTTATATTTTTATAAAAAATAATATTTCTTTATAATATACTAAATTTCATTTAAAAATATAAATATTGAAGATTTAATTAAATAATAGCGAATTAACTAACTAACAATATTGTAATCTAAGTTAATGTATTATATAAATTACAATGCTTATAAACAAGGAAATATTAAATTGTATTTTTTGGACTATAGCTTCTTATATACTAATTTTTCTTTAAAACATTTTTTGTATTTGTGATTTATATTATCTCATTATAATTCGAATAATCCTAAATTATTAATGTATCTATTGTAATTAAAAGAATATATATGCGAATCACAAAAATAAACAAATTTTTCATGAATGACTACAAATATATTGAACTTTTATATAAAATATTCATACATGATATTATTTTATTTTTTAATATTGTGTTAATACACATCTTTAAATTTGAACTTAATTCTATTTTAATTCTATATCAGTTTGTTATTATTAGTAGCAAAATATCCTTTTTTGTATGATTTATTGTGTATATGTTTGATTTTTTTTTTAAGTTTCAAAATCATATAGAGAATACTCACATAGACAAAATGATTATTATTATATTATACAAAATATTTATATTTTAATATTAACTTTCACATGACAAAATATATTATAAAAAATGTTATAATTCATAAAATATTTTTATTAACATCTATCATTTTCTCTATCATGTTTTTTTAAGTATGATAAGACTTTTTTTTTTAAGTTTATTACGATAACTCTCCAATCATATTATTAGTAACCTTATTTTCAGACTTATTTAAATAATTTTTTATTTTGTTCACATAGTTTATCTTTTTTTACTTTTTCCTTTTACTTGACTTTCACATATTTAAATGGTTGAGTTTTCAACAATTTTTTGGATTGTAATTTTTTGTTAAAATATTTTTTTATAAATGTTTTATAATGATTCAACCCAATAGGTTGACATGTCCTGTCACGGATTGTTAAAAAAAAATAGGGAAGAGATGGTTGAACCATATTTAAAAAGTGGGTTGCATACCTTAACATGTCCCGTCAAAATTAGGTGGATTGTCGGGTAACCCATGGGTCCAACCCGTTTTCCACCCCTAATATTAGTCTTTGAAAAATATACATTAAATTAAAATTATTATAAATTGAAAATTTATTAAATTATATCATCATAATAAAATTATTCATATTAATAAAATTAATTATAAATAAATTTATGAAATTAATATACTATAATCCAATTCAATTTTTTTATATACATTTAATTACTTATGTTATTAATTTTTTGATGATTTTTGTGCATGATACGGATAATATATTATTACTAATATGATGTATAATCAATAATTGTTAATAGATTTTTTCTTTCTCGATTATAAAGATTATAAGAAGAAAAATATTGAAACTTTGATATGTAATAATTTCAATTTTTTATATATATTTAATTACTTACATTATTAATATTTTAATAAATCTTGTGCATCGCACGGGTTATTAGACTAGTATATATATATCATCTATATATCTCTCTCTATATATATTTAAAAAAATTCATTAAAGATTTATAAATATTCTAGAAGATAAAAATAAAGGACGTCTAAATTAGCATATGTGTCATACTTATAGAAACTCAATTAATGGGTAAATTAGTAATCAACCATAACATCTTTTTTACTATATTATATAGATAGACTAGTGTTTTGTAACCCGTGCAATGCACGGATTAAAAATTTAAAATAATGACTTTAAAGAAAATAAAAGTTATAAATTTAAATCTAATGGATTTGTTAAGAAAAAAAATAAAACACAAATTTATAATAAATTTTTAATATCATTTATATAAGTTTTTATTAAAATAAAATATTATTGCAAAGTTCCTTTATTAATACCATTTAATATCATTTATATAAGTTTTTAAATTAAAATTTCAATATTTTAAAACGTTTCCAATAATATCTTTAATTGAAATTAATTGCAATAAGATTTTATAATTTAATCGTTCAATCAAAGTTCCTTAATCATTATTGATATTTACAATCCTACATTTAAGACTTCTCATCAATTACTCCTTATTAAGAAATAAAAATAATTTATTTAAAAAATTATAAATTATAGAAAAATTACACTTAACATTAAAAAAATCATAAATTCATATTTAACTTTCATAGAATATAATATACCAAATGATTGTATTTAAAAAATCTCTATAGGAAATATTGTTGGGTATATGCATTGATTTTTGAACATTTTTTTCAATGTTCATGATTAATAGTAATAATTGTATTTGATTGTGGAACAAAAGTTATCTCATTAATTAGGGAACAAATAGAAATTAAATCAATTTCAAATCATATGATGCTCTATTACATCAAAGGTTTATTTCTAAATTAATGCCTATATCATTTATTTCTAAATCTCATTGATTGGTTTCCAAAATTGATATCATTTAAAGATCGTTCGCTGAGGTTGCGCCACATGGTGTAATACCTGGGGTAGTCTGAATTTGTTTGAGTAAGAGAGCACGGTACACCGGGGAGATAGGACCACGTGGGCCCCACCTCCCCTCTCTTTTTCCTTCCCTTTTCCTTCTTTCTCCCTTCATTTCCCGTATCTCTCTCTCCCCCCTCATTCTTTCTCTTCTTCTTCCTCCTCCCTCTCAAATCTCTCCCTAATCTCAACCAAATTCCATCAATCTTCAAGATTCAAGTTGTCATTGCTCATCTAGTATATTGTGGGTAAGTGTAGAGTATTTCTTTTCTCCATTGATGTCTATTTCTCTCTATTTTTTCGGATTGGGGGTTTAGGGTTCCTAATTGGGGTTTTTGATTTTGTTGAGAGATTGAGGTTTGTGATGTGTTCCCTAGGGTCTCAACCATCTAGGGAAGCTCCGGGGAACTCATCCTAGCTCCGGGTGGAGTCTTGGAGCTCATTGGAGTAATTGGTGAGTAATGGGTTATTTGTAGTTTGTGTATGATTTTGATTGAATCTGTGAATATCTTGCTATGATAGTTGATAGGGACTGAGATTGGTTGATATATAATTGATATTGCATGTTGGTTGTGTTTGATTTGGGTGAGTTGTGGTGAAAATGTGGATTTGGGGATGAATTTCGCGAAGTTTTCTGCAGAATTTCGTCTCTGACCCAGGCTGTAATCGATTACAGCGAATTGGTAATCGATTACTGTAGTCGATTACCAATATACTGTAATCGATTACCACGGGTTGGTAATCGATTACAGACAGCTAATTTTCGTAAAAATTTTCTTCAGAACGAAATTTGAAGCAGGTAATCGATTACAGAGGTCTGTAATCGATTACATCAGTATATTGGTAATTACTCAAATCCATTCGTTCACCACTACCCCAAAACTTATTACTGGGATGTTTATGATGCCATGATATTTATGTTATGATGTCGACGATGTGATGATGAAATGGTGAATTACTTATGCTGTGATTGTGAATTATGTGTGCCACTAATAGCGTTAAATAAGATAAAATTTGAATGAATTAAGAGATGGTAAAACGACCTGAGGAGGGGCATAGCTCGCGGGGTCGTAAATGGAAACCTGAGGAGGGGCATAGCTCGCGGGGTTTCACAGTATGGTGTCTGAGGAGGGGTATAGCTCGCGGGACATCCATACTGCCTATGAACATGAGTCGGGGCCGCGCTCCAAGTGTTCATAGATTAAAAGCTACCAAGATAAAGAGACTGTATAATAACAATTGAGTCGATATATCTGCTGTGTTGGTTATGTTATGCTTGTTGGTTCCTGTTATATCTGCATACACTGCTTATAACCTGTTTATTCACTGAGCGTATGACTCACCCATTCATACAAAATGTTTTCAGATCAAGGTGCAGATCAAGGGACGAGATCATCCGTTCCTCCGGGTTCTTAGATTTGGTGAGCCTCATGTGTTAGAGGCATTATGCAGTTTATTCTTAGTGTATGCTCCTTATGTTACAGACATGATTTCCTTGTACTAGAGTAGGTGGTTGTTAATGTATAAGTCTATGTAAAACTTGTTGTGATTGTGTTGTTGTTATTAGACTTCCTTCAGACTATGTATGATGATATTTA
This sequence comes from Aeschynomene evenia, assembly GCA_013621005.1. NCBI lineage: Eukaryota > Viridiplantae > Streptophyta > Magnoliopsida > Fabales > Fabaceae > Aeschynomene > Aeschynomene evenia. Next base: position 8,623,766 of record CM024263.1, on the reverse strand, counting down.
TATATATTTGGATGTATGGATTGCTTATGGTGGTTTATGAATTAAGTAGAATGTTATAACCAGGTTATATATATGGATATTATGTATGCTATTGTAGCTGGGTTGTTGTGTGGAATACAGGTTAAGGCTGACATGGGACTCGGTGTCCCATGTGCCGGTCACGATCCGAATTGAGTCGTGACACATGGAGATCGATAAAAATAAAAATAAAAATTTATTTGAAAAAGTAATGATGAGAGAATAAATTGATGAAAAATATGAATAATAAAATAATATCATACGTACCATAGATGAAAAAAGAAATCTAAAAGATGAAATAGAAACCTCCAAATGGTCACGTCCATATAAAATTTCAACACAATTTTTTCCACCCGTACTCAACTTTAGTTGTTTATATACTACAAAATTATCTACATGAGGCATTGTTTATGCAAGATAACAAACACAAATTAAGGAGTGTAGTTATACCTTATGAAATCAATGTCAATCTTTATTTTTTTAATTAGAACAAATTTGATAAATTGCCCTAAATTATTCAAATCAAGGAGTGTAATTAAATCAAATTTCAAATAAGTGGGAAATCAAATTTCAAAATTTTAAAACGTTTCCAATAATATCTCCAATTGAAATTAATTGCAATAAGATTTTATAATTATAATCAATCAATCAAAGTTCCTTAATTATTATTGATATTTACAATCCTACATTTAAGATTCCTCATAAATTACTCCTAATTAAGAAATAAAAATAATTTATTTAAAAAATTATAAATTATAGAAAAATGACACTTAGCATTAAAAAAAAAATCATAAATTCATATTTAACTTTCATAGAGTGTAATATACCAAATGATTGTATTTAAAAAATCTCTATAGGAAATATTGTTGGGTATATGCATTGATTTTTGAACATTTTTTTCAATGTTCATAATTAATAGTAATAATTATATTTGATTGTGGAACAAAAATTATCTCATTAATTAGGGAACAAATAGAAATCTATACATATAATATTTACGAACCTCCTGCATTAATTTCTTGCCACGTGTCATTTTCTCATATTTTTTAATTTTTTAATTTTTAGAAAAATCACTAATCAATTTTATAGTTGAATCATAATGAAAGATATTATCTACTGAATTAAAATTGTAATTTGAATTGAATTAAAAATGTGAAGATTTTATCAGGTCTCAATTCGGAAGGGTGTTAAAATATATAATATTTAAGGAAATGATCAATTTTATACATTAATAATATTTATAATATATTAATATGATTTGATAGATAAGTATAATTATAAATTACCTTTCACGTTTTTTGATATTGTACGATTTTGAATAATTGATTTGTTAATATTTAGAATAATATTTTGATATAGAATGTTTACATTTAATGGATTATATTGGATACTTTTATTTATAATTTGTAATAGAATATGTTAGCAATACGTTTACAATTTGAATTAATCTTATCTTAAAATACAATAAAATGAAATATGCAATAGAATCATCTATTAATTTAGAATATTTTTGCATATTGTAATTGATTATCTTAATAATATGTATTAATAATATTAAAATAATAACTTATTTATATTCCTAAAATAAAAAACAATTGATTGTACACATAAAAATTTAAGGAAATGATCAATTTTATACATTAATAATATTTATAATATATTAATATGATTTTATACATAAATATAATTATAAATTACCTTTCACGTTTTTTGATATTGTACGATTTTGAATAATTAATTTTATAATTGATTTGTTAATATTTAGAATAATATTTTGATATAGAATGTTTACATTTAATGGATTATATTGGATACTTTTATTTACAATTTGTAATAGAATATGTTAGCAATATACATTTACAATTGAATTAATCTTATCTTAAAATACAATAAAATGAAATATGCAATAGAATCATCTATTAATTTAGAATATTTTTACATATTGTAATTGATTATCTTACATAATATGTATTAAATAATATTAAAATAATAACTGATTTATATTCCTAAAATAAAAAACAATTGATTGTACACATAAAAATTTAAGGAAATGATCAATTTTATACATTAATAGTATTTATAATATATTAATATGATTTGATACATAAATATAATTATAAATTACCTTTCACGTTTTTTGATATTTGTTAAAATTAAGAATCAAATTTGTTAAAATTAAATATCATTTGCGTATAGATTTGATTCTTAATTTTGATTGAATTTTTTATTTAAAAAAATTTTAATAAGTTACCTGCAGATCTATTATAAATATTTTGACTACTCTATTTGAGTGATCATCATTTACCTGTCTATTCTAATTTTACTATTTTTTTCCTAATCTTTTAACCCTATCTTTTTTTACGACAATGGCTGCTCGATGTGACCCACTCAAGGATATCACTCCTGTACGGGTGCATCTCATCTTTTAACAACCCCGAGTCAACTAACACCATTGAAATTGTGTTAGCGGATGAGTTTGTGAGTATATATATGTACCTGTGATATCTTAGAGCTTCCTCTGAATGTTGATTTTTATTATTACTTACTAATATGTGATTTTCTAAAATTTTAACATGTTGAAAATAAGGAACTACAATTCATACAACGGTTGGAAAGACATTGATATACAAATTTAAACCCCTTTTATCTTAGGGGAGTGCATATATTATGTCTTATTTTGGTGTGACATCAAACGGTGGTTCTTTTCGGACTACAAGAGATGAATATCGTCTAAACTTTTAATATATAGGACCATTGTTCGCAACTCCGAGAGTAACAATATTCATCGTTATGGTTGCCAATTTATCGGATTCAATGAGATAATTGAATCGGGAATTCAATCCCCTTATCTAATAGGTATTAAACTTGTCATTTAATCTATACATATAATATTTACGAACCTCTTGCATTAAATTTTCTGCAACATGCGTGTTATTTTCTCATATTTTTCAATTTTTTACTTAATTTTTTTTAATGAATATCAATTAAATAATCTTTTTCTTGATTTAATATATTTATTCATTAAATATAATTATTATGTTAATTATTGATCAGAGATTTTATATGTCTAATTTATTATTTTAATAAATTATATCAATTAATTCCATTTTTTCATCGGTTATCTGCCTGTTGATCTACTATAAATTTTTTCGCTACTTTACTTTACTCATCTTCATCCAGAATTTACAGTGTGTTTTTCTTACTTTTTTTTTTTTGGGGTTTCCCATGGTATCCCCAGCCCGGAAGGCCAAAGACTAATCTGTCGCGAATCTGAGCTCCATTTAAGGGTTTGTCGTTGGTCATTTAAGGGTTTCCCTTGAATCTCTATCTCTTTTTCTTTATTTTCTATGATTATCTTTCTATGAATGCCTTCTTCGTTTTCATTCAAATTTTTCCTATTTTTTTAACCATAGTATCTTTTTCTGACTATTTATTTTTATTTTTTTTAAATATTTAAATTTTCTTCATATTCTACTATTTCTCTTAATTATTTTCTCTCTAATTATTTGTATGAGTTTTAATTATTTCTCTATTTGGTTTCAGATCAAGCTTCAACACAGTAAAAAAGGTATACTGTAAAAAAGGTACAATATAATCCTTCAAGTTCAAAATTGTTGTACAATTTTATCAATATATATGGATTTTCTTCACCTATGCATTTCTCAATATTCTAACAATATTTAATTTTCAATATAAGAGATTTTGTCTATTATGAAGAATTCTCATAATATATTTTTTTAGTATCAAAATTTTTCAATATTTTTACATTTCTAAAATAATTATCATGATTTTTTGCAATTGAATGTTCATCTTGATTTTCATATAATGTACCTAACAAATTTATCTTTTGCAATTGGTTGCTCACCTTAATTTTAATTTTTAATTGTTTTTTGTTTTTATGTATTAAATATAATGTTGATGAGATTATATTTATTAAAACTATATTTTTATATTCTATTTAAATTTATTATTTACATCATATATATAAGTTTCGATTTGTCTTATATATATATATATATATATATATATATATATATATATTGTTATCTATTTTATGCAGGTATGATATTGAAGATGTCATAAGATGTTAGCTGATTTTGATCTTATTTTTTTTTATCTTTGATTATATTGTAATTGTATTCATATGTAATTTTTTGTCATTTAGATTTTTTTATTTCCTTAATTGTACAATTGTTAATAAATATGTAAACTATGTAAATGACAATTCGTATATACGTTTTTAGTTTCTATTTAAAGTTGTAAGGAAATGAGTATAAAACCCGTACTCAATATGAATACGGGTACAGAACATGATAATTTTTAATATATGTATAAGTTTTTATATTATTATTTGTGTTTATCATGTTTTCATTATGTTATAATTTTAGTGTATGTCATTTAAATATTAAATATTTTAATTTTATAAATAGACATACATTTTAATATTTTAATTTATTAAAACTAAATAAATATTTATATTTTATCTCGTGCAGTGCACGAGTTGAAATACTAGTTAAATCAATTTCAAATCATATGATGCTCTATTACATCAAAGATTTATTTCTAAATTAATACCTATATCATATCTTCAATTAGCATCTCATTTATTGGTTTCCAAAATTAATATCATTTAAAGCTCGCTCACTGAAGTTGTGCCACTTGGCAGCTCCTCATGAAGCGAACTCTGAAATATAGTATGTATAGATATAGATAATATGAGAGTCACCATAACCAAGTGATTTTTGTTCTAAATATTTGTTATAATTTGACAAAAATGTAAATTTCAGATTTGAAAAAGATATTCATGTAAACATGAAAAGAAAAAATAGTGAAGTACCAAATTGAACCCCCAAAGATTTTGTCGCTGATAGAAAGAACCTCAAAATATCTTTTCGACAAATTAGCCCCCAAAATATAATTAAATTTTGTCAAAATGCACCACCCGTTAATTTCATTGAACAGATCTAAACGAAATGAATGTGAGATTACCAAATTATCTCTCCTTCTTCTTTCAGATATCTCACCCACCCTCACTCCCTTTATTCTCTCTTCTTCTTCTCCTTTTAACTCACCAAAACCTTCATCTCTCTTTCTATTCCTTCACACAACAAACAACAAACAAAAACTTTGTTCCTTTGTTTGTTCCATTCTCAACCATCTCACTTCAAACACCTCAAAAAGGGGTGACTATGTAAAGGATACACAAAAACAAAACAAAAAAAAAAGAACATAAAGATACACACAAAAACTTTGTCCCCTTTGTTTGTTCCTTTCTCTATTTTTTCTGAATTTTTGGTAACAACATTTACATTGGGTGTTTTTTTTCTGTATCTTTTACTTAGTCACTCTTTTTTGTGTGTTTGAGGTGATATTGTTGAGAAAGGAATAAATAAATAAAGAGGACAAAATTGTTAGCTTGTTGTTTGTTGTATGAAGAAATAAAAAGAGAGTGATATAAAGGTTTTGATGTGTTGAGAGGAAGAGAAAAAAGAAAGAAAGGGAAGGAAGGTGAGAGAGACATATGGAAGAAGAAGAAGAAAGGATAATTTGGTCAACTCATATTCACTCTGTTAAGATCTGTCCAATAAAGTTAACGGTTGGAGCATTTTGACAAACTTAATTATCTTTTGGGGACTAATTTGTCGAAAAGATGTTTTGGGATTCTTTTTGTCAACTATAAAATCTTTTGGGGGTCAATTTGGTAGTTCACTCAAAGAAAAAAACATAATTTCACTTTATCTTTCTTCTGAATTTAGAGTAGTATATTAAATATCATAAGGGAAATCTCAAGTTCATACATTTTACTTGGGTTTCATTTCATGATACAAAAACAGAACGAGAAACCTTGGGAATCAAGAATAGGTCAGCTTTTCTTACAACAGATGCTCCAAACAATTCAGTCATGTCTAATTCCTCATTTTTCATTCTATTTGGAAGCTTCCAGTCAAAGTGAAACAATAAGAAAGCAAGAACGAGCTCAACATTAGCAACACCATAGTGCATTCCAGGACAAATTCTTCTTCCAGCACCAAATGGAATATACTCAAAACTATTTCCTCTGAAATCAATAGAGCTATCAATAAACCTCTCTGGATAGAAGCTATCAGGTTGAGTCCAATAATTTGGGTCTGTTGAAATTGCCCAAGCATTAACTATGATCTTACTTTTGGTTGGTATGTGATACCCATTAATGTCACAAGATTTTGCAGATTCCCTTGGAATTAAGAGAGGACCAGGTGGGTGTAATCTTAAAGTCTCTTTGATCACCGCTTTCAAGTATTTCATGTCATCAATTCCAGTTTCATCGACCATTCCTCTTTTATCCAATATGTCTCTCACTTCAGTTTGTGCTTTCTTCAATACTCTTGGATTCTTTATCATCTCAGCCATTCCCCAGTTTATGGTAGTTGCTGCAGTGTCACTTCCACCAGTGAAGATATCCTGAAAGGTAAAAATAGATTGTAATTGATGAGTACTCAATCATGAATGTAATTTTGAGATTCTTTTCTCTTTTGGCCCTTAATTAAGGATTCTATCATCTCTCTAACCCTTAATTGTAATTTTTTTTTTACTTTTACTATATCTCTAAAATCTTATTCATAACGGTTATCTATTCTTCGTGCTAGAAAATTTAGTTATTCACACTCATTCATGTGTCTCAATACAATTAATTATGCAATAATGTTTGTCGTATACCAGAAATACGTTCAGCAAGTATCCAACGTGTATTATACATCATATGGGATGTGTACTATTTGTATAGCACATGTATGTATATGATAGGGATCCTAAATTAACTAACTACACTATCTACTAAATATTACTCTAAATGGTTAAGAACTAAATATTTTCTTCATTGATTGTCATAAAATGCCTAAAAGGGCTACATATATAGTAATATCCTAATGATTCTAGAACATTCCTAATACCTATCCACTACTTAGAATATTCTTAGTAAATATTCTTTCTTATCCATGTTAAATACTACCCCTCTAATTTAACTAATTTAAATATCTATCGGTATAACACACATCTAATGTATAGTACACGTTGGATATTTGTTGGACGTATTTCTGTCATACATTATCATGTAGCATTATTGATTAATTATGCCGTTGGTAGAGATTTCATGATAACAAGCATATGGTTATGGAAGAGAGTGAATATACTTACAAAGATTATAGCCTTGATATTGTTGTTTGTTAAGCGAAGATCCCCGTCACAGCTACTACCCTCGAATTTCAAGAGAACATCAACCAGATCTTCCTCCTCCACTTGAACAGGACCTTCTTCTTTACCTCTTAATTTTGTTTCTCTATGGTCATTGATGATAATCTCCAAAATCCTATCCACTTTTTTATGCAATTCCTCAAGCTTAGGCCTCATCCCAGTAAGGTTTTGAAGCCATTTCGCAGAAGGAAACAAATCTCCAATGTAAAATCCACCAGCTAGTTTCAGAACATCTCTTACTAGTGAAATGAACTCTTCTTGTTGCTTGTACATCTTCCCAAACGCAGTCCTTGAAGTAATTGTAAACAAAACTGTTCTAATAGCTTGAGTCAGATTTATGACTGATCCTTCTTCTGAAGCAATCCATTTGATCATGTCATTCACCTCTGTCTCTCTGATTGGCCAGTGAGATCGGACTCGCTTCGTGCTCAAAATCTCCATAGTACAAATCTTTCTGAGCTGTCTCCAGTAATTGCCGTAAGGCGCGAAAGCTATGTCTGTTGAACCATAGAACAATATATCTGATGCTAGAGAATAAGGCCTCGATGCAAAATTCGCATCGTGGGTTTTCATTACCTGTTACGATAGGTCCATTTATCAGATCCATAGTTATTAGTTAGTTGGTTAGGATTATAAATAGGGAATCAATAATGCTTGACGTACAACATAAATATATCCAACTTGTATCCAATGTGTGCTATTCATGTTACAGGATGTGTGCTATACGTATATGTGATGTAGGTATAACACACATCTTATAATATGAATAACACACGTTGAATACAAGTTGGACGTATTTATGTTGTACGTCAAACTGATAGGGAACTACTAGCATTGTATTTTCATAAGGAATTAATAAATAGATATTGAACTTGTTCAATTTGGAGTTTCTCTCCCTATTTGGAAGAGGAAGTTCTAACATTACCTCTCTTGCATACTCTGGTGAGGAAACTACTATAAAGAAGATCTCACCAAGTTGTAGATGAATCAAAGGTCCATACTTTTTCGCCAAGTCTCTTAATTTTCTATGTGGTGCAGAGCCAACAAGGTGGGGTATGTTTCCTATGATAGGTAGCTTCCATGGAGATGGGGGTATATTTGGATTTGAGTATGTTTTCTTTAAATTCCTTCTTTGTTTGAGATTCACAATAATGAAGAGGGAAACAGAAAAAAGGGCTAATAAGATAATAATTTGAAGATCCATGAACATAAAACTGATGAGGATGAGGAATATCAGCAACTACTGCTGTTTATATAGACATGGTGACGCATCAAAAGATAAAAGTGTGTCCTTGGCTTATTGCCATTTCTTTAGCGGAATCTCCCGTAAAGAATCACATATATGCTTGGGAACAATATTTTTTCAGCCAAAACAGTCAACAAAGTTAATTTAATATTTTATGGTCCAAATCGCATCTTAGTCATGAGTATATTTTTAATGGGCTGAGTGATTGTGACCCAAATTCCTATTTATTGACTATTTTGGCTGATTTTTTGTTATACCTTTAGCAATACTTATAAAAAATATATATATTTGTATTGTTTGCTTGGGAGATATATATTGCCGGCGGCAGCGAATAATTCTCATTTGGAATGTATATATAGACCCACATGTAAATGTTCACATCATCATTGATCAAATCTATGACATTATGTTTAAGGGACTTTCCTATTTGATGAATGTGACAAACTTTCTTAGATAACACCTTAATAATTAGTTTTTGATATTTTAAGTTATTTTAGATCAATTATCAAAGTTCACATCATAATTTCATTACTTGTTTCTATCTTTTAAGATAATACATGAGAGAAATACGTGGAAATTTATTCTTGAAAATATAAAATAACATGAAAATATAGGCATTCATCAATATATATAAACATTAGATTTATCTGAAGGTGTGTGTTTGCACAAGAAGGGGGGTTGAATCGTGCTTGATTAAAAATATTTTCCAAAAACTTTTTCTAAGAGAAATGTTCTTAGAATGAAATCCTTCTAAGTTGCAACAGAAGAGTTTATGAGAACTTAAACTTCTGAGAAACTTAAATTCGTTTTATGAGAAAACGTCTCTTCTGAATAAGTGTAAAAAGTGTTTTAAAGATTGACTGTTTGAGTAATTTCTTACTTACTTAGATTAAGAGATTTTTGTCTTAGAAGGTTTGATTCAAATTTTCATTTTCATAAAGATATACAATAATAAACAAGTTTAAGGAAAGAAATCAACACATAAAAAATTTGATATTGGTTCAGTTAATCCTTAACCTACTCCAGTTATCAACCTCCGTTGAGACTTTCCTTGATATTTTTCTTAATGTGCCTTCTCAGGCAACCACACCTTTACAACTCGTAAAGGATTTTTGTTGCCTCACAATCCGAGGGGGACTTCCTTTCCTTAAACAATCACTAAGGATTTCTGTCTCTAACACTTGAGGACTTTTCTTGCCTTTACACTTAAAGGAATTTTACCTCACAATATGAGGACTTCATTTGCCTTCGAATAAAAGACTTTATAAATGATTAAGTTTTGAAATATTTTCTTTCGAAATTACTATCAAGTACTTAGACGCAACTAAGATTTAAATCTTGATAGACTCCTAGAAGATAACTTGTCTTCTGATCTTGATGAGAATGCTTCCTTTGATTTGAGATCTTAGACTTGGACCACTTTAGAAAGTGCCTTCTGAGTGATGCCAACTTTCTGAGAGGATAACCTTCTGAGTGAAGGTACCCTTTTGAGAAAGTGTTGCCTTCTGAGAATCAAAACTCATACTTGCTTTCTGAGTTGCGTCTGAGTAAGTTTTGTTCTTTTCTTCAAAATTGCATTTTCGCCTTGCTTCTGAGACATACTTCATGTTCTTCTGAGTTTTTTGATTAATCTTAAATTTTCGAGGCTACTTGTGCATATTCTAAGTCTTATGATAGGGCTTCGGCAAGTGCACCGAATCGTACAAGTAATAAAGTCCACGGTGAGTGGGTATCGTTCCCACGAGGATTAAAGAACTGAACAAAGATTTCGTGATGTGAATTTCTAATTAGACGAATCGAATTAAGGGTAATGAAAGGTTTGAAATCATAAATTCAAAAGAGTATCAAAGTAACAGACAGTAAACTAATTTTGAAAACTTCAAAGAATGAGAGGTTAGGGAATCGGGTTCACGTATCTTCTGAAATAATTAAAACAATTGCTCGCCTTCAAATTCTAAAACTTTAATTCAATGAACGAATCTGAAATTGTCAATTCCAATCCCTTGGTAATTTAACACTTTTTCTATGAACAATCAGTCAATCCCTTGATCAAATCGTTTCACAGAAAAGAAAATATGTTTACTGATTCAAAGTTCATAAAAGTCTTGACTCTATTCCTAGTTATCAATCCTTCCAGCAATTTCCCTTGAGCTAATTCACACACTTATTTTCCCAAATAAACATATGAATCCAAGATAAGTTGAAAAGCGATTTCCCAATCTTCAAAACAACACAAAACAATAAGGTAGTTACCTGAATCGAAGAAATAGAATTCAAAGGTTTGCAATCATCGGATTAATTCATAGTGATACGATTCCCCTATCCCTAACAAGGAATTAGTTGCTCATAATCAAAGTAAACAAAGCATAGAAATTGATAGAAAGCAGGTTAAAGAACGAATAACTCATTGTATTGAAAAACAGAGTAAAAACAGAGTACTGGAATGAAAAACAAGCTGCTGCTGAAAAATAAGGATTCAAGATGATCGATCAGATAATAGATTCCCTAATTTCCCCCTATTCTAGTCCTATTTATAATCAGATAGACCTCGAAATTAAATTGAATACAGAGGGATTTTGTTTAAAAATAACTAAGAGTGTAATATCTAAACAGATTTAATCCTGAATTATACATGCTCTGTTTCCATTTTTATCCGGACGCACGGCGTAGATTGGACGCGAGGCGCTGCATGGGTGGCTTCTTCAGGGCGCAACGCGTGCGAGGGGCGCAAGGCGCCAGGCCGGGAAGGCAAATCGGGCGCAACGCGTGCGAGATGCGCAAGGCGCCAGGTCGGGAAGGCAAATCGGGCGCAACGCGTGCGAGATGCGCAAGGCGCCAGGTCGGGAAGGCAATTCGGGCGCAAAGCGTGCGAGATACGCAAGGCGCCAGGCCGGGAAGTCAAATCAGGCGCAACGCGTTAGCAGGGCGCAAGGCGCCAGCAGGTGGAGAGTTCACGGGCGCAAGGCGCTGGCAGTGCGCAAGGCGCCAGGCTTCCGCACAACTTCCGAATTGTTTCTGACCTTGAGGCGCAGTGCGTGCATCAGGCGCAAGGCGTCAGCATTGGTACTTCGAATGTGCTTCTCTGGTTGCTATTACTTCATGAATTGTCTGCCCATTTCCTGAAATCAACACCAAATAATACCCAAAACATAATATAACCAGGAAAAATCCATTTTATTCTAAAACACTCAATTCACCCTAAAAAAACATACTAAAAACATACTGAGTTTACTTTAAACTAACAAAATTTATTAGAATTCAAATCACAAAATTAGATAAAAATGCCAAGGCATCATCTCACTTAGATTTTTCATTCTCACTTTTAAGCTTTCTGTGTACACTTAGCACACACATCAGTTCTTTATCAACCAAAAATCTTTATCTTATAATTTAAGACTTGTTATTATTAAAACACATGAGTGCTTCTGTGTAATTTTGAAATTTTAATTACTTTTGTAAGGGTTCTGGATCTTACAATCTCCTTTTTTTTATGATAACAATCTAAATTCAAGATAAATATTTTGTTTGATATCAATATTTTCTGTTTAAATTCTTTGAACTTAATCATAATGGATTTTAGCTTTCTTTTAGAAAATAACCTTAGTTTCAAAAAGAACTTAAGTTATTTTCTTAGAAGGCTTTACGAGATAAACAACAGAAAGATAGATTTTCAATATAAGAGAAACTATTGTTATCAATATTGAACAGGCAATTGTATTTCATTCATAAGATGTTCAATACATAGGTTGAATAAGTACATGATACCAGCAAAAATATTTAAATGCTAGAGAAAATAAAAAATACTTAGAGCTGTCTCTAAGTCCTAGCCTATATTTTTTTTATCTTAGCCAAAATATTTTCTGTATTTTTCTCTCCCTTTGTTACATAAAAAAAGGTGGCTAAAGATAAAAGTCCCATCACAGACATTCATAGCTACATTTCCCAAGCCATGTATCTCATAAGCTTTACTACTTTAAGAAGTAACTCCTGGACTCAAGCATTTGGAGGAGCTTCCGCAGGAAGAGAAGAGGATGATGCAGGGTCTCGTTGGTCTTCTGAGTCTGTGACCCATGTAGCCAACATTGGACGGATTTGTAAATTTTCCTCTTCCAAGACTTTGGAAACCACATCTGAAAGGTGTATATGTGCACGGGAAAGGGGGGTGGTTGAATCGTGCTTCCTTTTTGAAATCAATCTTTTTAAAATCTTATCTTGAAGAAGAATATTCTCATAAGGCTAACTTCTGAAAGGCAGCAGAAATGCGATTCTGAGAAAGTTAAGTTTTCTGAGAACTTTAACTTTCTTAGAAAGCTACCCTTCTGAGTCAATGAGAAGTTTGGTTTTATATATATTTTTAAAACTTCTTTAGATAAGACTTAATAAGATATCAGAAGGTTCTTCTTCTAAAAACAGAGTTGATGTTTTCTCAAGATATAATTGAATGCAAGCTTAGGGAGAAAAGATCACACACGAGAATTTTATACTGCTTCGGTTATAATCAACATACTCCAGTCATCAACCTCAGTTGAGAGTTCCTAGATATTCTTCTTATCGTGTCTTCTAAGACAACAATTGCCTTTAACACAGTAAAGGACTTTCCACCACTTCTCTATAGAAATGGATTTCTGCCTCGACAAGAGACTTCACTTGCCTCCAACACTAGAGGACTTTATCCTGCCTCACAGCAGAGGACTTTACTTGCCTCAAACACAAGAGTGAAAGTGTATGTGTGCACGAGAAGGGGGGGTTGAATCGTGCAAGTTTTAAAAATTACTTCTTAAAACTTTTACTTAGAAAGCTGTTTTTACTCAGAAGGTAGGATTGAGAGTTTGCAGCGGAGATTGCTTTCTGAGAAGATTAAGTTTCTGAGAACTTAGTCTTTCTGAGAAAGTTCCTTTCTGAGGAATTTTAAGAAAATGATTTAAGGTTTGAGTTTCTTAAAAGCTTTCTGGTTTAGATCAATAGGGTTTTCACGAGACCTCTTAATTAGACTCGTGGTAGAGTTTTTCTCAAAGATTTATGCAAGTAAAGAGCAAGGAAGAAAAGCTTAACACAAAGAATTTTATACTGGTTCGGTTATAACCAACCTACTCCAGTCCTCAACCTTCAGTTGAGAGTTCTTAGATATTTTTCTTAATGTGCCTTCCCAGACAACACTGCCTTTACCAAGTAAAGGACTTCCACCACTTCACAACCCGAAGTGGATTTCCTTGACTCACACTAGAGGACTTCCTTGCCTTAAACAATTAAGGACTTTGAACTTTGCCTCCAACACCAGAGGACTTCCTTGCCTTAAACAATTAAGGACTTTGAACTTTGCCTCCAACACTAGAGGACTTAAAATTGCCTTCAAACAACGAAGGACTTAGCGTTTTTCAGAAAGTTGTTTTTACTTCGAAAACCAACTACTAAGATTAAGTTACAAACTTAATTTGACCCTTAGTAGACTTCTAGATTTAACTTACAAATGTAAGAATTTACACCAATTCAGAACTATAAGATTTTACAAAGTTAGAAGAACAATTTCGTAAAAATTGTCTTTCTGAGAAAGTTCTAAGTTTTTCGCAAAATGATTTTCAATTCAACAGAGTTTTTGCACGTTTAATCAAGAGTTTTTAGCGCTAGAGTTTCGTCACATTGCTCTGGAATTGAACTCATATATATATAGGCATCAAAGAGCCGCGAAATTAGAAGCTTTCACTTTGCTTATGTGGCTGTGTCCTTTTCAGAACGGCTCCCTGCTACAGTCAGCGCGAAATGAGGAACTTTTCAGAACTGCACAGTGCGCGTGTTCCCACTTCCTTAGCTAGTTGTAGCGAGCTTTCTGAGACTTCTTGCGATCCCTTGAGTCCAGACACTTGGTTGCTTCTGAGTCCAACTTTCTGAGAGTTGTACGGACTTCTGAGGCGAACCTTCTGAGGGAAGACCCTTCTGAGAACTACTAGTCGCAAGGTCTTCTGAGACCCTTCTGAGGCGACAATGTTCTTTCCTCAGAAACATGTTTTCACCTTCTGCGCTTCTGAGACATCCTTTCTGATATCTTTGGCGCTATGATTTTATCAATTGATCTCGAGGCTACTTGATGTTTTGTCTTGGTCTTTGCTCATGGTATTGCACTAGCTTAAAGCTTTCTGAGACACTTAGCGCACATATTAGCAAAACCTTAAGTAAAATTTTATACTTATGGCTTACCTTGTTATCATTAAAACTTTCATAATTCTAAGAGAATTATGCCTAATTCTCTCAGAAGGGTTCTGGAGCTTACAATCTCCCCCTTTTTGATGATAACAACTTAAGTCTTAAGATAATAATTTTGCTTAAGTTCAGAAGTGTTTATGAGTAAGTTCACAACTTATTCAGAATGCACTTTTGCTTTCTTAGAAACTAACTTAGCTTTCTGAGAGAAGACTTCGTTATTTTCTTAGAAGGCTGTGATAATCAACAGTTAAGGTATGCATTGTATGATTACTGTTTGTGATTATCAATTATATAGCGTGTATTTCTTGATGAATATATGTATGAAATTCAGAAATACCAGGCTAAGTAAATCAAGAGATGCCAAATCAAAAATAAGCATAAAATTAAGTAAAACATGAGATGCCAAAATAATGATTTTTCATTGATGGTTTTGTAGAGATACAAAATATTTGGCTCCCCCTAAGCTGTTGCTCCCCCTAAGTCCTAGCCTAGTGTTTACGTATAGCCAATGTACAAAATTTTATCTCTTTTATCTACTCCCCCTTTGTTATATCAAAAAGGGTGGCTAAGACATAAACGCCATCATTGACTTAGAACTACTGTCTTCTGGCAATGTAGCGTAACAGCTGGCATATCTCCATGAGAATCTCGCTCTGAGTCGCATTCGGAGCGCATTCTGGAGGTAGTTCAGAGGCAGTGGAAGGCTGTTGAGAAGATGAGGGTTGAGATGAAGGGGGACGAGAGACTTCAGCCTCAAGTACTTCATCGATGATATCCCTCGTTTGATATTCAGGAAGTTCTTCTTCTTGGACAGCTTTGCCCTCAATAGCAGCAAGTTCAATGGAAGGCTGCCTTTGAGTGTCCTCAGAAACTAGAGCAAGGTCTAGATCAGAAGATTGCCTAGCTGATGGTTGCGCCATAGCACCAGAAGTCTGTGCATCTTCGGAGAGGCTGAAAGTTGAGATCTGACTATGGATGGCTTCACTGCCTTTCAACTTCTCAATTCGACCAAAGAAAGGCCGAAATTGTACAGAGGGTGGGGTGACTACCATCCTTCCCAGCTGAAAGCCGGAACCAATCATTGAGTCCGTAATCGAGAAGGTGGGACCTTGTTGATCAAAGGATGTAGGAGGAACCTATGTTATATCTAGAGGAGGAACCTCTGGTTCCTTCTGAGAGTCCTTCTCAGATAGAGTTCCTTCTAAGGAACTGTGGGCAATAAATGCCTCAACTGCTGCAACTCCGGTAGCCATGGTAGCGTCAGCGCCCACCTCTGAGCTGAGCCCAGTGCTGGTGGTCCCTGGCACTACTTCATGTGTTGAGACATGAGTTTCCTCATGTTCCGAAGGGATCTCAGAAGAGATAGGACCAACCTCAGAAGTTGGTTCAAGTAAGGCTTCCTCATGCTGTAGTTGTTGTTCTGGTTGCATTTGAGCAGCTTCTGGAGTCTCAGAAGGTTGATCCAGTTCCTTCTGGACCTCTAGCATCGTCTGAGCCAATGACTCAGCATTCACAGTAGCAGCCTCAGTTGTGGTTGCCTAAGAAAGTTCCACCATAGAAGCCTCAGATGGCTTCTTCTGGGGATCTTTCTTGGAGCTTCCAGCATCTGGAGTGCGATGCTCAATGCGGAAGCTTGCCGCATCTTCTTCCTCAGAAGAGGAATCAGCAACATTTCCTCCGTGCCCCTGAATGTCTTCTCTGGTAGGGGAGACATTCCCAGATGGGGAGGAGTGATGAGAAGCTTCTGCTTCTTCTTCAACAGCAGCAGCAGTAGCGGTAGTGGTGGTGGCAGTAGTAGCAGCAACTGCTACAATTTCTTTACCCGTCGCCTTCGGCGGGCTCTGTTTCTTAGTGGTTTTTATCCCCACTCCTTTGTGAGACTTTCCCTGATAATTCAAGGAATGCAGGAGTTTAGTTCTAAATTTGGTGGGTTTAAAACCAGCAACAGAATCAGAAACAAGAATTGAAGTAGAAGAAGATTTAAGAAATGAAGGTGGAGTTTTAGAGTAAGCTTTTACCAAACGACCACGTTTCTTTTTCCCTTCTGGTGGCACGTCTGGGACTTGGAGAGTTGGAGGTGCTTTCCTCTTTCTGGTCAGGAGTTGCTCAGAAGTTGTTTCTTCTGAGTCCTCAGTAGCCTCAACAACCTCAGGTTTCTTCTGAGGAGTCTTCTGAGCTTCCTCAGAAGCCATACTCCTGGTCACCCTTGTTGGAGAGGGATGAGTCACCTTTTGCTTCTTCTTCTTCTTTTCTGAAGGATCGGAAACCTTTTCCTTTCCTTTCTCAGCCTTAGAGGGCTGGTTGGGACCAACAGCTCCCTTAGAAGGCTTTGCTTCCTCCTTCTTCTTAGGTGCCCCCGTCTCTGGTACCTTCTTCTTCTTGATGTTGTTGAAGGTGACCATGGTGAATTTGCTGTGGTTGAAGACATATTCATAGTCTTCAAGGGGGAAAGAGAAGTGATTTAAGATCTTGGTCAAAAGACTCCCATAGGGTAGACTTGTAAGCGCTCTTTTAGGATGTGCTTGGTGCATCATGTAGTTTAGCACCATCCTCCAAAATCAATCCTCTCTTTCTTCAGCAGATGATAGAGTAGACATGCGTCCATGGTGGTGACATTCCCCATGTCTCCAATCCGAGGGAGAAGGGTATGTTGGATAACTGAGAAGATGATTCTGGCCTCTTGTGTAAGATGAGGCACCTTTACGCCCTTGAGCGGTAGACTGTTGCTTCCAGTCAGAAGTGTCACCACTTCTTCTTCTGAGTCATCAACCTCCTTGACCCATTCTGGGTCGTCGGCGATGACTGCACCTCCATTCAAGGTCTTGAAAATTTTGTTGATGTCAGAGGAGGAGAAGCGGATTGGCTGATCAGCAATCGTGCTCTTGACCCCTTTGTTGGTGAACCTTTCTATTTGCGAATAGAATGCTCTCACCACATTTGGGTAGCACACGTCCTCGGAGCTCATCATGGCTGGCCATCCAGGTTGCTTGAGGAAGGTGAATTGAGTTCATCCACTTGATTGTATACGTTGAGAGGTAGTACCTTCCCATAGCAAGATTTCTTGGAAGATAAGTCTTGTGGAATAGGGACTGCATCTCCTCATTGTCGTAGAGAATATCTTCGGATATTTCATTGAGATTGTTTCTCATTAAGCCCTTGATCTCTCCAGAGAATGCCATTTGGAAGAAAGGTTTAAGTTTTGAGAAGAGATAGAGAAGAACAAGAGAGAGAGAGATAGTAGAGAGAGAGCGAGAACAGATGAAGATTGGAAAGCGAGGAGAGGATTTGGCAGAGTTTTGGTAAGTTTTAAGCGTAAAGTGCTCAAATGAACCATGCCATGAGTATTTATAGAAATGACTTGTAACTAGCCGTTTCCTGACACTTATCCAAAAGTTACCGTTGGTAACTTGTTTCTCGGAAGGTACCTTTCTGAGAGAAGTGGTCCTTCTGAGAACCCCTCCTTCTGAGAAATGTTTCAGAAGATCTCCTTTCTGAGAGATGAGTCTTCTGAGAACTTTTCTCAGATAGAGTTTTTCTGTGTTTTCCTACTTCTAGCTCAGAAGCTTAGTTCTATTGCTTGTCTCAGAGTCTGAACTGGGACTAAGGGGGGTTTCTAGGAAGAGTTTTTAATTTCAAAGTTCTTAGAAACGTCTTAGATTAAGAAGTCCTTTCAGAACATTGAACGATCCTCGGGTAAAGGCTTTGTAAATATATCTGAGATTTGATCCTCAGTATTCACAAATTTTAGTTCAATGTCGCCTTTTTTGCACATGATCCCGAATAAAATGATGTTTTATATCAATGTGCTTGGATCGAGAATGCTGAATAGGATTCTTAGCTAAGTTGATAGCACTTGTATTATCACAGAGGAT